>CM053769.1:407134603-407171494 GCA_028658325.1 Potorous gilbertii
AGCTGGGGTGGAGCTCCTGCTCACTCTGGGAGTCTCTGGCTGAGCTGCCTCTGCCTCTGGCCGAGCTGCCTCAGCCTCTGCTGCAGCGGCCGCTTCCCAGGGGGTCCGAGTCCCGGAGATCCCCCGCTCCCCTCTCAGCCCGTCCCTCTCACTGACCTGTGCGTCTGTGGGTGGAGGGACTTTCGTGGCCGCCAGAGATTCAAGTCCCTGACGCCTGCTGGGCTCTGCTGGCTCCTCTCAGTGCTGCGTGGCCGGGGCGGGGGAGGGGAGCGCTCCGCAGGACAAGACTCCGCCCCCATCCGGGGTACCTTTGTGGTTGGTTTTTCAGGGCTCTCTGCAGCAGAAATCTCCTTCACTGTGTTGCTGCACGGCTTCCACTGTTCCAGCATTTGTCAGGAGTTCTTTTTACAGGGAATCTATGGGCTGTGGGTTCGGACCTAGCATAGGTGAGTCTTTCTACTCCGCCATCTTGGCTCTGCCTGTCCACTAAAATATTAAAGACAAAATGAATCAGACATCTGCTTATTACATGTAGGAATTTTCAACTTGTGTGACAGAAGCATCATTATTATCACACTGCATAATTTTTCCCTTGAAGTATCTTGATAAACCTTTTTAAGTAAAAATTACTTTATCTCTGTTGACGTAATGTAATTATCCAGATTAATGCTATACTGTTAGAGCACTTTCAGCTCCATTTATAATACCATTTAAGACTTTAAAGCCAGAGCTAGCTATAAGGTTAATGTACTTCAAGTGAAAACCGCAACAAAACGACCCAAAATACCAAGCTTAAGCATCATGACCTATGTACAGAAACTTTAAATGAACCTTCACAGGCATTTTTAGAAGTAAATTTGATTAAGGAACAATTTCTAGAGTTTTTTAATTTTAAACTCAAATGCTAGAATATAAATATACAATAAGAAAAGAAAGAGAAACTTAAATATTAAAACTTAAGTACAAAAAAGATAAGAAAAAGAATTGCCATGTGCACAGTAGAATGTTAAAGAGGATTAAAATATACAACAATAAATTTCCATTTCAAGAAAGCCTATATGATAAGTACGGTAGTTCAGAGCTGTCTGGGAACAATTTCTAAGGGATGGAGTATGAAAACATACATTTACTGCTTTTCTTCCCAAAACCACTAACCAATAAACCTCCAAAGCTAATTTCTAACGAGTTGATGTAAGAGTTAAGCAACAGATCTGCGATGTTTTGTGGAGATGTGAACAGTCTCTGTCTAGTAATGTAGTAATCATTCCTACATTGTTTCTGAAGTACTTTTATGGTTTTTTGACATCTTGGCATAGTAGAATGGGATTTAAACTATAGAACATAAGCTTTAAAGAGTAGAATGTAAGCTTTTAGAAGGTGGAGACTTTCATTTTTGTCTTTGTATCAGCAGTACCTGGTACAATAGCTTAATAATGTTTGTGGAATTGAATCAAATTGAGATTCAAGAGATCTGCTCATGATCCTTCACAATCTGTTGCCAGCCTACCTTTCTAGCTTTATCTTATATTGTTCCTTTTACACATGTTCTACTCTCTAGCCAAGCTGAACCATCCTTTTCCCAGTCTGAACAGACACTGAACTATTAGTTTCTACCTATCCTTTAAAGCCCAACTCAGCTGCTACATTTACCTCATGAAACTTTTCCTAACCTGTCCCCCAGTAATGACCTGTCCCATGGAGACTCATATGCCTCATGTAACACTTGGTTCTACATTTCTCTAATATACTTAACCTGTAATATTTTATATTATATTTAAAAATTTATTAATATCTTTTATTCTTAAATATATGTTATAACTCTTGGCATTTGTGTTTTATAACTCACTAGACCTTTGGAAGCTCCCACATCTTATCCAAGATTTGTATTTCCTTCAGTGCCTAGCAGAAGTTTTTATTCACAGTAGATATTTAGTAAATGTTTGTTGAATGAGGCTCTAGCTACTTGATACCTATAAAAACTTGGTCAAATCTCTCCCCTCCCCTTCCCCTCCCCTTGCCCTCCCCTTCCCTGCCCCCCTCCCCTCCTCTTACCCTCCCCTCCCCTTCCCTCCCTTTCCCTCCTCTCCTCTCCCCTCCTCCCCTTTAGAATCAGATCAGTGTATTGATAAGAGTAGCTAAGTTTTCCACAGTTCATCATTGTTACAGTATTCTATTACTGTGTACAGTGATCTCTTGATTCTGCTCATTTCACTCTGCATCAATTCATATTGGTCTTCTCAGGTTTTTTTTCTGAAATTGCCTCCCTTGTCATTTCTTGCGCAATAGTTCCTCATAATCATATATCACAGCATATTCAACCATTCCCCAGTTGATTGGCATCCCCTCAATTTCCAATTCTTTGACACCACAGAAAGAAGTGCTATAAATATCTTGTACATATAGAGCCTTTTCTTTTGATTTCTTTGCAGTACAGATGTACTAGTGGTACACACAGTTTCATAGCCCTTTGGGCATAGTTCCAAATTGCTCTCCTGAATGGTTGGACCAGTTCACATCTCTACTGATAGTGTACCATTGTCCCAATTTTTCTATATTTCCTGCAGCATTTGTCATTTTTTTCTGTCAGATTTGACCATCTGCTAGCTGTGAGATCGCACCTGAGTTGTTTTATTTTATATTTCTTTAATCAGTAGTAATTTGGAGCATTTTTTATGTGGCTTGATAACTTTTATTTTTTCTTCTGAAAACTGACTGTTCATATCCTTTGACCATTTATCAATTATAGAATGGCTCTTTTTTTATAAATTAGATTTAGTTCCTTATATATTTCAGAAGTGAAGCTTTTGTCAGAGGATTTGCTATAAATTTCGCTCTTCATCCTGTATGATATCTTTTAGTAGAATGTAGCTTTCTTGATTATTTCTTTTAATTAAGTTTATTTTTACTTTTGTTTTGTCTACCTCTTCCTTTTTTACCTCATCTGAAACAAAATAGATTCTGCTTCAGTCTCTTAATTTAACTCTGTGTCTTTCTATTTCAAATGTGTCTCTTGTATATACTACCTTGTTGGATTCTGGTTTCTAATGCATTCTGCTATCTTCTTTCATTTTGTGGGTGAGCTCATCCTGTTTACATTCATGGTTACGATTCCTAAATGTATATTTTCTTCGACCTTATTTTCTTGTACTTATCCTTCTCTCTGTCTCTGATTTCTTCTCTAGTTCCCCTCCTCCATCTCTCTCAGGCCTTCATTTTTTTTTTGAGATTATCCCATATAATCAACTCACACATGTGCCTTTTGTCTATGTAGACTCCTTCTCACTACCCCCAAAATGATAAACTACTTAGGTGTTACAAGTATCATTTTCCCATATAGGAATGTAAACAGTTCAATCTTATTAAGTCCCTTATTATTTTTCTTCCATTTTTACCTTTTAATACTTCTTTTGAGTCTTATGTTTGTACATCAGCTTTTTTATTAAGCGCTTGTCTTTTCATCAGGAATGCTTGGAAGTCCTCTATTTCATTAAATGTTTTTTTTCTCCTGAATGATTATACTCAGTTTTGCTGGGTAGGTGAGTCTTGGTTGTATTCCTTCTGAGTTTTCACTGCAACAAAGCAATCCTTTTACAACACCCTAGTCAGTTCACTATCCAAGTCACCCCAGTAGCTTTTCTGAAGCTTTTCATGCCCACAATGACACACATCTCTTCTCTCCTCCCCAACCTGAGAACTTTCTCAACTACTTCACTGGAAAAATTAAGGTTGTTTGCTAAACACTTCCTCTTTTCCACTTGTCTTCATCTCACATCACTCAGATGCCTTCCTCCAATACCTTCTTCACCATTCTCACATAGATAGATGGCTCATCTTCTTGCCAAGGCAAAATCATCTCCATTTACATGTGATCCTATTCTATCCTATCTTCTCCAGCAGCTTGTCTCCTCTATCATCCCTACTCTTACTAATTTTCCATCTCTCCTTGTCTTCAGGCTGCTACCTTCGTGCCCACAAACACAATCATGTCTCCTCCATCCTTAAAATGAAATTGTTTGAGCCATCCATTCCTACTAGTTATCATCCTTTCATTCTCTTCACTTTTATGACTAACCTCCTTGAAAGAGGCATCTACAATAGGTATCTCTATTACTTTTCTCCTTACTTTCCTCTCAGTATATCTTTAGGCCACTTCATTCAACTCCATTTCTCCAAAGTTATCAGGGATCTTCTAATTACCCAATCTGATAGCCTGTTTGCAGTCTTCATCCTTCTTAATCTCTGCTACTTTTCACTACTTTCTTTCTCATCTTCCTTTGTTGCATCTTTAACCAAGTTGTGCCACATTAGGATGGTTGTCCCCCAGTGCTCTGCCCTGAGCCCTCTTTTGTTCTCCCTCTGTACTGTTTCTCTTAATGATCTAATTAACTCTCATGGATTCACTTATCTCTATGTAGATGATTCTAAGGTCTATTTATTTAAGATTGTGCTAATAAATATTGTGCTAATAAGTATTTAACACTCCCCTTTCCCCCAATCAATGCACAAAAGACAGACACACTTTTAAATTTAGTCGTCATTACTAACATTTTAGCTATCGTTTTTTATGTCTAGACAGTCAATAAAAAAAAAATCAATTCAAATTCTGATATGTAGCATTTGCTGATTTCTGAGGTGCAAGTCTCATACTGAAAATGTACCAATTGACTCTCACAAACTAGGTTAATCTGGCTCCAACATACCCTTCTATTTGTTCAAACTAGACTTTTCTTCTGACCTCTGATCTCAGATCTCCAAATGCCTATTTGGTATCTTGTGCCTTAGACATCCTAAACTCAACATATCCAAAGCTACACTTATTCTGCCTCCCTCCAAACCCTCTTTGCTTTCTAACTTCCCTATTACTATCAAGGATACCACTATCCACCCAATTAACCAGGTTCACAATGCTGGTGTCATCTTCAACTCCTCACTTGCTCTCACCTTCATATCTGATTTATTGCCAGATTTTTCCTTTGCAGCCTCTTTTTGTACACCTCCTTCTCTCTGCTGACATTGCCGTGACCACAATATGGGCCCTCATCCCCTTGTACCTGGACAATTGCAACAGCCTTCCAGTTGGTCTCTTGGCCTACTCTAGTCCTTCCTAACCAGTCTGCAGGGATCTTCCTAAAGCATAGGATCATGTCACCTCTCTACTCAGCAAACTCCAGTAGCATCTTATTATCTCCAGGATCAAATATAAAATATTCTGTTTGACTTTTAAATCCCTTTACAGCCTGGCCCCTTCCTATCTTTCCCATCATGTGCTTTACTCTCCTCTATGTTTTTTTGGATGATGATCTTCTTGTTGTTTCTTCCCCAAGACAACTCATCTCTAGATTCCATGCATTTTCACTGGCTGTCCTGCACTTTTAAAGGATGTGTCCTCCTTGTCCCTCCCTCCTGGTTTCTTTGACTTCTCAGCTGTAATCCTACCTTTGACCAGAAACCTTTTCTGGTTCCTCTTACTGCCTTCCCTCTGAGGATTCCTTCACTTTATCCTGCCTGTGTTTTGGCTGTATGTAGTTATTTGCTTATCTGTCCCATCAGAGAGAATGTGAGCTCTTTAAGGGCAGGATCTGTTTTGGTATTCTTAGTGCTTTACCTTGGGCTTAGTGAGCACTTCTTGACTGATTGACTGAAGTAGTAATGGAAGAGCACCTTACCTCTTTAAATGGATTCAAGTTTTTAAGCTTATTGGCATTGTATCCTGCATGCTGAAGGTACTTGCAACGATTAAAAAAAAACCCAACCAAACCCCACCATTGAGAAGGCTAGCAATTCCATATAGGTTATACATGTATAGTCATGCAAAACATTTCCATAATAGTCATGTTGTGAAAGGAAACAAAGACCAAAAAACAAAACAAAACCTCAAGAAAAATAAAGAAAAGTATGCTTCCATCTGTGTCCAGACACCATCAGCTCTCTCTGTCTCTCTGGGGATGGATAGTACTTTTCATCCTAAGTCCTTTAGAGTTGTCTTCAATCATTGTATTGCTGAGAATAGCTAGGTGATTCACAGCCGAACATTTTACAATATTACTCTTATATAGTACATTTCACTTTGCATCAGCTCATATCTTTCCAGGTTTTTCTGAGAGCATCCTGCTCATCATTTCTTATAGCACTGCAGTATTCTATCACAATCACATGCCACAATTTGTTCATCCATTCTTTAGTTGATAGACATCACCTCAATTTCCAGTTCTTTTCCATGAGAAAAAAGCTCCTATAAATATTTGTGGTACATATAGGTCCTTTTCCTTTTTGCTTTTTATCTTTTCTGGGATATAGACCTAGTAGTGATATTGCTAGGTCAAAGAGTATTCATGTTAAAAAAAAACTACTCTTGATGGTCTTTGAGAAGTCATGCCAAGTGGGAGAGGCTGGAGAGTGGGGGAAAACTCTGTAGAGATGGCAGATATTTTCCTAGTTATTGAAAAAATGGAGGGAAGCAGGAAGGAAAGTATATTTTTGAAGTGACAAATGTGTTAATGACATAATCCTGAGAAAGATTCTAGCATAAATTCCAAAACTGTTAGTTTATAAGCACTTAAGAAAGTAGTGATTGCAAGAAGCTACCATGATATGAACATCATTTCATTTTGGAGTACTTAATAGATTGGTACATCATTGGAATACTTTAGACATAGTGTATCTTGATTTTAGTAAGAGATTTGAACAAAGAAACTCACATGATTTCTTTGTGTAAAAAATAGAGAAATTATGGTATAATTTGTATATAATACCAAAACTGATTAAATCATCAGGTCCCAAAAGTACTGCTTAGACAAATTGATGACAGTTATTAGGGATGTTTAAAGTGGCATAATCAAAGATTATTGGTTGGTTATTATCCTTCATTCTCAGTATGAACTTGGAATATTCTACTACAGATCAGGCACAAATAGTTAATGTAAATATTTGGGGTCTAAATTTGCACATTTCCCATTTCTTTTGAGCTACTTCAATTCTGCTTTGTTCATAAAGCATAGCATCTTCTCTGATGAGGGTATACCATGATGGGCAGTCCTGTGCCAGTGTCTCTCATGTCACACACTCAATTCTAAAGTTCTTAAGAGAGACTTTGAGAGTGTCCTTGTATCACTTCTTCTGACCACCATGTGAGTGAGTGAAATCAGCCTGATGATATTTACAGAAAACACAAAGTTTGGAGGATTAGGCAATACTTTGACAGACAAACTTAGTGTCCCAAACAATCATTAATTCTAGTATCCTTTTATCCAAACCAACAGAATGAAGTTTAATGGGAATAGATTCACTCTTCACTCATGCAGCAAGTATTTATTGATCACTTTTCTATATGGAGGACCCTTTTTAGGGATTAAAGGCTGTGGGATATATAAAGAAGAAGCCATTGAGTTTATACTCTACTAGTGAGGAATAAGACACAAACACAAAGTAGAATGTATCAGAATTTTATGCCTTGTGACACAGGCATGTCCTGGAGAATTAGAAGGATTTATAAGGTATTTCAGGAATTTATTACTGACCTTGTGGCACAGAGTTATCATTGCTCAAACTCTCCAGAATTTTCCTTGCCTAAGACCTCGGATTGTTGCAATATAGCTTGTCACACAAAAATTCCCCTGTTTAGGAAACCACAATGACTGACACATAGAGAATGCTGTTCAGGTAATGAATTAACTCCTACTGCCTTATTGCTCTGTTGCAACAAGGTTTTATCTTGCTCTCTTCTTTTACCTCTTGTCAAGACAACCACCTTTAGCCACAGTATAAGGAGCCAGTTTAGGAAACACTAGCAGAGAATGTTTTTTGTCTTTTTGTTCCTTCAAATCATCCTTAGAATGGGAAAGAGACTGTTCCCCTCATATGGACTATCAGACTCATGTTACCTTCCTGCCCTCACAACTTTAGTGTTTTACCTTCATTATTGTGCTAAGTGAATATAAAAATGCAGTAAGAGTTCTGAGGGAATTCAGGTCCTTGTTTGTGTCATTGTCTCCCATAGTTTAGCAGCAGGGTTTTGGATATGGTAGGTGCTCAAAAAATATTTGTTGAATGTTTGAATGAATTAATGAGTCTTGAGAAGGCAGATGGGAAGTTTGATTAATTTCAGATATGTACTATATTTCAGACTATTTTGATATTTTGAAAATGATCTTATAATTTGTTGATCAATATTGTTTTCAAATGAGGAAAGTAATTCATGTAGTTATTCCATAAATATTATTTCTGAAGGACTTTTTTTACATTGTATAGTTTTTGAAAGAATTCTGACTTCTCCATATTTACTTTGACATGGCTCTTATTCATACTTTAACCAGAGTAGAATGGCTGACATTTTTGTTTCTAGGATGGATATTCGGGAATTCTATAGATTGGTGGAATTTTTGAAATGACTATTTATAAAACCAATTTAGGACATCTTAACAGTCATGGACTAAATAGTACATCTTGATTTTTTGGTGGTAGCAGTCGCAAGAGAATGACTAATGCTAAATTTTTAGTTGTCAGTTTGAATAGTACTATATATTTTAAGTTTCACTCAAAAATAAGTATAAATTGTGATAAAATGGGAAGAGGATGAGTTTTAGTTTCTGATTTGCATGGCATTGCTATATAATCTTGGGCAAGTCACCTTCCCTTTGAAGATGTATTTACTTTCCCTCAAATTAATGGGATGGGATTTGATGATCTTTAAGGTCCCTTTTGACTCGGTTATCTTTAGGGATCTCATTTTAGGGTCTAAAGTACCTTCTAGCTATGATATTTTGCTCTATGCTTTTTAGACGCATTCCAACTCACATATTCCATGAGTATATGATTTGTGCATCATAGTTTTCATCTCTAAGTTTCAAAAAAACCTTAGGGTCAGGACCTTTACATTTGAGGAATGACAGCTTTCTGCTGTATTTCTGATATAGGCACTTAATGCAAAATGAACAAATATTCAAACATATAGGAAGTCACTCAAGTGACAGTTAAGTCCTCACTTCAATTTGCAACAATTTAAATGTCTCCTAAAATATTTCCTACCTTATTATTAATAAACAGAAGGTCGAAAGGAAACTTCAGCCTCAAATATGTGATGGATGGATCTTAATCTATATACTCACCATTTATTCTCCAGATTCCTAGGGAACAGGAAAAAGGATGTATTGATGTTGAGAATGACTAGTAGTTCAGATTATGAAGGTTATTAGAATCTTAAATCAAAGAATCCTTAGAATTGGATCCTTGGAATTAGGTTATCTAGGCCAATTTCCCTCTCAGTTAAAATAAATCTCTACAAATGGACATTTAATTCCCAACAAATGACATATTATCTCTTCTCTTTTCCTTGCAGGACATCCCTAATCCCTTTGGCCATTTGTAATGTGGCATTGTTTACCTCATAATCTTAGTTCCTTTCCTTTGGAATGCATATCTGTTTGTCAAAGTTCCTTCTAAAATGTGGAACCCATAATTTGCCTCAGTACTCTAAAAGTGGTCTAATTAGAGCTCTTATTGCTCATTGTTCATTTGTCTTTCGTTTTTGAAGAGGACCAGTGACATGACAGGGGGATGTCTTGACTTGTGCATGAATTGGATTTAAGGCAGGCAGAACTACAGAAAGTTGTCAGCCTCACTCTCTTCCAGAGTCATTGAGTCCAATGGCAGGACAGAAGTTAAGGTGACTAGTTATAGCCCAGGATGCAGTTGGATGACTTTGGTTTCTTCTATGTCTGACTGAGCTCTAGAGCAGAGGACATGAGGACCATCATTTACCTCTCTCATTTTGGACTGTATTCTTTGAAAATTGAATTAGCTTTCTGGTTTTTTTTTGGCAATTAATTCACACTGTTGTCTCACTTTGAGTTTGCTGAGAGAGTCAAATAAATCTATGATTTCATCAGTGTAAATGTTCCTTCCAAAAATAGCTCCTTCATGCCTTCCCAATTTTGCCTGTGCCGTCTCATGAGTTAACCACAGGTGAATATGTGAAGCCAATGGAATGCATGAGTTATCTTATCAGTTATCCCTTGCTTTTATCAACAGACAAGCCTGGTTTCCCTTTTTGATCAAATATTAGCATGATGACATTTTTTATTCCCTTACTTATTTGTTATGTGTTGCAGTGTATTCACACTCACCATGTGCCTTTCATTGCCATCTTACTGACATGCATTTTTAATTCTTCAGAGGCTGTGGTCTTCTAGGACTTAGAGTCATAAAAAACACTGATGAAAAACTGGCATTAAAAAGCATAGGTCTGTTTTGTGGGAGAAGTTTGGGGTCATGAAAGGATCTATTCATTCAGCATTCCTTCTAATATTTAATTCTAGGCCCAACTTGTCCATTTTCCTCTGTCTGAGCTCTATATCTGTATATCTGTTCACACATGTGCACTTATATAATATAATTAATATATGTTACATATCATATATAATAACATAGTAGATAGAAAACATTTAGTATGTCTTAATTTGGGGAAATTGGCGTCAATTACAGTTGTAGCTTCTGACTTATTGTGAAATGGTGCAGTTTTCTATTTTCTCTTTCTCATGGATGAAATTGCCTATAAACAAAAGCAAAATTTGTGTTACTCTCTAGTTGTTTCTTAAAATATCAATCACACTGGAACAAACTAGCAATTTCAAAACAAACATTATAGCAGAACTTATATAGACAAAATACTTTTCTTAGAGTATAAGGCACATGAAAGATACAATATGTGAATATTTTCTGGGAGGTGTCTGAGTGCAGAGATGGCTTCATAATTGGGAAGGCCTGAATTCAAAAGCTTGCTTCTGCCATCCACCAGCTCTGTCATTTAATGTCTCATTGCCCAAGGCAGCTCTCTAAGAGTCGTAGAACAAGTGCCAATCTTCTTTGATATAGTTTCCTTCTTGGGAATTCTCAAGACAAATGAAATCATAGGTCTGGTCTGAAAAAAAGTTATGTTGTTATTGAGAAACTGAGATTAGATTAGAGAAGAAAAAATGAGAGACACTGTGTAATAGCTGTACCCAAGAATGTGAAGTAGTATTAGATTTCTTATGCCTGACCTCAGAAGGCTGCTAGAACAACGAAAGGGCCTTGAAACATAGTAGATTTCAGCTCAGTTAAGGAGCAAGCTTCCTAACAATTAAAACTATACCAAAGTAAGTAGGATGTCTAGATAGGTGGTGAATTTTCCTGTCACTAAGGTCTTCAAATAGAGGCTAGTTGGTCACTTGACAGAATGATTTAAATCACTTTTTCAATATGAATTGGGCCTCTGAGGTCTTTTCTAATTCACAGATTCTGTGATTGAGCTTGTTTAAAGAATTAGCACCAGAGTTTCAGTAGGAATGATGATGTATCCTTTAGTGGGTGTCTGCAAACTTAGTTCTCAATATGTTAGGCTAGAGCTAAGGAAATGAGGATGTACTCAGGGGAGGGCTGGTAAAACATATTTAGAGGGACAGGAATGGTTGTCAAAGAGGAAGGAGTAATTGGAATTTGGAGAGGGAAAATGATGGAAAAGGTCTCTGAAAACTTGCCTTCCCAGGTGCTGAAGCAGAGCTTACAAGAAAAGCAGTCCTATGGGAAACATGTATTTGAGGAGTAGGTTGGTGGGTTGTAACAAGTTGGGGGAAGCTGATAGAACTGTTTAGAGGAATAGGTCTGAAGAACAGGTCTTTACAAATTTGTCCCCTACAGGGTCTGACCTGGAGCCGATGAGAGCAGTAGTTTTGGGAAAAGAGTGGTTGGAAGATGAGTAGGGTTGGAGGTAAGGCTAATGGAATAGATTAAGGAACAGGACTAATGGATAAGTTTTCCCAGTTGTTGGACTAGAGGGGGATGAAGGTGGGGCAGGTAGTGTTGGGAATAAAGGGAATCTAGTGGGACTAGGCCTGTGAAAACTTACCTACGGGAGTGACTAGGTGAGAGCTGATCACATCAGCAGCTTGAGGGTTGAGGAAGAGGGATGTTTAGAGCTATTGAAGGTCAGAGGAGGATTGAAGGAATGATGTTGGGGCCTGGTAGAATACACTAGAGGAACAGGCCTAAGAATAGACCTCAGCAAACTGTCCTCCCCCAGGGCTTGGGCTCAAGCTGAGGAGAGCAGCTTCAGAAGGAGAGCATGTTGGTGAATTAGGGTCCTGGAGGTTTTACTTGCCTGAGCCCAAGCTAGAGCTTCGAGTCAGCTCGAAAGGTACAGGGATGATTTGGGATTTCAGTTACAAGCTAGGGATTCTAAGAGTGTTTTTGTTACCACAAAAAAAGGTTACTCTGAATATTTTGGCATATATGCCATCTTTCTTTTCTCTCTTTGACTGCTTTAGGTATAAGCTCACCAGTGGGATCTCAGGCTCAAATGGTGTGGACACTTTGATCATTTTTTTCTATAAATAGTTTTTCATCTTCTTATAGTCCAGACTTGTAGAATGCTGGGCCTGGAGTCAGGAAAACCTGAGTTCAAATGTGACCTCAGACACTTACTAGCTGCGTGACCTAATAAGCAAGTCACTTAACCCTATTTGCCTTAGTTTCCTCATCTATAAAATGAGCTGAAAAAAGGAAATGGCAAATCACTCCAGTGTCTGTGCCAAGAAAACTCCGAATGGGGTCATAGAAAGACATGACTGAAAAATCAGTAGATGTTTATAGATTCTTCATGTTGAAAACAACTTGAGAGTCTGTCAACTTTGAGTGTCTCTGTGATGTCTGAATTCTTGCTACAGCAATACCAACAAGTGGCCTCCTCTCTTTGAACACTAAGAGATGGGGAACTGAATATTTACTAAGACAGTCCCTTCAACCATCTTTTAAATTTGGGAATTGTCCCAGTTTGGTGAGGGCAGATGGCTTTTGGATGATCTTTCTCAAATTACTTACATTATTTTGAACTGGGAGGGACCTTTGGTAAATATCATGGAATCCAAACTCCTATTGTACAAATGAGGAAGCTGAATCCCACAAAGTTTATGTGATTTGCTCAAGGTCATATGAGTAGCAATTAGCAACCATGTAATAATCCCTGCTGTAGGTGAGAAAAGGGAGGCTCAATGATTTACCCAGTGACAGGACTAGCAAATGACATGAGGTAGGGAGAAGAACTAGAGCTCAATGTTCTTTTAGGAAAGCACCCACCAAAGATTATCAGAGCTGAAAGACATTTTAGAATCACAGGACCATAGATTTTAAGAGTGGATAGGAACTTGAGACTATCTAATCTCAGCTGCTCATTTTACAAATAAGAAACTGAGGGGTTCTGTAATTATTTCTAGAGTTTCATTAACATGAAATTTCCTAAATCGTGGTTTGCATGTAAATGGTTTTATATTAGTATTCATTTCTATTATTCCCACATTACAGATGAGATGGAGAGAGGTAAAATGAATTGTTCTAGGTCACATGGCTAGTCTTTGGAAGAGCTGGAATGTGAGCCCAGGTCTCCTGGCTCTAAATCTAGCACTCTTTCCATTGTACTTCAGGATCTTGAACAGCTGACTTGCCAGAGGAGTGAACCCTGCTGCTGTTAGGAGGACTCTCATGGTTTACATCTGGACCAGTGATGGTTGAGAGAGTCAGTAGGAGGAGGATGGAAAGTACTTTTTTAAAGCCAAAGTAGTAGCAGGGGGGCACAGCAGGCAAACAGAAGGGGAAAATGCTTCTAAAATAAAATAAGGCAAGTAGCAGCAGGAACTTTTGGGAGCCAAGTTTTCTTTGGCAGTGAAAAGATCAGCAGTTTAAGGGGGAGTGAGTTTGCTGGTGGCAGCCTTTTTTTTTTCCTCCGAGCACAATGACAAAGGGAATACCATCAACTTCAGCTCATACAGAAGACAAGGTTTCCTCCCTCTCCCCACCTTCCACCCTCCTGGGTGATGGGCTCACACTAGGAAGCAGGATTTGGGGTACAAGCTCAGTAGTAGCTGACCAAGCTCTGGGTGAACCTGCTTCCAAATCCTTTACCACTGAGATTGTGACGCTGTAACAGTGTCCAAGTCTTGACTAATGCTGATAACCTTTAGAGTAGCCTATTTAGTTCCAAGGAGACATACTGTGCATAGATGACCATGGATATTACAGGGGCACCTGAAAAGCTTTGTTTCCAGAAGCCAGGAGTCAGTATTCTGGCCAGGATATCTCAAGGGAGCCAGAATTCCACAGAACTCTAACCTGAGAGAGGTTTGGGAGGCCTAGAATCTCCCAGTACTTTGGGTACAAATATGCTAGGGGGATGGAAACCAGTGGTCAGCACTGAGGTCAAGACCAAACAAGGCTTGCTCATCCAATCTAACAGTATGTGTGTGGGTATCCAGGAGAGGATGGGGCAGCTAGGTAGTACAGTGAATAGAGTACTGAACTTGGAATCAGAAAGGCTCATCTTCCTGAGTTCAAATCTGGTCTCCAACACTTAATAGCTGTGTGGGCCTGGGCAAATCACTTAACCCAGTTTACCTTGGTTCTTCATTTCTAAAATGAGCTGGATAAAAAAAAGGGCAAACCACTCTATAGTCTTTGCCAAGAAAACCCCAAAATGGGGTCATGGAGAGTTGGACATAACTGAAATAACTGAGAATAGCTATCTAGGAGGAGAGGAGAGAGGAGGGAAGGAGAGGGAAGCCTCGTTCTGACACAAAGTCCCAAACTAGGAACTGAGGCTGAAGATATTAGTTAACATAAGAAGAAACTGAACACTCTGAAGAAATATTATGGGGTTAGATATTTATGACCAGAAAAACACAACAGTTTAGATACTGTATTTCAAGAAATCATAAATAAAAACTTCCTAGATATATTAAAATAAGAGGGAAAAGTAGAGATAGGGTCCACTAGTCACCTCCAGAACGAAACCCCAAAGTGAAAACTCCCACAAATATTGTAGTTGAAATCCAGTGCTTCCAGGTTAAAGAAAAAGTAATGCAAGCAATAAAAAACAAAGAGTTCAAGTAGCAAGGAATCAGAATCAGTATCTGTCACATAAAACTTGGAAGCTGTTATCATGAAGGAGAGAATCTTTAGAAGACCAAACAGGATGCTGTACGGGAAAAAATACGTCTTCAATAGAATAGAGGGCTTTTAAGCATTCTTGATGAAAAGGCCAGAGTTGAAAAGAAACTGAATTGTAAATGCAAGAGTTAAGAGAAACTTAGAAAGATAAATAAATTTGAGTAATTGGAAGAGGCTAAACAATGAAATCCACACATTCTAATGATGGAGAAGAGACATGTCCTTCAAAATCCTAATGATTTCAGAGGTCAAAGAGGTAGTAAAATAGGAAAGAAGGAGAATTTAAAGGAAAGAAGATCTGGTCTGGCTTGGAGGAATAGAGGAGGAATAGTAGAGTGGAAGAAATGCTAGTTTTGATCACATTTCTTTCCTCTCATCATCATCATCTTTCTAAAGAGGAACATGGGATAAAGAGAGGGGAAAAGATATTATGGGAGAAAATACACAGTTAAGAATCGTAACTGTAAATGTAAGTGGGATGAACTCACCCATTTAATTAAGAGGATAACAGGATGGACTGGAAAGCACAATCCAGCAATATATTGTTTGTAAGAAGCTCACCTGAAGCATGAAGATTTACAGAGTTAAAGGGTAGAGTAGAATTTATTATCTTTCAGGCAAACGCAAAATCAGGGTAAGAGTAATGAATATAGCATAGAATATAGTAATGAATGATAAGCAAGGGAATTTCATCACGGTTAAATCTGCCGTAAGCCGTGAAATTCTATCCTTACCTGGTAGCGTGAAATGCTTGAGGGAAAGTTGGTTGATTTGCAGATATTAATAGGCAACAAGGCTATAATAATTGGATCTCAATGTGCCTCTTTCAAATCTAGGTAAGTCTAACAAGAAGATGAAAATGAAAGCTTGGACCTGAATAGAACTTTAGAAAAGTTAGAGATGTTAGATCTTTGACGATTATTGAATGAGAATAGAAAAGAATATACATATTTCTCAGCTGTGAATGGCTCCTTTCCAGAAGTTGACCATGTGCTAGGACATAAAAACCTCAAACAAGTGTAGAAAAGCAGAAATTCTGAACATCCCTTACTATCCCACAATGTAGTAGAAATTATGATCAGTAAATTATGTTCAGCCATTGACGAAAGAATTCAAACTTAAAACAATACTAAATGATTTCATTTTAAAGAATGGATGTGTCAAAGAATAAGATAAAGAAACAATATGTAATTTTGTCAAGGAAAATGACACCAAGGAGGCAGTGTACCAGAACTTTGGGGGATGCTTCCAAAGCAAGGCTGAGTTGAAAATTTCTGTCACTAAAACACTTTTATCAACAGAAGAAAGAACAATGAATTCAGTATGTAAATGAAAAAAGGGAAAACTGGAAAAGCAATATTGAAAAACCCAGCTATATACCAAAAAGGAGTGTCAATGAAGCATTCAGAAAAATACACAGAAGAGAACAAAAGGAAGCTTAGGGGAAGATACAGACAAACAGTGCAGCTTTGGAACTAATGTGCTGAATTATATACTTAAAAAAAACCTATGCTCTATATTATAGATTCACATTTTTATATGCTGTCTTTTTTTGTATATGGAAATGCTCCTATTTGTTGGATTTTTGTCTCCCTCATTAGAATATAAGTCCCTGGATAGCAGGAATTTTTTTCACTCTTTGTACATGTAATTCTGAGCGCCTGGCACAGTTCCTGGCACGTAATTGGCACACAAATATTGATTGTGTGCTCATTAAATCAGTCATGAATATAAGATAGCTCTTATATTTGTGTTGGTCTGAGGGGCCCATCCTTACACATCCTCTGTATGAGAGTTGGTGCAAATCCCTGGTATTTTCTTCATAGAATTTGGAACTTAAGGGTTTGGTTCCACCTCTCTTTTTAAAGTAGCAGGGTATTGCAAAAAGCCGATGCATTGTGTTTAGAATCAGAAGACCTGAATGTGAATCCTTGCTGTGAGACTCTGATACTTGCCTCTGGGCAAATCATTTAGCCTCTCGTTATCTCAATTTTCTCATCTTTAAAATGGGGCAAAGAGAATTGTGATAGATTTTTATGATAATTATGATGCGAATTGACTTGTGATTGATGGTGATGATGATGTCATGATGATTATACATCATTACATTACACACACACACACACACACACACACACACACACATTACAGAGTAGGGACCTGTTTTGTCTTGTTTATATGTGCATCATAGGATTAAATTGGGGTTGTGACCTGGCCTTCATAGTTCAAAAGGAGATGACATGCATTTTGGTCATAGCCTCTGGGAACCAGTACATTTACAAGTTGTAACTTCATTGCTTTATGAGCCTTTGTTCACCTTCAGTACCATGAAAAGTAATACTGAGTCAGGAAGACGAACTTTGACACTAGAAGTAAAACCAGGGCCATCCTGTGGAAGCAGCAGATGTGTTGTCCCAACTTTGTTTAAAAATAAAATCAGGACAGAGTGCTAGGGCACAGTCTCAGGCATAGAGGGACCAGACTATAACCTAGTTACTGCAGCTGGAGTACGATGATGAAGCAATGATAATGACAATAATTCGTTCTTGTTGTATAGTCATTTTCCTGTCATATCCGACCCTGTGATTCTAATCTGTGGTTTTCTTGGAGAAGATGCTGGGATGGTTTGCTATTTCTTCCTCCAACTCCTTTTGCAGATGAGGATACTAAGGCAAATGGAGTTAAGTGACATTCCCAGGGT
This sequence comes from Potorous gilbertii, assembly GCA_028658325.1. Classification (NCBI taxonomy): domain Eukaryota; kingdom Metazoa; phylum Chordata; class Mammalia; order Diprotodontia; family Potoroidae; genus Potorous; species Potorous gilbertii. The sequence goes on from CM053769.1 coordinate 407,152,275, forward strand.
TGCACAGCCAGATTTGAACTCAGAAAGATGAGTTTTTCTGACTCTAGGCTTAGCACTTTGTTACCTAGCTGCCCCAATAACTCATTTACATAGCATTTTACTGTAATAACTCATGAGTCAAAGACTCCCACCTTACACAAAGGACTTGGTTATGCTTTGGGAACCTCTTACTTCTCTGGCTTGTTGCTCCAATCCATGTGATTTAGTAACTTCAGTGTCTGGCATTCCCCAAGAGTAGTCACCAGCTCTCCTTATAAGTGTATAATCTTAAAACACAAAATTGTATTTATAAAGTCATGGAAGTAGATTTTGTGCTTTAGTCCATGGGAAGCAATACTGTCCCATAGTGAGCAGCCCTTCCCTGAGTCCTCTATGGTCTCAGTATTTCACTGTCAGGCCTTGGATAGGGTTTCAGTTGGGGTATCTGGGGTTCCCTGCCTTGGTGCTCCTGTCGACAGCTGTCCACCCAGCTGCTCACTGTGGGCTGCTCTGACCTCTTGTGGTTGGCTCTCAGCAGGCACTGCAGGTTTTCCTTTGCTATTGGTGATGCTGCCCACTGTTTTTCTCCACTGCTCTGTGGTGACTCTCCTGAGCTCCCCACAAGGATTGATTGTCTTGCTACCCAGGCTGTCCTCTGCAGTCCCTGCTTTTTTGGCCTCTAATTCCATGTTCTCTTGGCTCTCCTCTATATTCACAACTTCTGTAGTTGACCTCTGTGGTTCAGCAGTTCCCCCTTTTAACCTCATCCTTATGAGTTCACATCTCTGAGAGGTCCTTCTTTCCTCACTTCCATCATCCTTAAGCCTTCTTTTGTATCTGATCTCCACAGGCCATGATGTCACCTGGTAGAATTGGAGGGGTGTTTAAAGGGGAGTAAGGGGACCCCTTTTTCATGTACCTCACAAGCAGGCTTAGGATGAGTCACTGTCTTTTCCTCTCTCCTCAAGCATAAGGGTGGTGTGTCTCCTGTTCTCATCAGCAGTTCCTGCTGGGCTCTAAGGGTGGGAGGAGCACCCCTGTTTTTATCTCAATTGTCTCTCCATAGAGAGATGGTTTACTGTTATACTTCCTATGTGCCAGGACTGTGCTAAGTGCTTTACAATGATTGTCTTATTGGATCCCCACAATAACCCTGGGAGGCAGATGCTATTATTCTCCCCACTTTACAGATGAAGAAACTGAGACAAACAAGTTAAATGACTTGCCCAGGGCCACATAACTAGTAAGTGTCTGAGGATGGATTTGAACTCAGGCCTTCCTGACCACAGCTGCCCCCAATCATCTCCACACCATGCCTTCTCCACTTGGACCATCCTCTCTGCCTCTGCACCCCAATACTACTAACTCTTATAGGTGAACTTTTGCTTTATCTTTCCATTGCTTATTCTTCCTGGAGAGAAGAGACTGTTTTGCTTGTTTCTGTTTTATTTTTGGTGCTTACAGCAGTGCCTGGCACATAGTAAGTGCTTAAAACCATTCATATTCTCTTTGTCTCTGTCTCTCTCTCCCCCCTCTTTTCCTCTCTCTCTCTTCCCTCCTTTCTCCCATCCTCCCTCTCTCCTCTCCCTGCCTCCTTTCTCTTTGCCTCTCTGTGTTTTTTGTCCGTCTATCTTTTCCTTTCCCTGCCTCCTTTCTCTTTGCCTCTCTGTGTTTTTGTCCCTCTGTCTTTCCCTCTCCCTCTCTCCTCTCCCTGCCTCTTTTCTCTTTGCCTCTCTGTGTTTTTTGTCCCTCTATCTTTCCCTTTCCCTCTCTCCTCTCCCTGCCTCCTTTCTCTTTGTCTCTCTGTTTTTTGTCCCTCTATCTTTCCCTCTCCCTCTCTCCTATCCCTGCCTTCTTTCTCTTTGTCTCTCTGTGTTTTTTGTCCCTCTATCTTTCCCTCTCCCTCTCTCCTTTTCCCACTCTCCCCTTTTTCTCTTCTCCAGGTGGCTATGAAGATCAAACGAGACTGTAGAACTTACTCAATAAATGAAATAAGTATGTAAATCACCTTGTAAATGTAAAACCTTCAGTGACTTAATTGCCTCTAGAATAAAATATAAATTCTTTTTTAAAAATAGTATTTTATTTTTTTCAAATTATATGTAAAGATAGTTTTGGATATTCATTTTTTATAAGATTTTGAGTTCCAAATTTCCCTCTCATCCTCCTTCCCCAAGATAGCAAGCAGTCTGATTTAGGTTATACATGTTCAATCATGTAAACATATTTCCATGTTAGTCGTGTTGTGAAAGAAGAAATAGAACAAAAAGAAAAGCCACAAAATACCAAAACAATAAAAAAGTAAAAATAGTATGTTTTGATCTGCATTCAGACTCTGTAGTCCTTTCTCTGGATGTGAATAGCATTTTCCGTCATGAGTTTTGTGGAATTGTCTTGGATCATTGTATTGCTGAGAAGAACTAAGTCTAACAAAGTTGGTCATCAAATTATTTTACTGTGTACAATGTTCTCCTGGTTCTGTTCCCCTCACTCAGCATTGGTTCATATAAGGCTTTCCAGGTTTTTCTGAAATCCGTTTGCTCATCATTTCTTATAGTATTGCATTGCATTCATGTACCACAACTTGTTTAGCCATTCCCTAATTGATAGACATCCCCTCAATTTTCAGTTCTTTGCTACTACAAAAAGAAATGCTATAAATATTTTTGTATATGTGGGTCCTTTCCTCTTTTTTACAATCTCTTTGGGATATAAACCTGGAAGTGGTACAGATTTATTGCTCTTTTGACATAGTTCCAAATTGCTCTCTAGAATGGTTGAATTAGTTTACAACTCCGCCACCAATGCATTAGTGTCCCACTTTTCCCACAGCTTCTCCAACAGTTATCGTTTTCCTTTTCTTTCATATTAACCAATCTGATAGATGTGAAGTGGCACCTCAGAGTTGTTTTAATTTGCATAAAATACAAATCCTTCACCTTAGATTCTTCCATAATTTGACTGCAGCCAATTTCCCCAGCCTTTATTTCATAAACTCTATGTTCCAGCCATACTTTACTACTGGCTGTTACTTCACCTTACCACCCCAGCTCCTGAGGTGAATGAATCTGTGCTTTACTGGGGCTCTTCCCCATACCTGTCATGCATTCCCTTCTTAAGTTCACCTCTCTCACAAGCTCCAGTCCCACTTCACTGGGAATGCTTCCCTAAACCCTCCCATAGCCTTGTTAGAACCTCACATCACCTTATATTATAATTATACATGTGCATGTCGTCTCCTGCACTTCCTCTACCCTCCAACCCATGTAAGATCTTTGAGAGCTCCTGGAATTAAAAAAAAAATTCTCTCCATTGTTCAGCACAGAGATGTATACATAGTAGGTGCTTAATAAATGTTTGTAGAATTAAATTAGGTATCAGCAATATAAAAGAACTGATACAGGCATCAGAAAACCAGCTCTGCTCTGAGTGATCTCTGAACCTTAGGTGTCTCATCTGTAAGATGAGGACAATATTTCTTTCACTTTTGCAGTTTATAAACCTTTAAGGAAGGGAACATTTCGATCCATATGTTTTTATTAATATTATCCAAATAAATTTGAATTTTTAAAACCAGCTGCTGAAATACTTTCCCCCCCGCTGACTTTACAAAAGCTACATTTTTCTAAGGGGAAAATCCTCTTTTAGCGTCTGAATCCTCTGAAGTTTGAGCTCCTTCTGACTTTGCCAGAATGAAGAATTTCATTTCCATGGGGAATTTAGTTCCCAGATTGGTGTTCATGGTATGGTCACTGTTTACTTTTTCCTTTGCTTTTTGAAGACTACTGAGCTCATTAAGAAGGAAAAAACGCCAAACTTTACTGGTATAGTGAAAATCAATTCAGGGAGTTCTTGCCATTGGAAAAACATTACTTTCTGAAGTCATGACATATAAAGAAGAGACATATGATCCCCATTTTGAAAGGGTCCTTAAAGAGTGTCTGTTGTAATCCCCTGTCCCAAAAAGCAATTCCCCTTGTACTTCATTGTTATTAATATTATTATGAGCAACCATTATTAACATCTTCTATTTATTTCTATAACTCTTTTTGCTTTACACATCCACTACCTCATTTAATCTTTGTAGTCACCCTGCGAAGTAGGTTGGGCAGGTATTGTCACCACTCTTCTTGAAGTCACCCAGGTGTGCAACCTAGAAAGTGTGCTCCACGCTGCTCTCTCCCTTCCTCATAGCCCGTATAGGTTGCCAAACCTTCTTTATTCTGCCTCCACAACTTCTCATGTGTGTTTCTCTCTCTCTGTTCACATAGCTACTGTTCTTGTTCATGTTCCCTACATCTCTTATCTCAACTATTATAAAAGTCTCTTCATTGGACTCCCTGCTTTCAGTTTTTCCCTTCTCCACTCCATCCTCCATACAATTGCCAAAATAATCTGACTGAAGTATAAATCTGACTCACCATATCACTCCAAGTTCAAGAGTTTTCAGTGGCTCGCTAGGCCTCCAAGGTAAAGTACAAACTTGGCTGTGGCATATGAAGTCCTATGGAATTTGGTACCAGTCATCTTTCACAGAATAGTAGAATTTCAGATTTTGGAAGGGTCACCAATGACAGTGTAATCAAACCCTTTCTGAAAAAAGATTCCCTCTAAGGATGCCTAGGAGTTGGGAAATAGCTGAACAAATTGTGCTATGTGAATATAATGGAATATTATTACACTATAAGAAATGATGAATAGCCGGACTTTAGAAAAGCCTGGAAAGACTTACATGAACTGATACTGAGTGAAGTGATCAGAACCAAGAGAATACTGTACACAGTAACCGCCACAGTATGCAGAGACTGACTTTGATAGACTTATTTCTTCTTAGCAATGCAAGGATCTCAGACAGCTCCAAAAGACTTGTGATAGAAAATGCTATCTACATCCAGAGAAAGAACTATGGAGTCTGAATGTAGATCAAAGCATATTTTTGCTTTCTCTATTTTATTTTTCTTCTTTCTTGTGATTTCTCTCATTGGTTCTAATTCTTTTTTGCGACATGACTATTTCAAAAATAGGTTTAATATGAATGTATATGTAAAGCCTATATTGGATTGCACCATCTTGGGTTGGGGGGAGGGGAGAGATGGGGAGAAAATTTGGAACTCAAAATCTTATGGAAGTGAATGTTGAAAACTAAAAACAAATAAATAAATTTATTTTAAAAAATTCCTCCTACAATATGACTGACCAGTGATCATTCTCCTTTTGCTTGAGGACCCCCAGTAAGGGAATACCTACCACTCCCCATGGCAGTGACTTCTACTTCCCTATTTCTATTTAGGGTGCTGTTACTCTTCCAGTGTGTCAGATTTATAATTGACCTATAGATTGGTCTCCCTGCTTCAAGCTTGTCCCCCAACACTAACCCATTCCAATCCCTCCTTTACACAGTCACCGTGATGTTCTGACTAGGTCACTCCCTTGTTCAGTAATCAGTCAATTGACATTAATTAAGCATCTCCTCTGTGGTAGGCACCATGCTAAGTGCTGGGAATACAAAAAGAGACAAAAAGGAGTTCAGAGTCTAACAGGGAAGACAACAATCAAACAAATATATACAAACAAGCTATATATAGGATTAATAGGGAATAATTTTAAAAAGAGAAGGCATTAGAGTTAAAAGGAATTAGAAAAGACTTCCTATAGAAGGTGGGATTTTAGTTGGTGCCTAAAAGAAACCAGAGAGGTTGGTGGTCAGAGCTGAGGAGGTGTTGCTTTCCAGGCACGAGGGACAGTCTGAGAAAATGCATGGAGTGGAGAGATAGAGGGTCTTGTTCACTGGATCAAAGAGTAAACCCACTGGTTCCTGTTGTCTCTCAAATAAAATCTCCTGTTTGTTTTATTCTAAACCTATCTTTCTAGCCTAAGTTTGTGTCTCACTTTGTAGTGCCACCAAACTGGCTTTCTTTCTCTTCTCACACAACAGTCTTTCCATCTCTGTGCCTTTGTACTGGCTGTCCCCAAGTCTAGAAAGCACCCTCTGCCCCCACGTAGCCCTGAGAGAATCCCTTCCTTCAAGACTCAACTTGATCCACCTTCCAGTTAGCAGTTTCTAATCACCAGACTCAGCTTAATCACCCTCTCTGCCTTTGCTGATCCTGCACCTTGCTAGTGCTCATTCACTCTAACTAGCTTGTTTTCAAACTTCTTTATATTTCTTTTGTATGTGCTTATATATGTATGTGTTTTCTCCTCTGATAGAACATAAGCTCCTTGAGAACAAAAAATATTTTTTCCCTTTCTTATCCCCAGGCTCATAGCAGACAAATGCTTGTCAATTGATTGATTGTTTAGTTCTACTTTTGGATAGCTCCAATTGTTAAAACATTTTTTCTTTAAAAAATTCTAAATTTCTCTTTCTGCAACTTTCTTCTATCATTCTTCATTCTGCTTTGAGCAAGCCAGCAATGATCACAGGTCCCCAAGTTCTCTCTGCAGGCTAAGCATCCCCGTTTTCTTCAGTTGGACCTCCTACGACCCTTTACCCTTCTGCTTACCCTCCTCTGGGGGCTCTCCAGTCTATCTATGTCTATCTTAAAATGTGATGTCTGGAACTGAACACAGCACTCCTAGTAATATTAGCAAAGAAAGGAGCAATGGCACGATTATCATTTTATTCCTCACCTCAATACAAGATGGCATTGACTTTCTTGGCTACCATATTAACTGTTGACATGTTAAACTTTCATACCTTTAAAGTATACCAGATCTTTTTGCTGAAAAGGACCAGTCTTTACAACATGACTAATTTAAAAATAGGTTTAATATGAATGTATATCATGTTTCCACTATCTTTTAGTTGTAAAATTGATTTTTTTTGAACTCAAGTGTAAAACAGAAGGTAGCATGCATTCCTATTAAATTTCATTCTGATCTCACACAATGGTCTAGCTTGTAGCACTCTTTTTGAATCCTGTCGATCATCCATTGTGTTAACCATCTTTAGCTTTGTGTCATTGGCAAATTTGATACAAATACCATTTATTCCTTTATCCACATCCGTGATAAAAATGTTAAGTAACACAGGGTCAAGCCCAGTTCCCTAGGAGGCTTCCCTTCAAAGCAGTTCCTTCTGGTGCTAATGTTTTCTCTTTGGGTCTGGCCATTCGCCCATATCTCCCAGACTTGTTCAATATTATGACCCCCTCACAGTTCCAGCCAAGCTGTTTTTGTTGCTGCTGTTCATGATAAACTCCACACCTGGGGTCTTTCACCTTCTTTCACAGTTCAGCTTCATTTCCTTATTTTATACAATGCCCTTCCTGATCCCTCCAGTTATTAATGCTTTCTGCTCCTGGAATCGCTTTGTATATGCTTGGATTTATACCTCCCTCCCGAGGGTGGTTGTGAGGATAAAATGAGATAGGTTTCTAAAGTGTTTTGCGAACTTTAAAGTTCTGTATGGCTGTGGAGAAAGTTTTTGATCTGAGGATAGGAAGATCTGAGTTCAAATTTGACCCTCAAACACTTATTAGCTATGTGACCCTGATCAAGTAATTTAGCTTCTGTCCTTAGTTTTCTCAACTGTAAAATGGGAATAATAACCCTTTCCTCCCAGGATTGTTGGAGATAATATTTATAAGGTACTTAGCACAGCACCTGGCATATAGTAAGCACTTCACAAATGCTTGTTTCCCTCCTACCTACCTTATATGTGTGTATGTATTTTGTAGTACTTCTGTTCCTTGAAGGGTCTTTTTCATTTTATTTTCTTTGTGCCCCAGTGCCTAGCACAGTGCCTTACATCTGGTAGATCCTTGATAATATTTCTTGATTTAAATTGTTGAGTACCTTTTCTTCTTTTTTGGTTCACGTCTTTGACTTTGTTGATTCTAGGCAATCTTCAGTGAGAAAACTACCTCTTCTAGTGCAGTTCTGAAACTTAGAGTTTTGGAGTGATGCCCAAGGCACTGAGGGGATAAGCCCAGGGCCACAGTGTTCTAGATGGTGCTTGAACTTAGACCTTCCTGACTTCAGCAATGGTTCCTTCTGTTCACTATGACACAGTGAACTTTGGTTATCCATTTTACCTCTGAGAGAGGTTAGGCACAAAGAGGTTGTGACTTGCTAACAATCACACAGCTTCTAAATGAAAGAGTTCTGATTAAAACTTAGGTCTTCCAAATACTAATAATACAGCTAAGATTTGAATCCAGATCTTTTTACTCTCTCTTATATCAACATTATCTTATAAAAGGAACACTAATAGATGGTTATTAAATAGCTTCTAGTGATCCTACAGAGATGGAAAACTTGCTACCTAACAAAGCATGGCATTCCATTTTTGGGCAGTTTGAAATGTTTATTATATTTAGTGGATATCTCTCGGCATGCATTTCCTCTTGTTTTCTAGTTCCATCTTCCAGGACCCAGTAGTGCAATGGAAAGAACTGTGAATTTGAATTCAGAAGACTTAGGTTTGGGTCCTGACTTTGCCACTAATATATTGTTTGTGTGACCTGGGGCAAGTCATTTCATATATATTTTTAATGCTGTACGATTTGATTATAGATAATAATTTATAATATTCCCTTTTCTGAAAAAAGACTAGCTAAGGGAGGAGCCTCTCCCCTTCTAGAGAATGTCAGAAGCATTCCAACTGTGCTCAAGGCATCTGGTAATTTTCCCAACTGGAAAAATCTGATTTCTGTTTAGGGTACAAAAAAGCGTCTAGTCTGGCCCTGTCCTTGCTCCTCTTCATTAGAGTTTAGGGCAACCCTATCTCATGAAGGACAAACCAAACCAGAGAGAAGCTGGTTACTGGTTAGGGTGCCCAGATTTCTAGAGGGAGCTCAAAACTCATGACCAGGTCACATTCTCAGCTGATACCTCCTGTTCCTACAATGTGGTAATTGAGAAGGACTGGGAATTTCTAGCCTGCCTTCTCATTTAAATGTCCATCAAATCAGGGTCGAGTTTCATTTTCCCATCAGAAGGAACATACCTAATTTAAGGTGTTTCAGGGCCTCCCTTGGGGACTTTGGTTACCAAGAGAAACCATTGACCATCAGTTTACTGATTATTGTCTATTCTGGTTAAGAAATTTGTTAATACCTTGTAATTTTTAGTCACCAAACACACACACACACACACACACACACACACACACACACACACACACACACACACATACATATACACACCTACCTACCCACCATCTATATTCATGGTATATATCTATGTGTCTATAGATACATATACCTGCACACACGCACGTGCGCGCGCACACACACACACGCACACACTTCAGCTTCTTCATCTGTAGAATGATGGCATTGGACTAGATGAACTTTGTGGTTCATTTCAGCTCTGACTCCATGATTCTATGAATGAATTAGCCATCATTGAGGCTGTTACTTTTCTTCTTATGTTGATGAAAATTCATGCACAAATCACTGCTCACTGTGTTTGCTTTGTTTTTACTTCTTGCCCAGTCTTCGAACATGTAAGTCATTGTCTTTGTTCTACACTTTGTACATATAATAACTTTAAAGCCAATTTTAAACCAGGATGTGTGTGTTGAGATCCCTTTCCCCATCACTGAGTGCAGTGATGTGAGATTTTTTTTTTCAGAAAGAATGGACTGTGTGTGTGTGTGTGTGTGTGTGTGTGTGTCTATACAATGTGTTCATGTTTTGACTGTTAGCTATATATAAGTCTGTTGTATATTTCTTCTATTTTAGATTGCACAGTGAAAATTCTTGGATGGCAGAGAATGTGTATATTAACCTGGTTTCCTACAGCATCTGCTCTAGTACTCAGTAAATACCTTTAAATAGTATTCAGTACTGTTAATTTAATAGCACCAACATTTTTATTAATGACTTTAATGATGCCATAGATAGCATGCTTATCAAATTGGTGGATAATATTCAGCTGGGGAATAAACCAAATTGGGATCCAAAAGGAACTCTGTGTTGAATCTGATGAGATAAAACCTAACAGCAATAAATGTCCTGCACTTGGGTTTAAAAAAAAGCCTACCCAAATATGTATAGGATGAAGGGGAGTAGGGGAGGGAGTATGTAGAAAGCAGTGCATGTGAAAGGAGCCCAGAAGCTTTAGTGACCTCCCTGGTGTGCAGAGAGAGATCATAATCCTGGTGTCCTCTGGCCTGGTCACACAGAACTTAAAATAGAAGGTAGAATCACGTTTTAGGAAGGACACCGGATAATGAAGGAATTGGAGACCATGTGAAGGATAAACTGAAAGAACTGGCCATGTTTAGCCTGAGGAAGGGGAGGGGAGAGATGGAGAATATGATACTGTCTTCTCATATTAAAGGTTTGACATTGGAAAGGGGGATTAGTCTTGTTTTACTTCTCAGAGGACAGAAGAACTGGGAGCATGAGGTAAAAGTTTCAGAGGTAGATTTTTCCTACTTGTGAGGGAAGGGGAGGAAAGGGAAGGTAAGAAGTGTTTTTTAAGCACCTACATCATATACCAGATACTATGTTAAACACTTTACAAATATTATCTCATTTGATTCTCACAAATCTGGGACATAAACGCTGTTATTATCCCCATTTTACAGTTGAGGAAACTCAGGCAAACAGGTTTAAATGACTTAAGTGTCTGATGTCACATGTGAACTCAGGTCTTAAGACTCTGCGCTCTATCCACTGTGCCACCTGGAAAAAGTTGTTCTAATAACTAAAGCTATTTAAAAGTAGAGAGGGCTGCATCAGAAGATAATCTCCCAATTTGTAGTAGAGTGGAAAGATGGATTTGGAAGCACAGGGCATAAGTTCAAACTCCAGCTCTGGCACCTTAGACAGGTCATAGCCACTGTATGACTCAGTTCCTAATCTGTGAAGTTACAAGGAATGGACCCAATGACTCTTAAGTTTCCTTCTAGTTATGATTCTACAGTACATCACTTGATCTCTAACAGCAGGACGTGACCCATAATTCACTGATAACTATGATATGTAGTAATACACTACAAGAGAAAAGTATAAGCAACATGTTCTGTGAAGTCTGTGAAAAGAAAGAGCATTTGTTTCATGGGAGACAGCTTGGCTTAATGGAAGAAGTGCTGTACTGGGAGTTAGGAGAGACCTGCATTCGGACCCTACCTTTTATACTATTTATGGGACCTCATGCAAGTTATTTATCTCTAAATTTTGCTTCTTCATCCATAAAACAGAGCTACAGAAACTTTCACTGTCTGACCCACAAGGTTTTTGTGAGGGAAAAAAAGTTACATTAAGAAATGTGAGATTTTATCACTTAGAACTGCCTGTTTGTCTTTTGCCCTAAAGGTGTGGGATGCTATTGATACAGGTCGCTGTTTGAACACCTATTCCTCTCACAGTGGCGCTGTCCGTGCTGTGCAGTGGTCCTCCTGTGGAAGACAGATCCTCAGTGGCGGCTTTGATTCTGAGCTTCGTGTGACGGATGTTGAAACAGGTACAGTTTTATGTATCATGATTAAACCACTGGATTTCGTTCCAACCTTGGCTGCCCCACAATTGGGGGCATAACCTGAGCTTTCTGCACTGTGATTTTCTCTGTAATACACTCAATGTTCTGACTTATATAAAATTTCTTTGAGATAAATGCCATTCTACAATAAAACCAGCCCCATGATAGGCTTCCCAACCAACCCCAGAGGATAGATATTATAAGCTTAGTCTCTGCCAAGCCTCTTCATTTTATGTTACTATGGGGTCTGATAAAGGGATGGATTTTTAATAAACCTTTGACACTCCATTTGTACTAAAATGGATTTAACTTTATTACAGCATCGTTTGTGGAGAATCCGTTTAGCATTTCTGTAACTTTACATTTTTGAAAGGCAATAAAGAATAATTCTGGCCCATGAGGAAACCTCTCCAAAAGAGTTGAGCTTTAATGCTCCAAATTGAAAAGGCATTCTGGTGAGATGGATTTGTGTCTGGACAAATCCTTGGGGGCCATTGACTGAGAAGGGAGCTGCCCAATTTAGCAATACTGGGATTCTAGCCAAAAGAATGGAAGAAAGGACAGCTCACAGAGGGTGGGTGAATGGATTGGATTCTTATAGCCTATCGGTGTAATGCAGGAATCATGGAATTGGACCACAGAATTTAGAGTTGGAAGGGGCCTTAGAGGTTATTCATTCTAGCTTTCTCATTTTGCAGAAGAGGAACCTGAGGGCTAAGCTAGTAAATAATAGAACTGAGATTTGCTCCCAGGTCTTTTTGTTCTGAGTCCAGTGCTTTTCTTCCAAAGAGGATGTCAGATTTGACACAGATCTTAAAGGTCTTATATAGAGCCCACTTCTCCCTTGCCCAAGTACTTGAACCCAGGTAACTAAACTCTCAGGGCAATGTACTTTCCTTTAATTTGCACTGATTTACTTTACCCTAAAGTATAACTTACAGGAATTGTTAATGATAAAATTTTGAGTGTATTTGATTCTAATTGGTCAGAGGGAATTATCTTTCCTATTTTCCCTTCTGGCTTCTCTATTTCTGTTAGTGGTTGTCTTTGACCCTTTCCTGTTCCTCACCTTTCATCTCCAGACAGTTATGGGATTGTAGATCTAGAACCTGGAAAGGACATTAGAGGTCATCTAATCCTATGCCTTGTTTTATAGATGAGGAAAGTTAAGTTCATTGAGGTGGAATTTTAACTCAAGGCCTCCAACTCCAAACTCATTGTTCTTCCCATTGCCCTAGACTGCTTATTTTTAAGTCTGTTTTGTTCTACCTCTCCAACCACTCTTAACTGCTTTCCCTCTGCTTTATCTGCCCTTGTTGCCACCATCCTGGGAGTGGACCCCATCAACACCAGCCTGGGCTATCACTTCCTAACAATTCTTCCTGCCTCCTCCTTTAGTACTTTTGCCAAAGTTATCCTCATCATTTTGTAATTTTCTTCATCTAATCCTGTTTACTGCTCTCCTCAAAAACTTTTAATGGCTGTAATAGAATTTAAACTCTTCTACTTGACATATAATGCCCTGTATCTGTCCAGGTTTATCTTACAGTAGAACAGTTTTGATGGCCAGAAGCTGCCCAGTCAACTTTGAGAATGTTGGCTAGATTCCCTTCCCCTTCCTCTTCCCCTTCACTTTTCCCTTCCCCTTCCCCTTCCCTATCCCCATCCCCTTCCCCTTCCCTTTCCCCTTCCCCTTCCCCTCCTTTAAAACCTTACACCCACTCTGAAGCCTAGGGATTCAACAACGAATAAACACAGCAATCTTACAGTACTCAGGAAAACCCCAAGAACAAGGACAGTATAGTCACTTCATAAACATTTACTGAGCACCTACTATGTTCCAGGAACTGTATTAGACACTGGGCATGTAATGAAAAGTGAAGCAGCTTGCTGCTTATGTTGAGAAGGGAACATTGCATTCTTTCTGCTTGTATCCCCAGCTCTAGCACAATGGATGTCTCATAGATGGTGCTAATTAAATACTTATCTATAGATTATTTGCCCTAATGAAGGTTACCTTCTGTCTAGGGAGTTCACATATGACACTTAGTCCAGTTTTACCAGACCTTAGAGCATGTGGAAGGGAGCAGCACTGATGAGATAGCAAGAAATCATGAGAGAGAAGTAAAATAAAGGAAATGTATGAGTGGTAAAAGGGATTTTAGTGATTGTGTAGTCCAACTCATCACCCAGAGGGATAGTCCAGGCCTCCTGACAAAGTGCTTATATCTGACAAAGCACTTATCCAGCCTGTGCTTGAACACTTTCAAGGAGAGGGAGCCATCACTTCCTATGGTAGCCCATTCAACTTTCAGACAGCTTGGATTTTGAGAAAATTTTCCTGACATCAAGCCTAAATTTGCCTCTCATTACACTCATTGCTCCTGGTTCTGCCCCCTGGGGTCAAAACAGAACAAGCTGAATCCCTCTTCCTCGTGTCAGGCCTCTAAATCCTTGAAGATGGCCCTTGTTCTACTCCCCACCCCCACGCTCCACCTTCTGTTCTCCAGGGTGAGCTTCCCATGCTTGTAATATGGCATGGACTCAGGGCTCTTTGTCACTGTCATCCAGGCCCTTCCCTGGACGCACACTAGTTGATCAGTGTTCTTTGTCTCTGGCGCCTGGAACACAACCCAGTACTCCTGGGGAGGTCTGACTGAGGGGCCATTGCCTCCTTATTCCTCCAAACTTCTCTTCATGCCTGTGGCATTAATTTTTTTAGCTGCCACATCATCCTGCTGACCTATATTAAGCTCTCAATCCTAGAAAACAGCTAAATCTTTTTGTGGAGCTGATTTTTTGAACCCAAGTATAAGGCATTTTATTCCTAATGAATTTCATCTTTAGATTATGCCCAGTGCCTTGGGTTCTGATTCTATCTTCTAGTATGTTAGTTGTCCCTCCTAACTCAGTGTCATCTTCAAATTTGATGAGCGCGTTGTCTATACCTTTATCTAAGACAACGATTTAAAAAAATGAGTCAATCATGTGGTGAGAATGAGGGATGATAGAAGGACAGACCGTGGTTTCCATTGGTATCCTTTCAATTTCAAGAGGACATTGGGTGGCTTCTCTCTGGCAAACCTAAGGAAGGTTGAGAATAGATTGTGCTCTGTATCTTTGTGGAGAACTACAATCACGGAGCCATTTAAATATCTGAAGGTGCCTTTTGTTTGCTTAATGCCTGCAGACTGCTAAGCAGTCTAGTGAATAGATTGCTGATCCTGGAGTCAGGAGGACCTGAGTTCAAATTTGACCTTAGAAACTTACTGGCTCTCTTTGCCTCAATTTCTTCTTCAGTAAAAGGGGATGAAATAGCATCTACCTCTCAGAGTGGTTGTAAGGACTAAGTGAGATAATTTTTGTAATGTGTCTTGCAGACTTTGGCGCGCCGTATCAATACTAGCAATGATGATGAGAATGATGACAATGACGATGAAAGGGGAAACCTATTCATACTGTTCCACCTATTCCTGGGATCAGAAGATCAGAGAATTTACAATGCACAGTTATCTAGCCAACACCTTTATTTATAAATGAGAAAACGGTTCATTTCCCATGTATCCTTTAAAACTAAAATCGAGCCTGCGCTTGGATCCAAAAAGTACCTGCAGAAATACAAGCCAAGAAGTCTAGAAAACAGTTCATGTGTTAAAGATCTAAAAGGGCTTTAATGGACTCTAGGCTTAAGAAATGGGAGCAGAATGATGTGGCTGCCAGACAAGCTTCTGCTCTCCTCAGGCCACATTTATTAAATGAATGTGTCCCAGGCCAAGGGAGTGGTAATTGTCCCCTTGGCTCCGTGAGGGCAGAGACTACATTTTATTAATCTTCATTTATCTTGCCATGTCGAGCAGGGCCGTAGGTGCTTAATAAAGGTTTATAGAATTGATTGAATCAGGAAAGGAGTAGAAAGCAGTGATTTGGAGTCATATGGGAGTCTCCTTTGCCTGTTGGCAGACTATCCTTTTTTTTTGTGTGTGACTGAATTGGACTGCTCTCCCGCCTGCCCCATTCCTCCCCTCTCTCATTTCTCTTTCCTTTACTACAAGGAGAAGTAAGGAATAGAGGGGCCAGAGGGAGCAAAGAAAAAGAGAACATTTCCTTTCTTCTTCCCCCCATCCCTTCCTTGCTTAAGTACATGAAATGATAATGGAAGCTCACAGGGAGATGTAGGGACTAGCTCCTTAATAGGTTGTAACAGCATTTCCCATTCCTGTAGGGATTCCTTATTTCCACACCATGCAGTTCACAAAGTGCTTTTCTTCATAAATAGCTCTGTGAGGCAGGTCAAACAAGTGTCAGGACCCCCTTTTTCAGATGAAGAAACTGAAGCATAGGGAGTTTACACATCTGGCAAGTGATAAGAGCTGGGTCAGGAATCCAGATCTTTGAACTGGGAAATTCAAGTTCTGGGAAGCTAAGTTCACCGGATCATTTGTGACCCGTGCAAGGTAGCACTGAGTCAGAGGACCTCAATTACAGGCCTAGATGTGCCCCTAACTGCTCGGTGACTTTAGGCAGGTCATAGTAGCCTCTGAGTCTTGGCTTCCTCATCTGTCACTTAGTAGAGAATACTATTGCCTGCATTACCTACTTTACTGGGCTAGAGAAATGTGAACTCTTACAGACCAGTGACTTGAAGCATTTTTTTCCTTCCCTCTGCACAGCTTTAATCCAGAGTTTGTTTATACTCTGTCTTCTTTTTGTGTCTGCTTTTCTCCTTTACTCTGTAAGCCATGCTTCTCCCTCTCTCCACCTTCCCCACCTCCGGTGTAATAGAAACACACAAACAAGGTAATGTAATGGGTTTTATTTCCCAGCAGTACCCAGGGGGTTGTCCACACAGTGTCTATCGTCATTAGTGGGGATTTGGCAGTGAGGACATTTATTCTAGGGTTCAGAATCAATGCCGTTAAAAATCTGTAGATTATAAATGTCAATATGAGTCTGAAACAAGCTGTGCTCACCTTGTAAGGCCATATTTTATCTGCTTAATTTATAGCGCTGAGTGGTTGTTTGACTTAGAGAGCTACCATGAATCAGAACTTAAATAAAAGTCTCTCACAGATTAATTATTTTTAGTATGCTTGTCTCCTCAGCCTGTAATCTTCCCACTTCAGCATCACCAGTGCTTTCATCCAGGCCCATCTCCATGGAATAGCGGTCTGCTCCAAGGACTTCTACTTGTTTCTTGTTTTCTCAGTTATCTTCTCTGAATTTTTTTATTCACTGGCTTGCTAAATTTGCCAAATATAGATTCTCTGTTTCTAATCGGTTTCCCCTTTTCATTTGCTCTAAATTGCCCCATCTAGCTAGTTGCCCCTACCCTTACAAAGGCAAGGGAGGGATTTTATTGCTGAAAAAAGAGGCAGAAACCCGCCACATCCCAGAGAGTTTCCATGGGGTATCCCCACTATTTTGTATTTGATGCTGATAAGGTTTGGAGTTGTTAGGATGTTAGGACTTTCTTTGAGAGCCGCAGCTGGGGGTTTCCTGGCAAGAAAGCGTTGGTGTAGTGAATAGAGAATCACAAATCCTGGGCTCCTTGGTTTCTTTGAGTTCTAATTGTATGCCTGCTTTTGACCTCTACAAGCCTCAGTTTATCCAGCTGCTACATGAGGATAAAAGCACTTTCTTGACCAAGTTCATATGAGGAAACATCTTTGCAAATTGTAAATAAAAATGAGCTCTTCTCTTCCTTCCTTTCTCTTTTCCTTCTTCCTCATCTCTGTTCTTTCTCCTTCCTGCTTCTTCTTTTTCTCCTTTACATCCTTCTCCTCTTCTTTATCCTCCTGTTCTCTATTCTTTCCCCTTCTTTCCTATCTTCCTTTTTCTTTTCTTTCTGTCTTCTGCTCTTCCAGCTCCCCATTCTTTCCCTCTTCTCCTCCTTCCTTCCTCCTCCAACTTGTTTTTCCATTCCTATTTCTATTTTTCTCTTTTTTGATGCCTTCTTTATCCTCCTTCTCATCATCTTTTTTCTTGCTCTTTTTTTTAAAAACAGTGAGAATTACTGATTTAAATTTATTTTCTCTTTGTGTGTTTGATGCTTCTTTAAAATTTTTTAAAAATTAACATGTTTTTATATCACTTTTATTTTCCATTAAATTGTGAGCTCTAAAGGCAAGGGTTGTTTTTTGTCTTTCTTTGTCACTGTGATGCTTAGCACAGTGCCTGGCATATAGTAGATATTTAATAAATGCTTATTGACTGACTGACTAATATATCCTTCCTCCATCCCTGATCCAGAGAGTTATCCCCTATAACAAACTATATAAAAAGAAAGAGAAGTTCCTGAGCAAAACCAACCAATGTATCTGTAGAATCTGGAAGTACTCTGGAATTACAAACAGTAATTTATACCCATCGTCCCTTGCCTCTGTGAAGGACGTACATTTTCCTGTCTCTTCTTTGGTCATTGTAATTATACGCCATTCAATAGTTTTTTTTATTGTTCTATTTACATTGTTGTAGGCATTGTATATATTATGTTCCTGGTTTCTGCTTTCTCTACCTGGTATTATGTTGACTTTCTAGACTTTTTTGAATTCTTCACATTCATAGTTTCTTATGGTACAATAATAATCCATTATGTCCGTGCAATACAGTTTGTTTAACCATTTCTTTATCAGTGTGCATCTAACTTGTTTCCAGTTCTTTGCTCTGTAGAAAGTGCTGCTATATATATTTTGACATTTATGGGTCTTTTTTTTTTTTGTTGTTTTACCTCTTTAGGCCATTTGCCTAGCAGTGGGATCTTCACTTCAAAGATTATGGAGACTTAGATCATTTTCCAAACATAGTTCCAAATTATTTTCCATAATGGTCAGATCCATTTAGTGTTATACTAACAGTGTATTTATGCACCTGTCTTTCCATAGTTCTTCCAACATTGACCATTCCTGTCTTTTATCATTATTGTCAATTAACTCAATGTGAGATCTTCATTGAAACAACTTCAGAATTTTAATTTTAATTAAATTAATTTATTAAATTAAAATAATTTAATTTAATGTTTTAATTTGCATTTCCCTTATTATTAGAAGTTCTGAACTTTCTATGGTTGCTAATAGTTTTTCCTTCTTTTGAGAACTTTTGACCACTTATCCATTGGAGACCTGGTTCTTCTCATTTTTTATGGTATAGCCATAAAAATTCAGGTGATATATTCATTTTGAGCATATATGTGGTTAATATGTTGCTTTATACCAAATTTCTGCCAACCTACCTTACAGTTTTCTCAGTAGTCCTTGTTAAAATAGGGAATTCTTCCTCAACTAATTCATGTTACCAGATTTATTGACCGCTAAGTCATTGAGTTCAGTTGTTTCTGACTCCTTCTTATCTGGTCTGTTGGGTGAATATGCATTGTTTTTTTTTAAACCAGTGACAAAAAGTTTTGATGATTACTATGTTATGATAGAATATGAGATCTGGAAATATTAATCCTTTTCATTCTTATGTAGCAGTGGTGATAAAGAGATTGATTTGGTGATTTTTCCTATTTGCTCCTTCATGTGTTCAGATTAAAGTATATGGACTTTTAAAGGTTGCATATCCAGTTCCATTGGAGATATTCCAATCAAACAAAGATCTCCACCATATAATCTCATCACATAGACCAGGAGAGTCAAGAATTCAATAAGGGTTCCCTTCAGCTTCAGTTTCTTTTTATTCTTTGTTTCTCATAATATTCTACATTTTGTGTTTCTCCAAGTGAATCTTATTATTTTGTCTAGTTCTTTAAAATATTCCCTCAGTAGTTTAATTGGCATAGTGCTGAATCTCTAAATTATTTTTGATAG
>CM053769.1:407171594-407280038 GCA_028658325.1 Potorous gilbertii
TTCCAGTTTTTCCCCATCCTTCCCTCCCCACCCATTCCCTTTGGAAAGGCAGGCAATTCAATGTAGGCCATATCTGTGTAGTTTTGCAAATGACTTCCATAATAGTCGTGTTGTGTAAGACTAACTATATTTCCCTCCTCATTCATTATTTCTTTAAAGACTGTCATTAATTTTATCTATATGTCTTAAGTTTGCCTCCATATGTTAAACTCCCAGGTATCTGTCCAAATTGTAGTTATTTTCAGTGGGACTTCCAGTTCTATGAATTCTTCCTGTATTTTGTTACTGCTATGTTCAAATGCTTTTAATTTTTGTGGGGTTATTTTGTATATTGTTGCCCTAATGAAGCTATTATTTAGCTCATTTTCTTTGTTGACTTTCTGGAGTTTTTAAAATAAACCATCATATCAGCAAATAAGAATAATTGTATTTTATACATTTGTCTTATTACCATTGCTCTCATTTCTAGAAACATGCCAAATGGCAGCGAGGAAAGTGGAGCATTTTGTTTTTCTCTTCTATTTATTGGAGAAATTTCTAGTATTTTCTCATTGCACATGATGCTGGTTTTTGGTTTTAAATAGATACTTATGGTTAAAAATGGTGTTTCTATGCATTTGCTTTGTAAATTTTGTTTTGCTCTTTTTTTCACCACAATTAAGTGTTATAATTTGCCAGAGACCCTTTTCTGCATCTGTTGATATCCTATGTGATTTTGAATGTTTTTATTTTTAATATGGTTAAGTTAGTGAGAAGCAACATAGAGTTAGAGGATAGAGAACTGGCCTCAAAGTTAGGAAGGCAAATTTAAGTCTCATCTTTGACACTATGCTATATACTCTATACTGTATGCATTATACTGTATGCTAGTTGTGTGACCTACTTTAAGCAACTTTCTAAGATTGTAAATTGCAGAGAAAGGTGCCAGCCTGCATTAGTAGAGGAAGTTTCCTCACCTGGAAATTCCCTATACCAGTAGAATCTCAGGTCTAACCTCTCTCCCTGATTATCCTAATTTCTCCCCAAATATTGATTTATATTTGCATTTCTGGTATAAATCCTTTTATTTTTGATATATATTGGTACAATAAATTTGAAAACGCATGAATATGCTGACGCAGTTGTGAATCACAAAATATAACAGACTGTCCACATGGAAGATAGAACCAAAACATTTATTCAGACACCAGAAAGCCAAATCCATCATAATCTACACACAATAACAGTGCAGAGGACAACACTATCCCCAAGCCTTCCCCCTGCTAGGCTTCTCATAAATCAACTCCATTAAACAAAATCACAAACAAGCTCTTTAACGCATAATAGCCAAGTGCTTGCATCCTTTGGAGCTCTGGCTGCTGTCATGACTAATTTCCTCTCAGCTCTGCTCTAGCTCTGCCTCTTCCTGTTCCACTTTTCCTGTTCTACTCATTCAGCAAGCCCTTCCCTCCACAGGCTCCATGTGACTCATACTTCCTTGTGACCCAGGCAAGTCACATGGACCTATTAATGAATGGGAAAGATCTTCCCATTTAAATCACCATTACATATGCTTGTAAATATATTCCATATATTTATATAAATATATATGTAGAATTTATAGCAGGATAATTATATCTATATGTCATTATAACAAGATAATTATAATATATAACATTTCATGAATAGTGTGAAACAAAATACAGATGAAAGGTGCAAAGCAGAGTTTTATATAAGGTCTGACGGACATTGACTTTTTACTAATGGGAAGGATGCATAAGATATTAACAGGCAGAATTAGGGAAGTAGTATGAAATAAGGATGGAAAGGTAGATAGGGTGACACCAAATTGTTCAGGGCCTTGAATGCCAGGATCAAGAGTAGGAATTTTAATCCTTAGGTCCCTGTGAAGCACTGCAGGCTTTTGAGTTGAGAACTGTAATGAGAGTTAAAGATCTTCCCTGTCCATTAATAGACCTCTTGTAGAACTCATTAAAGGAAGCTTGATTAGGGGAAGTTTGTTTTGACAGAAGACTCACACTTTTTGTTAATTAATGAGGCACTGGATCATGAGGGTCCTGATGCCCTCTGGCTGAAAAGTGTGTGTGTGTGTGTGTGTGTGTGTGTGTGTGTGTGTGTGTGTATGCTCTGAGGTGAGGATTTGCATTGGGGCTTACTCTTTGGAAGAAGGTTTCTGTGCCAGATGAGACTCTAGGTAGACATTAAGGGGCATTCTCTCCCCCCTTTTCCCCCTACCTTGAGAGCCCAGATGTTGGTGCTTCTCTCTCTGGTAACTATGTATGTATGTAATGGTCAGATAGTTGGATCTGTCTGTTGATCTGTGATATATGTATTGCTTGTGGTCAGAAAACTAGAAGACTTGTCTGTCTTTATTTTTCTCCTTGTATTTTCTCTGTTGGTATATGTAATTAAAGAAGATTATTGACCCCTGAAAGGTTGCTTTCCTTTTAGAAAAGTAGATCTAAGAACCTGTTAGCACAGGCCCTCCTGGATGTGTCAGGGTGCTTGCTACTACAAGGACCATGACACACTCACACACACATATACACACACATACACATCTATGTGTGTATGTATTTCATGTGGTTTAGAGCAAGGAAAGAATGGAACTGGGAAGACATTTGACTGTCAGGGATTAGGATAAATATAACTGGGATGGGAAGAGAGGTGCAGATGTTGGTGTTCATATGGGAAAATTTCTTCCACAGCTGTCACCACCTTGAAGTATCTGAGGAAGGAATCAATTGCTTGCAGTTCCACAGTAGGATACTTAGGATTCCTAGAAAGAGGCATATTGCTAGTATCTGGTGGAAGGTGGTAGATGAAGGGACCAGGCTTGATGTGCAGAGTATAAGAGCATCACAGGGAAGTAATTGGTTATGGTCAGTTGTATGTTACTTAGCAAGGGATAATTAAGTACCAAGAAGGAGCAGAGCAAGCCGGGAATAATACGGCAGAAATGTTGTGTTATTTACCTTCCCTTATGTTGTCATTGTGGTATATAGGTGTGTAGATTTTCCTGTGTTTATTTCAATAGCATTTTTGTGTATTTAATGTTCTAATGTCACCATATAATTCATATTACAAAGGAGCAAGCAGTTTTGAGGACTATAGAATTTTGTCTAATATTTGTTATCTGAATTGTGTCATAGCTGAACTGCTGTCTGGTTCCAGTTTTAGTGCCTTACAGTCATTGCAGTGGTCCTGGCAAGTAGCAATGAGGAACTTTTGCTTAAAAATACTATGTCAATAGATTCAATAGGACTTGGCAACTGATTAGATTTGGGATAAGAGAGTGAAGAATTATGGATAAACTCTATGGTTTTAACATGGCATATAGGGTGAATGATGATGCTATGGCCAGAAATAGCCAATCTAGAACAAGCAAGATTGAAAGGGAAAAAAAAGAACTTGATTTTGAGCTTGAGGTGTAGACAGGACATGTGGTTAGAGGTGTCCTATAGTCAATTATGGGTAAGAATCTGTAATTTAAGAGAGAGTGTGTGTCACACACACACACACACACACATACACACACACGGATTGAGAAGAAAATTGGAAAACATAGGGGATAAATAAGGTTGTGACAGAGTGAAAGGGGCTTTGAAGTTGATGAGGAGGAGATCAGTGATCAACTTCGAGCAGTTTCAGTAGAATGAAGGGGCTGGAAACTAGATTTAAAGGGAGTGAAGAAAAACTTCAAGGGAATGAAGAAACAATGGTGAGGAAGTAGAGATATGGAGAAGAGAGTTTCTAGATGCTTGTTAGGGTAGGAGGGAAGACATGACATAGTAGCTTAGTGAGCTGGAGAACTTTTCCTGGAGCATTCCTTCTACCTCCTTGCATTAACATTTCATATAAATGACTAAGCACCTGTCATGTCAAAAGTCTTATGCTAGGCATCAGAAGATACAAAGATGATTTGAAAGTGCTTTCTAAATTGTGGAGTGCTTGTGCAATGGTGAGGTTTTTTTGCAAGGGTCCCATTTCTGACATAGTCCTTCCTGGGGAAAATGGGGGAAGGCTCAAAGCGGGTTGTCAAGCAGATATTTACTGTTGTTGACTTTGTGACACAGATTTATCATCAGCTAACCCACTGACTTAGGATCTGGTTCCTAAGATCCCAGGGATCTTAGAGCATGATCCAGTATATGATACCCTATTCATTTATACAGACAGCCTGGGGAGAACACCACCATGGATACACAAAGTAAGGCACATAGGTAACTAGACTCCCAAAAGCTGCTCTTCTCTGCTACAAAAGACTCATTTGTTCTCTGTCCTTTCAACTTGCTATATGTTTTAAGCTGTCTATTTGCAGGCCTCCTTAGCAAAAAGAATTCAGCAGTTTTTTCTAGGACTAGTTGCACCAGGAGTTTTCCTCTTGTTTTCATAGCTCAGCTGCTCTGCCTCACAAATGGTGGTTGGAGTTATTGTTTACCAGATTTACTCTTTGATTTTATTTGGGTTTTATGTGATAGGACCAGGCTTCCCCCTCCTTTCTCTTGCTCAAGAGATTAGTTTTCCCAAAAGGCAACAGGTCCCCAATACCTGATTGACTCCTGCCTTCTTTGATGCAACTCCCTGGTCACCTAAATGCATAAAGATTCTCAGGCACTGGAGTTAGAGTCCCTTCACCTTGGTGGGTGTCTAAAGATCATCCTTTTAAAGAAAGATGCATTTTAGGAGTCAATACATCCTGCTCATCTAGATGGATAAGTTTCCATAAGGAGAGGAGGAGGTCCATGTCTTTAGAAGCTAGGTGTCTTTATATCATTGTGGCATATCTTTGTGCTAAGTCAACCTCTTTTTGTTAACTGTTCAGTGATTTAGGAGTGCCTCATTTCACCCCCAAATAGAACTGAACTAACAGGGTGTTATCAACAAATTGTCTCCTAACTGGTGGGAGTGCAAAGGGCCATATTCTTCTCATCCTATTGATGATGCTATATTGACCTTACTTAAGTGATGACCAGCAGGAAATTACACAGAGAAGCAGGTCACACAAGCACAAGAGAAAACAAAACAGGTGCTTACCACAATATGAATGGGATTCATTTGTTTTTATTCTCAGTATACACTTCCCTTCAGATCATGATGGAGACAGTTCAGGATTCTGAGCCCAAGAACCCCATCATGAGGATCACTTACAAGAACACTGGCCCTGATTCTAGCTTAGCTTCCACAACCATCATCCAGGGAATCAACATTGTAGAGATATGTAACCCAGCAACCATCTTTTTTTTTTTAATTTTTATTTTATTTATTTATAAATGTTCTACAATCACTTCCTTAAAATTAAGATTTTATACCCCCACACCTTCCCCCCCATCCCCCTCCCTCCCCATGACAGCATACAATTCTGTATAGGTTCGACATATACTTTCCTATTGAGCATATTTTCACTATAGTGATGTTAAGTAGTCACACTGACATCAGTGGAAGAAATCATATAACAAATCAAAATATAATAGACTAAAACCCACACACACACAAACATGATCTGCTACATTCTGCGAATGAGAAAGAAATATGGAAGTCATTCCCAGCAACCATCTTTTCGGATTCTGCAGCCCCTGCATCCTTAGCCACAGCTACTGAAGACCTAGAAAAGAAATTTCTTGACACCAAATTCTGGTCAAGTGGTTCAACAGCAGAAGTGCTTATTTTTCTCAGTGGAAATAACATTAAAGAAGATGCATTTCTATATATCTTTGCTATGGCACCCCAAGGACCATGGGATCTTTTCATCTGACTTGTGAAACCTCCCATATATGCTGTCTCTCTCTACTAGAATGTGAGCTCCTTGAGAGCAGGGATTGTCTTGCTTTTCTATTTGTGTCACCAAAGCTTAGCACAAAGTAAGTGCTGGATAAATGCTTTTTCATGAATTTCATTAATTGAGCAATCAGTTAATTTAGTTCATGAAGTGCTAGGCTTCTTTAAATCATCTTCTCACCCTAATTGGGGGACCTGCTGGTCACCACTTAACTGACCTTTAGCTGGTTAGTTTCCTTCTTTCTTAATTTCTTTCCTTCTCTGTCTCTTTCTTTCTCTTCCTCTCTCTTTCTTCTTTCTCTTACTTCTTTTCCTTTTGTTCTCCCTCCCTCCTTCCCTCTCTTCCTCCAGTAGGACCTTGTAAATTCCCCTTTTATTCCCAGTTCTGATTGTTCTATATTCTTGTACTACAGACCTGCAGTCATAAACCTTTGGTCTATCTTAAATGATCCACAACATCCAAGAATTGGAAGAGACTACAAAGGTTATCTATTCTAACTGACACCAGATCAAGAATTCTTCTTACAAGTGGCCATCCAATTTCTGCTTGAATACATCCAGTAAGCAGGATTCCAGCATCTCTGAGGAAAGCCCATTTCATCTGGGGACAGAGTTAGGGATGGGCACTGGACCTGTGATTTCACTGGTACAGGGAACTCCCAGATGATGAACCCCCTTTATCAATGGAAACTGACATCTTCTGTGCAGAGTAGTCCTAGAGAGTTGCCTAGGCAACTCCACCAAGAAGTTAAATGATTTGTCCAGGGTCACACAGCCAATAATGTGTCTGAGGAAAGACTTTTTCTTTTTATCAATCCCAAATTTGCATCTATGTAATTTTTATCCCTTGCTCCTATTTCTGCCATCAGGGATTAAGCAGAGAAAGTTTAGTCCTTCTTCCACAGAACAACTCTTCAAATGCTTGGATACTATTATCATATAGCCACTTGAATCTTTTCTAAACTAAACCTCCTAAATTACTTTATTTTATCCTCATAGAACATTTCCCCCATTCTTCTCTCCACCCTAGTCAACTTCTTCTGGACAAGTACTAGCCTATCTATGCCCTTTTTAAAGCATGGCACACAGTCCTGAAAATAGTACTCTAAATATGGCCTGACCAGGGCAGATTATTCTAATTAACTTACAGTACTGAAATACTTCTTAGCTTCGATGGCTTCCCTACTGGGAAAAATAGTTTATCCCTGGCATATCCTTGACATTTTTTTTAAGTACCTAAATCAAGATAAGTAAGAACTTCTGTAAGAAAAAAAAAACAATAAAAACAAGCTTCAGCAAATCATCAGTCACTTGAAAAAGAAGCAGAGGAATGAATTTTTTTTTTCTATTGACTAAGCTTCTAAAGTGGTATCTGACTCTTGCTGGGTCCTCCTGGGAAATA
Source organism: Potorous gilbertii (assembly GCA_028658325.1). Lineage (NCBI taxonomy): Eukaryota > Metazoa > Chordata > Mammalia > Diprotodontia > Potoroidae > Potorous > Potorous gilbertii. The sequence goes on from CM053769.1 coordinate 407,178,775, forward strand.
TTTGTAATGAATCAGGTCCTTCCTTTTCATACTGTTCTTTAGCAACATGGGGTACACAGTAATAGCTCACTGTTCTTATAAGCAAGATGTCATGGATGACTTCTTTTACTGTCTGTGGTAAGAAAAATGTTAGAGAAGTGGCCCAGAGAGGGCAAAATGTCCCCTGCCTTTATTTTTAGAATGCATTTGAAATCGTGAATAATCTTCAAGAGGGAAAACTTGAGTTGTTTGTGGAGATAGGATGAAACAGTCACTTTCCCACTTGACTTAGATATTGTTATCAGATTGGCCCTTAGTAACAAAAGGAAGGACAGCCACTCAGCACGCTGGGAAACCTGGATTTAATTTGTTATTATAGTATGGCAGAGGGGAAAGGCCCCTGGACCTGGTGTCAGAAGACCTGAGTCAATTGACAAGTATTTATTAAGCATCTACTATGTGCCAGGCACGGAGAATACAAGTACAAAGAATAAAATTCATCTTTACAATTAAGGAGAAAACCAGTACATATAAAAATATCTACAGCATAAATAGAAAGTTAATACATATGTAAATATATGTGTGTATATATGTATGTATATACACACATGAAGTAGATCAATACAGAATACTATGGGAGGGAAGGCACTAGCATTTAGAAGGATCAGGAAAGGCTTCATGCAGAAGATGGTGTCTGAATGGTGTCTTAAAGGGAGAAAGGAACTCTGAAGTGGAGGTAAAGATGGAGTGCATTCCAGGAATAGGAGATGCCTAGTACAAAGGCATGGAAACTGAACACGGAAGGTTGTTAGTGAATGCCGAATTGTCGGATTGCAGAGGGCAGGCCAGTGAGGCTGAACAGGTAGGTTGAGGCCAGGTTGGGAAGGGCTTTAAAAATGAAACAGAAAAGTTTATATTTTATTCCAGTGTCAATAGAAAGAGCTTCAGGAAAATTACTTTGGCAGCAATATGTAGGATGGACTAGAGTTGTGAGACGAATTAGGGGCCTGTATGAGGAAGCCAGTCACGTTGGCGAGAGGCATTAAGGGGCCGGACCAAGACAGTAGCTGTGTGAGTAGAGATGGGGTTTGGTGGCCACAAATGTTGTGAAGGTAGAAATGTCACCATTTGGCCATTGATTAGACACATGGAGTGAAGGAGAGTTGAGAATAATGCTGAGGTTACAACCCTGAATAGTGGCACCTCCTATGGAAACAGGGACATTTGGAAGAGAAAAGGTTTTAAGGTGAAAGACGAGCTCAGTTTTAGATTTAGGATCCTAGTTTTGCTACTGGATCAAGAGAAGAACTTCTTTAAGAAAAAATAAAAACAGCAGATGACTAGGCACTTGAAAAAGAAATTGGGGGATGGAAATTTTGGCCTATGTCAACCTGGCCAAAACATCTCACCTTTCTCTATCTCAGTTTTTTAGTCTGAAAAATGAGGGAACTGACTTGATAATATTAATTAAGTGCTTATTGATTGAATGGTTGATTTAAAGTACCTCATGAATCTAAATTCTAAGAATCTATGCTACATTCCTTCCCTGAAATCCTTCTCTAGTGCATCCTCAGGGCATTGAGGTCATCATGTATAGACTCTACAAGTCTATGCTTATGCAGTTCACACTTTTGGCAGGACCTGCCAAACTGGAAAACCTTCAAGCACGGGACTAGTGATGGATTACATGTGTATTTTCAGAGGCCCTGCTTTTAGCTAAGTATGGACCCATTAATAGACCAGTCAGAGGACCAGCCTAATAAATTACCGAGATGCTTATTGCCAGATGGCTGCCACCTGGTAATGAATTTTTTTTTGTCCACAACAACTCATATGGCATAGTGGAATGAATGCTAGATATGGAATGAGGAGACTTGGGCTTGAATCCAGGCTCCAGCACTTCTTAGCTGTGTAATTGTGGGTAAGTCACTAAGCTTTTTTTAGCCTCAGTTCCCTCATCTATAAAATGGATCCTCATGTTACCTTTCATCTAGAATTATACCTTAAAGTACAATATTAATGAGTTGCTATGAAACCATTTACCAAAGCATGGAGATATTATGATCTGTCAATGGTAAAAAATACCTACAAGGGTAATTGGGGCTCTTGAAGCAATGAAATATTATGGAGACAGAATGGTGTTATAGAATGTATGTTGGATTTGGGGTTGGACGACTAGGTTAACATGTAATGTCTCTGCCACTTGAGGCTAGATGACCACTTGCTGGGGATATTTTAGAGTGGATTCTTGTTAAAAAATAAATATAGATTTGACTAGTTTTTCTCATGTTAATTAATGTACTCTCCCTGATGTACAGGGAAGGCAGAGAATGTGTTTTGCCTTTTTAGTATCCTAGCACTTATCACAATGTTTGACAATATAGAAAGCACTTAATGAATGATTGTTGACTAACTGACAAGATGCAATCCCTGTTAACTCTTGTCTTTTTTTGTGATTCAGTGATCCTATTGCTGGGCAGTTAATCCTTATTTTCTCTTAAATGCTAGTTCCAGACTCCTACTCTAATACAAAAATAATGGTTCCTGTCAGTACTGGCTTGTAAGAAAACTGTCAAGTTTTCCTTCAGTGCTTCTGACCTCTGTTCTAAGGCCATTCTGCTGAATCCCAATCCTCAGCTACACTGTAGTTCCTGGACCTGGCTGTCAGCAGATAGAATGACCTGGCTCATCCCAGTGACTGATGGGCTGGTACTAACAGAGTGAGAGGAAGAATCTCCAAAAGAGCCAAGCTTTGTCCATAGCAGTTGTTAACTGAAATGTTACTTTGGATTATCCAGTGCCTGGCCCAATGCACTGTACAGACTAGATACTTAACAGATTTTTTTTTTAATGAATAGATCTGACTTCTGGTCACACCTAAATTTCAGCTGTCATGGCAGCCTCTGCCCATCTCCCAGCAGATAGTAAATCGCTTCTCAGTAGCAGCATCTTTTTATTTAAAGGACAGTGATAGTGTGATACGTAGTGACCCAGTCTTCCAGTTTATCTTTATTTTTCATGTTGTTATAATATGAGGTCTCAGTTACAGAAAGTCTGGATCATTTTCTAGCTTAGAATCCTATGATCCTGGTCTTTGAATATATCCAGTCCTGAGTCATTGGTGATGTGATTGCCTCCTTGCCTTGTCCTGTGGTGATGCTTCCATTTGTATCATGTTCCAATGCCATTTCAAGGTATGAAGGTGACCTTGAGTTCTCATCAGCAGAGTTGAAGTGCTGGTATGACTTCCCAAGCTGAAAAGGCTTTTTGCATTCACGCCTGGTTACAGATTGTGTCAATCCTCTAGAAGGTAGCTTTGCTAAGAGATGTTTGGACATAGGAATTCATCAAGACAGTTTTATTAGACTCAAATGGGTTACAGTCTGTGTTGGTAGGGAGACTACTAATACTTATTTTGAAGCATTAAAGATGCTTTCTAATTTTCCTATTCCTCTGCAGCAATATGAATCCCACTCATTGTAAATCCCAGCCCCATCTCATCTCTTTTTTAAAACTTTCCCCAACAACGTATTTTAACCAATGCTCATTCATTCAGCAATCATTGACTAAAGGACTACATGACGGACACCATTCTATGAGGTTGGGATACAAAGGCAGAAATGAAATAGTCTTCAACAAGCTTGTGTATGATTGAGAGAAACATTTTGTATCTATATCTATGCACACACATATATATGTATATGTGTGTACATGTATAAAATCACATATATAATGCATATGAACTGAGCTATATATGAACATATAGTTATATACATATATGAGCAAGGCTCTTCAACTGACCTTTGAAGGAAGGTAGAGATTGTAAGAGGAAGAGAAGGTAAGGAAGGTACCTATTCCCAGCCTGGAGGACAGCCTTTGCAAAAGTATGGAGACTAGAGATAGAATATCTTGTACAAGGAATTAGCAATCAGACTCTCAGGGATGGAACACAGAGAGTAATGTGCAGTAGGCTTGGAAAGGTAAGTTGAACCAGATTGTAAAGGATTTTCAAGACCAAATAGAGGAGTTTGCACTTTATCGTATAGGCAAGAGAGAGCCACTGGAGCTTCTTGAAGATAATGATACAGTCACATCTGTGTTTTAAGAACATCAATTTGGTAGCTCTATGGGGTATGGATTAGAGAGGAGAGAGGCTGGAGTTTGGAGGACCAATTAAGCTATTGCAGTAATTCATGTGAGAGGTGGGGGGGGCCTGAATGAGGCTGTGGCTCTTTGAATGGAGAGGAGATGACTGTTAAATATATTTTACAGATAGAATTGCTAATACTTGGCAACTTGATTGAGTGTCAGAGGGAAAGGAGAGGGCAGAGTCAAGGGTGACTCCAGTATGAAATCAGCTTAGAAAGGTAGGCTGCGCTTAGACTGCGAAAGTCTATAAAGATCAAACAGAAAAGAAATGTGTTTTATTCTAGAGACACGAGGGAGCAACTGACTGGAGCTTCTTGAGCATGGGAGTGATATGGTCAGATTTATGCTTTATGTTGGCAGCTGCATGGAATGACCAGTTTGAGGCAGGGAGACCAAGGAGAAGCTTATTTCAATAGTTTAGGTGAGAGGTAATGAGAGCTCTAAATAAGAAAGTGACCTTGTAAGTGGAGAGAAGGGCAGAGATCCAAGAAATCTTGTGGAGGTAGAATTGACAGAACCTGGGAACTGGTCTTCTCATATGCAGGTAGAAGGAGAAGGAGGGATTGAAGATATTTTGGGGGTTGTAAACCAGGAAAAATTTAAGAATGAAATTCTCTCCAGAAAAAAGAGGGGCATTTGAAAAAAAAAAAACAACTAATGAGTTCTGTTCTGGATATGTGGCTTGAGATACCTAATGGCATCTAGTTTGAAATGTCCTTTAGACAGGTGGTGAGGTGGGTCTAAACCTTAGGAGAGTGATTAGGTAGGACTGGATATATAATATAGGAGTTGTCTAGCATAGAAATGGTAGTTGGACCAGTGAAGCTTGTTGGGGTCATGAAGAGGAAAGAATATAGAGAAGAGGACCAAGGGTACACTCACAGTTATGGGATGGGATATGAAGGAAGATTCAGACAGAGAATGAGCAATCAGGCATAAAGGAGCACCAAAGACAGCAGTTATAAAAAACCCAGAGAAGAGAAGGTATCTAGGAGGAAAAGGTAGTCAGCAGTGATAAATGCATAGATGAAGGAAGAGATGACCTGCTTATTAAATTTTTAGATGACTCAAAACCAGGAGAAATAGCTAACACATTGGACAATCTCAACTAAAAAGATCTTTAGACTAAATATAATAAGATGAAATTTAATATAAGGTTAAGTCATATAAGTCTTACATTAGGGTTAAAAATCAGATTCACCAATACAACATGGCTAGATAGTCCATACACACACATACACACACATATACATGATATATAATAAACTCAATATTAGTAAAAATGTGATGTTTCTACTCTGTTATTATCAGTGGCTCTTTTAACCATGTTATAGTACCCTTGTTTTTCATCTCAATGTTTTCTAATTAGAATTTTTCTAAAATCAGTTGAAGTAAAATAAATTTAAGTCCATTCTGTTTTTTTTTAAAGTTCATATGTTTCTTGGATGATTTTTTTGTAGGGAACTTTCAATAGCCTTTTTAAAATAGGGAAATTCAGTACTGTTACAATTGAGGTTGTAATTGTTCAATTTGGTTTTTTATGTTGCCATAATTAGGTAATACTATTAGCAAAAAATAATTGTCTCATTTTCAACAATATTAGTATAGTATAGTATAATTGAAAAAATACTTGATTTAGACTTCAAATTGTAGTCTTGCTACTTATTACTTTACTGATCTTGAACAAATCAATTAATTTCTCTGGGCCTTGATTTCCTCATCTGTAAAATAAGAAGTTTGGACTAGTCAAGTTCTAAGCTTCCTTGCTGTTGTAAGTTCCTGATGATGATGAGAGCAAAGCTAAGCCAAACCAAAACAAAAAAACTAATATGATTTTAAGGTGTGTGAAGAGAGGTACAGATAGTTCTCACTTTACATAAATAATTCTGAAAGAAATCCACATTCCCCAAAAAACTCACTTATGTTCACTTTACTAAATAGTACTCTGTGCTCTCTTCCTATACTCCTGCCCTTTGGCTCAGTGCTCTGAGCCTCCCCTACTTCCCCAAAAAAACCCTTAAAAAACACCCTGCCAGTGAAAGAAGGGGAAGGATAGTTGGAAAGCCTGCCACTATGCCACTGGTACATGGAGGCTTGCCTTGAGACCTTTAGCACTGAGAGAAGAGACCTTTGCCCCACTCCATGTGTCCAAATCCCCCTCTGTCCACCAATGTTTGAGTACTATGTATCTGTCCTTGACACTGCATGATTCTCCTACTGTTCTTGCTTCTCTGTCTCTAAACCTATGCCCTTGAATTGTGTGCTTGCCCCCTCCCTCTCTTCTTCATGGGCAAATTCACATTACATAAAAATCCATGTAGAAGTCTAAGGTCCCACTTATGTAAAGTGAGAACTCTCTGTAGAGTACAAGACTAGGTAGGTGAGAGTTCTACCTAGTCAAACTACACCTGTAGCACTGTGTTCCTAGAATGACATTTTAATAACCACATTTTAGGAAGGAATTGATAAGCTGGAGAGTGTGAGGAAGAGGGTGACTTGGATGGTCAAAGGGCCTTGAGGTCATGCCATATGAGGATCATTTGAAGGACTTATGAGTGTTTAGCCCAGAGAAGACCAGATCTTTGTGGATCATGATAACCACCTTCAAGTATCTGAAAGATACTCACAGGAAGAGGATTAACTTGTTTTTCTTGGTCCCAGAGGATAGAACCAGGAGCCAAAGCAATAGAGGGGGAGGCTGGAAAGGGAGATTTCAGCTCATCCTAAATAAAAGCTCTCCACCATTTTCATCTATCCAAAGAGGGAGTGGCCTGCCTCTTAGAGCAATGCTGCTCCTTCTGGAGCTCTCCCAACAGGTTCTGGGTAGCCATGTAGATGCTGAGAATGTTGTAGAGATGATTCTCAGGCAGGGCTGCAAAGAACTTAGAATGAATGGTCTCTGAGGCCCCTTCTAAACTGAGGTTGTTATTCTGAGACCGTTGAGAGGTTTTGAATCTGAATGAGTGAAGGGATGACTGTATCCTTAATAGAAATTGGTATTAGAAGAGAGGTGAGTTTAAGAGGAAAGTTGATTATTTGAAGTTTTGGACATGTTGAATTTTAGATGCCCATAGGGGATGCAGGTAGACATATAGGACTGGAGTTTAGGAATAAGATTAAATCACATATATAGATTTTTGGGTCATCTATGTGTAATAATTGAACCCATATATCAAATATAATGAGCTGGAAGGTGAAGAGCAGAGAAGAGATATGAATGCTTAGGATTGCATTTTGGGGGACACCCAGACTTAGGGCATGGAATTTTAATAAAGAACCAGCACAGGAAATTGAGGAATAGTTAGGTCTGTAGGAAAACTGGGAGAAGACAGTGTCTCCAAAGCTGAGAGTTAATCAAATATCCAGAATGAGGGAGTGAGTGTTCAGAAGTGTCAAAAGCTGACTCGTGGTCATAGAGAATATTGTCATTCGGTTATTTCAGTCATGTTTGACTCCTCATGACCCTATTTGGAGTTTTCTTAGCCAAGCTACTGGAGTGGTTTGCCATTCCCTTCCCCAGCTCATTTTTACAGGTGAGAAAACTGAAGCAAATAGGGTCAAACTGCTAGTAAATGTCTGGAACTGGATTTGAACACAGGTCTTTTTGACTCCAGGCCCCGCATTCTATCCACTGGGTCACCTAGTTGCCTCCTGTATACAGCAAGGACTGAGAAAAAAGACTGTAGCAGTTAATGTTCTTGGCAACCTTCAAGAGAAACATTCTAATAAAATAGTGGGATTAGAAGCCAGATTGTAAAGGTTCTGAAGAATGGATAGATAGTAGGAAAGGGGAGGCATTAAGAGGAGAGACAGTTCAATGGGATGGTGAGGTTTAGGGAAAGTTTTTTCCCCTGTTCAGATGCCCTTTCTATATGATTTATATCTCTATTTAGGTCCTGTACTCTCTAGTTTTCCTTTCCACACTCAAGGCCTAGTTCTACAGGACGCCTCTCTCTTCATTGTTCCCGACTCTTTTGTAGTTCTTCCTGTGCTCTTCTCCTTTTTTATAGCAAAGTGAGGAGGAAGAACCCTCTAGTCTCTAACGTGTTATTTACCTCAAATTCACAAAGCAGGGTTTTATTGAATTGTATTTCCCTACCAATATACTAAAATTAATAGGAGCAGATTCATACTTTTGGAGAAGAGGCAAAATGCACAGGAGGAAAAAATGGGAAAGTAGAACATCTCAAGGGAACCTTGAGTTTTAAACCCAGGGTGAATTCAGTATTCCATCTGGAAAGTGGGAAGCAAGAATAGCCCATGTCTTCAAGTAGCTTACATTCTAAATGGGGAGATAGACATGAAAATTGGGTTCATAGAAAATCTATACAGAGTAAATGGAAGATAATCTCAGAGGGGAAAGCATAAGAAACTGAGAAGATCAGCAAGGCCTCCTGCAGAGGGCAAGGTTGGAGATGAGAGACAGAAATGAGGGAGGAGGGAAAGCATTGGAGACTTTGGAGAAGTCTCATAAAGACATACAAAGACATGGAGAGGGGAAAGGGATTGCTATGGATGAGAAATAGCAAGTACACCTTTGTGGTTGCATTGTTGTAGGAGTAGGATGGAGTCAAGGGTGAGAAGACAAGAAGCATAGGAAGAGGCCAGGTTCCTCTGTCCTTTAGAATTCCTTTCTTTCTTTTTTAATTTTCTTTTTTATTTTTAAGACAGTTTATAATAGATAAAACAATTCAAACTTTTGGTCAGGTGATACTTCTTTTTAAAGCATTTACAATATGGACCACAAAAGAATTTTTTTTTAAACGTTAACCAACTGAGACACAAATAATATTTATGTTTGCTAACTTCACAAGCTCTTGACCTAATTGTCTCCACAGTATTACTAAGAATTAAAGGACCCTAACTTATTGTTGTTGGTCCAAAGTCCTAAGCCTGATAGCTTAATTTTAAACTTAACCTTGGATGTTCCCCTACCAATAGTCTGTAATTGAATAGGTCTGGTATTAAGCTTACAAACTTTTTGACTATAGGAAATTGCCACCAAGAGTAGGGATATTTCAGAGAAACAATATCTCCCCAACTTCATGTCAATTCCAGGTAGGAGTAGATTGTCCACTTGCGTTCAGTCAGACTTAAAGTCTGCCAGGTGTCAGTAGGGAAATTGAGTCAGGAGAATCCTACCTCAGCCCAGGCTGAACAGTTGCTCTTCCACCTTTCCCATGAGATCACCTCTTGCAGTTCATACCAGCATCTCATGGGTTTACTGGCACCATGGATTGGAGGCTCAGATCACCTTTCTTGCTATCCATATCTGGAGTTAGTCTCAGAACAGTCACTTAATAGTCCCATAGCATCTAAAAATAGCAAGTTCCAATACCCAGGTTTCAAATATGATTATAATTTCACTTTGACTAAGGAACGTCTTTTGAGGCAAGTCTTAAGTGTCTTACATGCCTTTCTATACATGTTCTAGTTCCTGATTAAATGGCAATCATAAAATCAAATTTACCATTAAAACCTTAACTTTTCCATCAATGCCAAATTTTACCTGAGGTTACCTTCCTCTAGGAAATTAGGCTAAAATTCTTTTCTCCAAACTAAAGATGTCATTGATTTATTCTCAGTAATTAATTCAGTCAATTGTTTTTAATACTAATTGCTTTTATCTCACTTTGTAACATGTCCAGTTTTTCTCCCCATCGCTCCCCTCCCCCTACTTCCTAATACCTTGCATTCTGATTACTCTTTCCCTCAAGGTACCCTCCCTTCTATCACACCCCACTCTTCCCTTATCCCCATCTTCTCTTTTTTCTTATAGGGCAAGATAAATTTCTATACCCCATTCCCTGTATTTCTTATTTCCTGCTTATATGCAATAAAAATTCTCAACATTCATTGCTAATACTTTGAATTCCAACTTCTCTTCCTCGCCCCCCCCCCCAACCCCACTGAGAAGACAAGCAATTCAATACAGACTAAGTATTTGCAAAAAACTTCCATAACAATCATGTTAGGTAATACTAACTATATTGCCCTCTTTCTCCGCTTATGTTTTTTTCTCCTTCAGTTGACCTTGTCCCTTCTCAAAAGTGTTTATTTCTAGTAACTCCCTTCTCCCATTTGCCCTCCCTTTTGTCATTCCTCTCACCCTACTTGTCACCTCCTCCCCTATTTTCCTGTGATGTAAGATAGATTTTTATATCAAATTTAGTGAGCATGTTATTCCCTCCTTTGGCCATATGTGGAGAGAGTAGCTTCACTTTTCTCCTCTCCCCTTCTTCCTTTTCTCCTCCATTGAACAAGATTTTTCTTATCTCTTTTATGAGTTATAGCCTGCCCCATTTCATTTCTCCCTTTCTCCTCCCGGTATTTTCCTCCCACATTCCTTAATTTTTATTTTATTTTTTGTGTATGAATATCACTCTTCTGATTCAACACACCCTGTACTCTCTGTCTATATATGTGTATGTGTGTGTATGTACAATCTCTCCATCTACCCAAATACTGAGAAAATATTCAAGAGTTATAAATATTTTCTTGCCATATAGTAATGTAAACAGTTCAGCTTTAGAAAGTCTTTTATGATTTTTCTTTCCTGTTTACCTTTTCATGCTTCTCTTGATTCTTGTACTGTAAAGTCAAATTTTCTATGCAGATCTGGTCTTTTCCCCGTATATGAATGATTGAAAGTCCTCTATATCATTGAATTATCATTTATTCCCTTGAAGTATTTTACTCAGATTTGCTGGGTAAATGATTCTTGGTTTCATTCCCAGTTCCTTTGACTTCTAGAATATCCCATTCCAAGCCCTTTGATCCCTTAATGTTGAAGCTGCCAGATCCTGTGTTATCCTGATTGTATTTCCACAATACTTATATTGTTTCTTTCCAGCTGCTTGCAGTATTTTCTCCTTGATGGGAACTCTGAAATTTGGCCACAGTATTCTTAGGAGTTTCTCTGTTCAAGTCTCTTTCAGGAGGTGAAAGAAGGTGGATTCTTTCAATATTTTTTTTTGCCCTCTGGTTCTAGAATATCAGGACGTTTTCCTTGATAATTTCATGGAAGATAATGTCTAGGCTCTTTTTTTTTTATTATGGCTTTCAGGTAGTCCCATAATTTTTCAATTGTTTCTTCTGGATCTGTTTTCCAGGTCAATTGTTTTTCCAATGAGATGTTTCATATTATCTTCTATTTTTGCAAACTTTTGGTTTTGTTTTCTAACTGCTTGGTTTATCTCATAGTCTTTCATTTACCTGAACTCAGTTCTCTCTTTCAAAGAATTATTTTATTCAGTGAGCTTTTGAACCTTTTTCTCCATTTGGTTAATTCTGCTTTTTAAAGCCTCCTTCTTCTCATTGGTTTTTTTGGACCTCTTTTTCCAATTGAGTCAGCCTCTTTTTAAAGGTGTTATTATCCTCAGCATTTTTTTGGTTCTCCTTTAATAAGCTGCTAACTCATTTTTCAAGCTCTTCTATTGCCTGAGCCCAATTTAAGTTCCCTTTGGAGGCCCTGGAGGCAGGGGCCTTGACTTCCTCTGGCAGTATGCCTTGTTCTTCCTCATCTGAAAGGGTGAGGGGAGATACCTATTCCCCAAGAAAGTAACCTTCTGTGGTCATATTTTTTCCCCTTTTTTGGGCATTTTCCCAGCCAGTTACTTGACTTCTGAGTTTCTTCTCCACAACCACCTCGCCTCCAGTTCTGCCAAGCCAGCACTGGGGGGCTGAGATTCAGAAGAGCTGCTCCAATCCCTCAGGGGCTTTAGGTGGGGGCAGGGCCACTATTCAGTGTGAGATTAAGATTAGCTGCTCAGGTAGGGGCAGGACCCCCACAGGGCTCAGTTCCCTCAGGAGCTTTACGATGAGACCTTCAACAATGAATGTGGGCTACTGCCTGCCTTGGAACCCCCCCTCCACTCCCACCGTGCACTGCTGCCTCCACTGCTACCACCTGAGGAGGCCTGAGTTATGGAGACACCCTGTTCCCTTCTAGGCCAGCCGAAAAAACCCTATCACTGACCTTTAGTGCCTGTGGGTTGAGGGATCTGTGCTGCTGCTGGAGGTTCTGTCCCTGAAGCCTGCTCAGTTCTTCTCCTCCTGGTGCCGTGTGACCAAGGCTGGGCTGGGCTCTGCTCTGCATCCGTTACAACAGACCTTTTCCTTTTGTCTTTCAAGTCTCTCTGGGCTAGAAATTTCCTCCACTCCGTTGTTCTGTGGATTCTGCTGCTCTAGAATTTGTTCAGAGTTCTTCTTTACAGGTATTTTATGGGCTGTGGGGTAAGAGCTAGTGTTATGTGTGTCTTTCTACTCTGCCATCTTGGCTCTGCCCCCCCCCCTTGCTTTCTTTAAAATATAACTTGAACACCACCTCCTCTAGTAAGTCTTTCTTGCCAAGTGGCTAATGCTTTCCCTACCAAGGTTACTGTCCATTTACTGTAAAGATCTTGGTTGGTTGGATCTCTTATCTGTAACATAAAGATCTCTTATTGGTTATTTGGTTGTTGTCCTTTTTTCTGTAAGAGGACCAAAATGACATTGCTATGCTAGAGCCAAGTTTCAATGTATCTGACTGTGGTTGATCAGACCAGTAGGGCTTGGAGTGCTCTACCACAGGTCAGGCACAAATAGTCCTTGTGAACATTTTGGGTGACTACTCTAAACTTGTGCATCTTGCATTTCCTTTGAGCTGAAAGATCTCTTATATGTGTCATGTATATATTTGTCTCTTCTATTTGAATGTAAGTTCCCTGAGAGCAGGAACTGTTTTTGCTTTTTCTTTGTATCTCCAGTGCTGACAGCAATTCTGGGACACAGTAAGTGCTTAATAAATGCCTATTATTTAGTTGGTTTGTTCATGTTTTCAGTGACGTGATTGGGGGATAGAAGTCCAGTTTCAAGGAGTTGGGAGAATCTAGTGGGAGCATTGATGTTGCCAGGTTTTTCAAGAAGATTGATATGAAGTAGAGCAAAGTGATAGTAGTCTATGAAAAGCTCCTTTTAAAAAATGTTTAAAGTATTTGACAGACCCTAAGCATGTTTAAGGTACATGAGAAGGAACCTTAGAAAGATTAAATTCAAGATAGTTCTTCCAACGTCATGGTCAAAATTTGTCATCTTCCTAATATGTCTTTGAAACTTGCTCATTCAGGTGATATCTTAGCCTTTTCTGCTTTTTATTTATGTAACATCTATAACAATCTTCCTCTCCCTTTCTCCAATGGACCTCTTTCAAGACAGTTTCCTGTTAATAGAAATGATGGTTCTTATTTCATAGTGTTCAACAAATTGCTTTCCTCCCAACCACTTGGAGGTATCGAATGTGTGTAAGTATTATTATCTTTCAACCCTCACATGGGGTGTAAAAACCTGAGCCTGGCTTCAAATCCAAGAAGTCCTTGACTCCCAACAGTCTTCTACAATATATCTCACTGGCTTTACCCCCTCAAAGCCTTTCACAAACCTGTACGCTAATAATTCTCTCTTATCTCAAGTAACCAATAAGTTTTTGAATTTAGCAACACATCCCAAACTCTGGGCTGGGCTTCATTCCCTGCGAATCTCACAGAAATTTTGGGGCCCATGATTGCCTTGGCGCTGGTTTGGATTCCTTTTTTCCTCTCTGAATCCCGACAAACGGAAATCCACTTAGTGAAAGAACTAACCCTCTTATGACTTTGTTTTCAATTTCTGATGATGTTCAGATTCAGAAAAGCCAGAGTTGAGCTTAGTAAGTCTAAATAATAGTGTGAAATACTGTTTAGTTAAATATTAAATAGTAGTATTACAGAAAACTTGACTTAATACGTTTCTGTTTTGGATTTTTAACCATTTCATGACTTGTGTGGACAGAACACTAAGACTAACCACACTTCTGGTAAGGAGTTACCTTTAGGCTGCTTCTTAGGCAATCAGGCCTAAGAAAAGTTATGAAATGCTTTCCAAGTGGATGAAACAGAGCATGAGGAGCTCACTAAACTGCTTATTTTGTCTGTTCTGCATTCTTCAGTTACACTGAGCTTCCCATTTCATGAAACTCTGAATACTCTATGTTTTTTACACCCTACATGTAATGTAATTATTTGTAGCCTTCATTGAAATAATCATCGGACCCTCGATTTAGAGCTGGAAAGTACCGTAGAGGTCATCTGGTCCAGCTGCCTTATCTTGCACATGGGGAAACTTAAGCCCAATGAGGCAAAGTGATTTCTTTAAGGTCACACAGGGGACAAGCAAGGGAGAGAAAAAGGATTCAAATTCAATTCTACAGATTCTTTTATTCCTAAGCCAGTTTTCTTTTAATTTGATATTGTCCAGAATGAGGGATGTGAGATTCCAACTGTGTTTTGCCCTTGTTGGACTACATCTGGAGTTTTCTGTGTAGATAGTTCTAGGTGCCCCATTTTAGTAAGATAGTTAATAAATTGGGCAGAGCCCGGAAAACTCAAGGACACTGTAATGTTGAGAGTCCCTGAGATCATGCTATACGCGAACCAGTTAAAGGAACTGGAACTATTTAGACCCGAGAGAGAAAACTGTGGTGGTGGGGTGGGGAATTGTAGCTCTTTTGTGTACAATGGATTAGACTTGTTCTGCTCTGCGCCAAAAGGCAGGACTAGAATAAGGGGTGGAAACTGCAGAGAAGAAAATTTAGGCTTGATGTATGGACATCCTAAACATTAGAGTTATCCTAAAATTATTCTAAACTCCTTCCTAAAATTAGTTATCCAAAAGTGAAATGGGCTGTCTCTGGAGGTAATAGCTATTGTCTCACTAAATGTCTTCAGGCAAAAGCTGGATGACTACTTGGGGATGGTATAAAGGAGATTCTTGTTCTGGAAGAGGAATTCTGTTACCTCTGGGCTTCTTTGGTTCTGTGAGGTTCCATCTGGGGACATCAAGGCATGTGCAACAGAGGGTGTGTGGGTGGCAGTAATAGTCTCTACCCTTTCCTCCCTATTCCTTTTGTCTCTGGAGATTTAATCAGGCATACCCTGTTACAATAATTAGCTCATTTTTAGCCTGAGTGACCCATCCATTCCACATGGTCTCCTCCTTCCATGTATTGAGGAGTTTTGTGAACTCCACAAGCCAGGGTTCAGCCCAGCTCCCTGTATGGCTCAGAATGTACACATGCTAAGGCTTCACTGACTGATTCCCTGGCTGCTGCCCTCTCCCATCCCCCACCCCCATCCCCCCTTTTGCTTGCTATGGTGCAGTTTCTCTCTTTACTTCCTTGTTTGGTTCCCTGGGTCATAATTAAAATTGAGATTCTTGGTTTTCCTTGCTTTTCATTCCTCATTGGGCAATCTAGAGAATATTTTCAAGTCATAATTGACTTCATCCACTGGAGAATGGAGAATTGGTTTGTGGCAGTCTTCTGTTGGTGCCAAATCAGCTCTTTGTTTAAGTGCTCTATCGCTGTACATGGCTCAAGGCCTTTGAACTGATTGAATATCCTTCTGCATGTCTGACTCTTTCCCCCTTCCCCTTTCCCCTTTCCCCTTTCTCCCCCACACCTCACCATGGGACCACAGGGGCCATATCCACATATCACTTGACTTCTGTTCTTTTCATCTCTTTGTGAGTAGCGACAGACTTGTTAACCAGCATTCTGTGTGGTATTATCCTTCACTGGTTCATTGCAGGAAAACAAATTTGAGTCAATAAATGAGCAGGATATATTCCAGCATTTTGATAATAAAAAAGACACTGATTGGGAGAAGGTGGGGGAAAAAGTAGACCTTTCTTTGAAAATTCCCTCAGGATTTGAAGAGGTGGCTTCAAGGTTGTTTCAGCCTGAGTCTCCTTGCTCTGAGGTGGGCTGTAGGGCCGGTGGTCAGACTCCTTGATATCTCTCCTCTTCACTGCAGCTCAGCTGTATTTTTTGTTCTCTTTTTGCCTGTTGCCCAAATGCTTTTGATTGTTTCAGACTCATTTCTTGAGAATCCTCCTCCCCGCTCCAACCCAAACCCCTAGTCTCTTCTCCATATTTTACTTCAGAGAAAATTTAAACTCCCACTGTGGCAGAAAAACTCATTCCAATATTGCAATACTTTCTCTTCCTGAGCTGGGAAGAAATATACTGCCAAGGATTTTTTTAGGACTTAAGCCATCCTCAAAAGGCAACAAGACTTGCTGAAATTACTGTTAAAATGCTTCAAGAAAGTACATTAAGGCTAGATTTTGTTCTTTTACTTGTTTGTTCTTGGAAATTATGCTTATCTTTTTTGAAAATATAATTTTATTTATTTTGTTAAATATTTCCCAATTATATTTAAAAAATTCTGACATCCATTTTTTAAAGAAATTTTGAGTTCCAAATTCCCTCCCTCGTGCTCCTCCCACACTCCTTGAGAAGGCAAGCAATATGATATCGATTATACATGTGAAGTTATGCAAACATATTTCCATATTATAAGCTTAGATAGGAAAGGAGTGAGGCATTTAGGGGAATTTCTAGAATAGGAAATCTGGCTAGTCACTGAATGAAGAGTGCATGGGACAGAGCACTTTCCAATTTGGCTTAAATTTATGAAAATATAAGAAGGGGGATAGGGTGATAAGATTGGACAAAGAGACTGGAGATGAATCTTGGGAGAAATGCCTTGAATGCATTTTCTTTGATGGGTAATTTTTTTCTATTATGTGTCTAGAAGCAGTAGAGATCATGCATCACAACTGTAAGATCTCTTCTGGCTTCTGTATTCCTTATTTCATGAATCTGCAGCTGTTCAGTGTTAATATCCTATGGATTCCAAAGTCCCTTCTTTATTCAACATTCTATGATTCCTTGATTTTATAGTTCCACTTCATGTTTCTGACTAGATTGCTATTAATTTTTAGTAAAAAATAAACTCCTGGAGGCCCATTAGCTGACCCATTTCCTGCTCCCTGGGAGCAGGAAACTAACTGATTCCTTGTTTGAGCCCATATTGTCAGAAAGAATATAAGATGAAATACTGCACACATTTTTTCCCCCTCCATGGGAGAATTCAGTAATTGGGCACATCTTCTGCATCTGGCTACCAAGTGGTCTACATTAAAGGAAAGGGAGAAGGTGGGTTCCAGCTTGTAGCTTCAGGAAAGGGAGAGAAAAGTCAACTGTAAGAAAAACAATTTCATTTGAGGTTATTTTATACAGCAGTTCCATTTAGTAGCTTATCCTTTACTTAAAGGGACCAAATTTATCCCTTATATCCTTAACTATTAAGTGATACGTATATTAAGGCTGATATTTGACTCATGATGTAGACAACAAGGAAGAACAATTAGGAAGCTCATGAATTAGAGTTATGTTTACACTTCTTTTGAATGGCAATATTTTTTGGTTCAGTTCAAGGAAGACCTTATGAGTTGATTACAGTTTCAAACATCACAAGATAGATTTGATTACTAGAATGTGAAATACATGAAGATAAGTAATATGAAGTAAACACTGACATTTATGTAATACTTTAAAATATTTAAAGCAGAGCCCAGTTAGGAAGTATATACCAGCTTAACAAGATACTTAGTCAACTAATTCAATGAGTATCCACAACTTGAAAGGCATCTTTCCTCTTAATACCCCAAACAACTCTCTAAGACTATAAACTACAGAGGAATTGCTGATCTGTATTGGTGGAGGGCTTTTTACACCAGGAGCTCCTCGCAACAAAACAAAACTTGACTGCACATGAGGATTATATGAGAGAACTTATATAAAACACTCTGTAAATTGTAAAGTACTTTATAAATATAAGCTGCTATCATTAGTTGTAGTATCATTATTAAAACATGAATTAGTTATATGTTGCTATTTTTGTTACTTTCATGATTACCATTCCTTCAAAACGTTTTGCTACTGTAGTTCTCATTTTTGAGACTGCTGCCTTCTACCTTTGCAAATACTTCGGTGTTAACTTTGTTTCTTGTCTCTTTCCCAGCATCCAATCAGTTGTTATATCTTGGAGGTTCTAATACCACAATACTTCTCACATTTCCTCTCACAAGTGACGACCCAAATTCAGACCTTTACCTCTTTTCATCATTATAGATTTACCAACCTTTCTCCTTCCAGTTTCTCTTCTTTTTAATCTGTCTTTCAGACAACTACCAAAATATTTTTCCTTGTGTCTAATTTTGACTGTGGCTCTTCCCTGTTCAAAAATCACCAGTGACTCCCTATATCTTAAACTATAAACTATATGCTATAAACTCTTGACTGTGGCATTTAGGCCCTCCACAGACTGACTTCAACCTGTCTTTTCATCCTGATTGCACAATACTCTTTGTATATGCTGTATGTATGCTCCAGCCAAACTTGACTCCTTAATGGTTCCCCAGTCATTTCTTGCCCCTCTCCAAATTCTGTGCCTTCATAGGAGCCATCACTTTTGCCTGGTAATACTCCCTCTTCAAGTCCGCTTGTTGAAATCCTTTTCTCCTCTCAAGGCCCAACTTAGGTGCTACTTTCTTGTGAGTTATTATCTAAATTCTCCCACCTGAAAGTCATCACTCTTTTCTCAGATTTTCCAAGGACACTATGTCTAGATCTCTGCTTTCTTCCTATTAAATTCTACCTTCTATAAAACTTATATATGCATGTACCTTATCTCCTATAGAAATTTTATACTTCTTGAGTATAAGAATTGTGCCCGCTTTTGCCTTTGGACCCATAATCTCAATGTCTTGTACATAATAGACACTACATAAATATTAAATGACTATACTCACATGTATTGATTGAAATCCTAACCAACTATTTCAACTCAGTTCAAATGTCCTTTTGACATGAAGCCTTTCTTAAATACCACTATCCCCCAAAAGAATAGGATGTGATCCTTCTGCCCTCAGATATTACATAGAACTTTGCTCATACCTATTTTATGAATGTATTCTATTTTATATAAGATATATTTCTAAATTCATTGTACCACCTCCCTCCACCCCCATCCCCTTTCAGATTGTGAGCTGCACATAGGCAAGAACTGCATATCTTAGTTAAATTGTATACCTTTCCCAGCACCTAGCACGATAATGTCTCAAACCCAGCATGTATAAAACAGAACTCATTATCTTTTCCCCCAAGCTCTTTATTCTTCCAAGCTTTCCTATTATCGTTCACGGCACTATTATCTTCCCAGTCACCCAGGCATGAAACTTTGTTGTCATCCTTGACTCCTCACTTGTATTCCCCCCATATATCCAGTCTTTTGTTAAGTCTTGTTTTTAACTTCACAATATCTTACATATGTCCCTTTTTCTTCATTGACATAGCTGTCACCATGGTGCAAGCCCTTTTACCTCACACCAAGCCTTCTGTATAGTCTGCTGAGCAGTGCTCTTGCCTCAAGTTTCCCCCCAATTCAGGTCATCTTCCATTCAACTACCAAACTGGTCTTCCCAAGTCAAAGATCTGACCATGTCCTCAGCCCCTGATCCCTGTGCCAGTAAACTGCAGAGGCTCCCTCTTAGCTCCAGAACCAAACAGAAGATCCCTAATTTGGTGTTTCAAGTTCTTTCTCACCTGCCCCCTTTCTACCTTCCCAGTTTCTTACACTGTAATCGAGTGACTCCTCCTTGCCTTCTTGCTTTAGCATTCCACCTCTTACGTTGCTTTTTCATAGGCTATTCCTTATTTCTGGAATGTTCTTCTTCCTCACCTTTGCCTCCTGGCTTCTGTCAAGATTTAACTCGGTCCCTATCTTCTTCAAAAGGCCTTTTTTCATTCCTCCCATGGCTATGGGAGGAGATCCTCTTCTATTTAATCTGTATATATCTTATACGTACATAATTGTTGGCATTTTATTGTCTTCACCATTAGAATGTGAAATCCTTGAGAGCAAATACTTTGTTTTTGCCTTTCTTCATATCCCCAACATTTAGCACAGTGCCTACCATGTAGTAGGTACTTAATAAATGCTTGCTATTGATGCTGATGTTGTATACTAGTAGGTGCTTGATAAATGTTTGTGGAGAGAATGATTGATGTTGTGATGGCAAACTCATGCGGGCTGAGTATAAGAAGGGTTCCTGAAATAACTGTGGGCCTAGGCCATTAATTTTCCCCTTAGGTTCTGATATCTATCACTTTATGAATTCAGTAAATATTTATCAAATGAATAAGTGAAAATTCTCAAGTTTCTATAAAGGGACATCATATCTTATCTGTAAGCATGTATGGTTAAGAAAAAAAACAGTGGATATTCACCTTGTCTCATTGTCAGACTTCCTATTGGGCAGCTCCTCTCATTCCTATGATCTTACCAATAGAATCACAAAATCTCATAATTGGAGGGAAATTTGAGATACTTTAGACCAGTGCCCAGCTCTACACATGATCCCCACTCTGTAGTATTCCTGAGCATAATCTGATCTCTACTTTAATACCACCTGGAATAGGAAACTCATTAGTTCCCCAGGTAACATGTTCCAATGTCTCATAGTCATTCATGCTGTCATTCATTCATTTATTCACTCAATATGATTTCTTGGGAACATTTGTTTTTTTGGTTTAAATGTTTTCTAACCCCTTTTCATCTTTCTTTCTATCATAGGAACACAGTTGTTTAGCTGCAAAAATGAATTTAGAATCAGCGCTGTGAAATTTAATCCAAATAAGCCTAATATTTTTCTTTGTGGAGGATTCAGTCCAGAAATTAAAGCTTGGGATACAAGAAGTTGCAAGGTAATACACTTCTTCCTTATTTGGCCTTTCAGAGGGACATATTGCTTATGTCACTTGAATAAATTGGGAACTCATCAGCTATATATAGAGCCCTTGAGGTAGAATAATTAGCACTTAGTTTTTAATCAGTGGGAAGTATGTTTTTAGATGTTCTTTTCATGTTTTGAAAGTTCATTTATTCCATTTTTAGGTTATTACAGCCAGAAATGTTCTTTATCCACTGGGAAAGAGACTACACATCTGGAAGGGACCTTTGATATGATCTAGCCTGACCTCCTCATTTTAGATGTGAAGCGGTTTGTCCAGCTGTAGAATTGTAGTGGGTGGAAAGAGCCAAGATTGAAAATCAGGTCAAATTTATACAATGGAGATTCAGAGCTGGGAGGTTCTTTAAGGGTCATTTAGTTACAGCCCTTCATTTTACAGATGAGGAAACTGAAGCCCAGAGAAGTATCTGTGACTTGCGCAAGGTCACACAGGTAAGTATTAATTGGCAGAGCCTGGATTACATCTCTGGCCCTTTGGCTTTGAATCTAGTGCTCTTTCCACTCCCCCTCATTGCCTATTTACCCCTGTGTTTGAACCTCCCTTTTGGTTCTTAGCATATTTTGCCTTATTTTGTAATTATTCTTTGTGGGCTTAGATTCTACCTTATTAATCCCTGCAGCTTTCTCATTTCCAAGCAGAGCCTGGGTAGGCTCTTTATAAATGATACTTAAATTAAATGGAATTTTTTATGGAATAAAGTTCTTAATTTTTTAAAAAATCATATGTTTGTATAAGTTGGGTTAAGACTTTTTTTCCCTCTTCAGTGTATATGTTGCTGTATGTCAGCCATCTAGGAAATGCACCAGATAGAGTGCTAGACTTGAAGTCAAGAGAGCTTGATTTTGAATACTGTCTCATGCACTTAGTAGCTGTGTGACCCTGGACAGCCCACTTAAGGAGAGAGGATAAGCATTTATATGGCATCTACTGTGGGCCAGGCATCATGCTAATTTACTTTACAAATATCATCTGGCCCTCACAACAATCCCCATTTGACAGATGTGGACACTGAGTGTCAAATGGGGATAATAACAGCATCTACCTCCTAATGCGGTTGTGAGGACATTCAGATGAGGCCGTATGTATAAAGTGCCGTGTAAATCTTAACTATAGAAACACTAGCTATTATTGTTAACAACCGCAATAATAGTAATGAACTGTGACATTTTAAATGATGTGTCACAGATGAGTAATCACGGTGTTATACAGAACACACTAGACTCAGGAGCCGGGATGCTTGGGTTCTGGTTCCAGCGTTCTGCCTTTCTGGGACATCAAATGGGCATAACATTCACAGTACTTTTGTCAGAGCTGGTGAGTCTAAAGTACTTTTCATCCATAACACACCACATAAATGAGAGCTAGTGTTATTGTTAAGTTGATCTTAGACAACTGTGTTGAAACAAACTTGGGTTTCAAAGGAAAAGGGTATAGTTAGATGGAAGTTATTCTCCTTTTGTTTTATTTTTAATAGTATTTTATTGGGGGGGGGCAGAGCCGAGATGGTTGAGTAATAGCACACACTTTCTAGAGTACTGCCCCAAGCCCAGCCAAATACCTGTAAAAAATGGCTCTAAACGAATTCTGGAGCTGCAGAACCCACAGAATGACAGAGTGAAGCAAATCTCCAGCCTAAGACAGCCTGGAAGGTTACTGGAAAATGCCTATCCCACTATGCTGGGGGTTGGGGGGGAGGCGTGTGTGGGCCGTGCTGGCACAGACAGGATCTGAGCAGCCCTTGGGAGACTGAAACTCTTGCACCTGTGGCAGTTTCCAGACTTTGGGACCACAGAACACCAAGGACAAATTAGAAAGTCAGCAGAAAAGGTCTGTGGGGGAGAGTGGAGTGGTCTGGCCCCAGCCCTAAGGCAACAGAGGGGAAAAAGGGTGAAAAAACTCACAGCAGCCACAGCAGCAGCAGGGGCAGAGGCACAGACTGTTTCTGGAGCTCTAGGCTCACAGATTGTGGAGGTATCCAGCAGTTGACAGTACAACCCCTATCCTCACTGGAAGCAGAAATCTAAACAAAGAGCTCAAAATAAGACTATAGAAACTTACTTTGCTGACAAGGAAGACCAAAACATGCAAACAGAAGAAACAAAGTCAAAGCTCCTCCATCCAAAGCCTCCAAGAAAGGTATGAATTGGCCTCAGACCATGGAAGAGCTCATAAAGGATTTTGAAAATCAAGTAAGAAAAGTAGAGCAAAAATTGGGAAGAGAAATGAGAGTGATGCAAGAAAATTATGAAAAACAAGTCAATTGCTTGCTAAAGGAGACCCCCAAAAATGCTGAAAGAAAATAACACTGGAAAAAATAGACTAACCCAAATGACTAAAGAGATCCAAAAATCCAGTGAAGAGAAGAATGCCCTAAAAAGCAGAATTGGCCAGATGGAAAAGGAGATCCAAAAGCTCACTGAAGAAAATAATTCCTTAAAGATTAGAATGGAGCAGATGGAAGCTAATGACTTTATGAAAATTCAAGAAATTATAAAACAAAACCAAAGAAATGAAAAAATAGCAGACTGTGAAATATCTCATTGAAAAACAACTGACCTGGAAAATAGATAGAGAAGAGACAATTTAAAAATTATGGGACTACCTGAAAGCCATGATAAAAAGAGCCTAGACATCATCTTTCAAGAAGTTATCAAGGAAAACTATCTTGATATTCTAGAACCAGAGGGTAAAATAAATATTGAAAAAAATTCATCAATCACCTCCTGAAAGAGATCCCAAAAGGAAAACTCCTAGGAATATGGTAGCCAAATTCCAGAGCTCCCAGGTCAAGGAGAAAGTATTGCAAGTGGCCAGAAAGAAACAATTTGAATACTGTGGAAATATTGTGGATAACAATAGCAGCTTCTACATTAAGGGATCAAAGGGCTTGAAATATGATATTCCAGAAGTCAAAGGAACTAGGATTAAAACCAAGAATCACATACCCAGAAAAACTGAGTGTAATACTTCAGGGGAAAAAAATGGTCATTCAATGAAGTAGAGGACTTTCAAGCATTCTTGATGAAAAGACCAGAGCTGAATAGAAAATTTGACTTTCAAACACAAGAATCAAGAGAAGCATGCAAAGGTAAACAGGAAAGAGAAATCATAAGGGACTTAATAAAATTGAACTGTTTATATTCCTACATGAAAAGATAATATTTATAACTCTTGAGACCTTTCTCAGTATTTGGGTTGTTGGAGGTATTATATACATGTAGACAGAGGGCACAGAGTGAGTTGAACAGGAAGAGATGAAATCTAAAAAAATAAAATTAAGGGGTGAGAGAGGAATATATTGAGAGGAGAAAGGGAAAAATAGAATGGGGCAAATTATCTCTCACATAAAAGAGGCAAGAAAAAGCTTTTTCAATGGAAGGGAAGAGAGGGGAGGTGAGAGGGAAAAAGTGAAGCTTACTCTTATCACATATGGCTTAAGGAGGGAATAACATACACACTCAATTTGGTATGAAAATCTATTTTTCACTACAGGAAAATATGGGAGATGATGATAAGTGGGAGTGTGGGCAAATGGGACAAGAGTGTAATTAGAAGTAAATACTTTTGAGGAGGGATATGTCAAAAGGGAGAATAGAATAAATGGGAGGGCAGGATAGAATGGAGAGAAATATAGCTAGTCTCTCACAACATGATTTTTATGGAAGTCTTTTGCATAACTACACATGTGTAACATATATTGAATTGCTTGCCTTCTCAGTGGGGATGGGTGGAGAGGGAGGGAGGGAGAGAAGTTGGAACTCAAAGTTTTAAAAACAAATGTTAAAAATTGTTTTTACATGACACTGGGAAATAAGATATACAGGCAATGGGGTATAGCAATCTATCTTGCCCTACAAGAAAATAGAAGGGATGGGGATAAGAGAAGGGAGGGATGTGATAGAGGGGAGGGCAGATTGGGAGAAGGGATGATCAGAATGTACACTGTTTTGGGGTGGGCAGAGGGGAGAGATGGGGAGAAAATTTGGAACTCAAAATCTTGTGAAAATAAATATTGAAAAGTAAAAATAAATAAATTAGACATAAAAAATAGTATTTTATTTTTCCCCAGTTACATGTCAAAAAAATTTTTAGCATTCATTTTTACAAGATTTTGAGTTCCAAAATTTTCTCCCTCCCTTCCTTCCTCTCTTCTGAAACTGGTAGGCAGTTTGATATATGTGCTATCATGTAAAAAATATTTACATATTAGTAGCAGCTATGAAAGAGAAAATCAAAGGGAAAAAGAAACATGAGATAGCATAAAGTGAAAAAATATGTTTTGATCTACAGAGTCCATCAATTCTTTACCTCGATGTGGGTAGCATTTTCCTTCATGAGTCCATTGTATTTTTCTTGGACCATTGTATTGCTGAGGAAAGCTGAGTCATTCGTAGTTGATCATCACACAGGGTTGCCAATACTGTATACAATATTTTCCTGGTTCTGCTCATTTCACTTTGTATCATTTCACACAAGTCTTTTCAGGATTTTCTGAAATCTGCCTGTTAATCATTTCTTATTGCACAATAGTGTTCCATTACATTTATATACCACAGCTTGTTGAGTCATTCCCCAATTGATGGGCAATCCCTCAATTTCCAATATTTTGCCACCACAAGAAGACTGCTATAAATATTTTTGTACACGTAGGTCCTTTCCCCTTTTTAATGATTTTTTTGGGATACAGACCTAGTAGTGGTATTTCTGAAGCAAAGGGTACGCACAGTTTGTTTACCTTTTGGGTGTAGTTCCAAATTGCTCCAGAATGGTTGAATCACTTAACAACTCTACCAACAGTGCATCAATGTCCTAATTTTCCCATATCCTCTCCAACATACCATTTTCCTTTTTTGTCATGTTAGCCAATCTGATAGGTGTGAAGTGGTATCTCAGAATTGTTTTAATTTTCATTTCTCTTATCAAAAGTGTTTTAGAGCACTTTTTCATGTGCCTACTGATATCTTTGATTTCTTTGACCATTTATCAGTTGGGGAATAGCTTGTATTATAAATTTGAATCAGTTCTCTATATATTTGAGAATTCAGGGACACTTGCTGTAAAGATTGTTTCCCAGTTTTCTGCTTTCCTTATAATCTTGGCTACATTGGTACCAACACTTTTTAAATTTAATTTATTATCCTTTCAGAGAGAGAAAACTTTTCCTATGTAATATGGAAAACCTTTCCATATTTTTATGGTCAACAGTTCACTCTAGTACAATATTCTTTAGACAAATGCATGTCTGATAATACTTTACTCTTATTGAAAATAGGCTCTCAGTTTAGTTAGCTCTAAAATGGGGACAATGACATTTAAATTACTGCCTCATAGAGTTTTTGCAAGGAAAGTACTTGGTAAACCTGAAAGCACCAGAGAAACTAGGAGCTGTTATAAGGCATTTTGATTTCACGGAAAGAAAAAAGCTAGAATCTGAAGAACTGGGTTTGACTTATTTCTCTGATACTTATTAGGTATTTGACCCCGGGCAAATAACTTCTCTTCTCTGGAGATTCCATTTCTGAACCTGTAAAATGGGGAGAGTAGTACTTACATTCTTCTCATGGAATTATTTGTTGTGAGCAAAATCCTTTGTAAATTTATAAGCACTATGAAAATATTATTTCTTTGGAGGAAAAAAAAGGCTTGCCTTTGGTTATTGTGTCTCAATGCCTCCTATTTTATCACCTTTATCTTCCTTACTCCATTTTAGGAAAATATACAGATTTTAGGAATGTTTATAGTAATAATAATTGAGGAAAATTATTATCAATGCAGATACCACTGAGGAGAGCTGAATTTTCTCTTTAATTAAGAAGGCAGTCAGGAGGTATGGTTTGCTCTGAGGAAGGAGAATCAAATCTGCTGGGATTTATATTAATAACCTAAATTAATATTCAAGGACAGCATATAACCAAATTAATAATACTCCAAGGATATTCTTTTTTTCCAAACAGCTATTGATGTAGGTATACCATTTTCTGATAGAACTTATAGGAGCCAGGACACTTTCAGTCAAAATCATAAGCTTGAAATCCAGTAAAAAAAATTTTTTAAAATAGCTTCACCATTTATCTGTTTCAGTCCTCTCATCATACAAAAGACGAAATCAAGGCTCATAAAAAGGAAGTGGCTTGTTCAGGGTCTTGCTTCTAAAAGAAAAGATTTTTTGTCAGAACTAGTAATTTTCTCAAAATGATTACAGTTAAATGATAGTATATCTTAACTAACAGCAACATGTATTAAGCTAGATTTTTTCCCATTAGAATGTATTTGCCTTAAGGGCAGTAACTGTCTTTTTATTTATATTTTAGGCACTTATACATTGCATCCATAAAACAGAATATAAATGAGTAGTATTGTTATTATTGAGTTGATCTTAGACCATTTTGTTGAAACAAGCTCTGATATCAAAGGAATAAAAGCTACAATTAGATGGAAGTTGTGACAGGGAGGGAGGGAGGGAAGGAGAAAGGAGGAGGAGGACAGACAGACAGACAGAACCTTTTCATATGCTTAAAGTCAACATCCCGTTCCAGTGCAATGTTCTTTAGACAAATGCAGGCCAATATTTTTCTTGAAAATAGCCTTTCTGGGCTTGATTTTCCTATGTAAAAAGCTTATATATATAGTACTTACAGTGCTTAAGCGTCCTGACACTTAGCACAGTGCGTGGCACACAGTTAACAATAATATATGCTAGTTGACTGACTAGATTCAGGGGATATAAAGATAAGATATAAGTACAAGCCCTACTGTCAGATTGTAAGAAGAGTTAGTATGATGGAAGGGAGTTTGTGGACACATATAATGGCAAAGAGCAGAACTAGACAAAGTACTCTAAGAAAAGTACAGGCGGGAGACCAGTTATAGTTGGGAGGTCTGTGTGTGTTCGTCCTTTGTTGCTGAAGAAGACTATGCCATCAGAGAAATGATGATATGACTGGCACTTGACTTTGTTTTGAGTGAGGGAGGGCTGTGCAGGTCACCAGCCTCACTTCTTCTCCAGGGCCATCTGAATCCAGTGACCAGATATTCATCAGGATGACTGGAGATGACCCAGGATGAAGCAATTGGGGTTAAATGACTTGCCCAAAGTCACACAGCTAGTGAGTGTCAAATGTCTGAGGTGAGATTTGAACTCAGTTCCTCTTGACTACTGCAGGTCCTGATTCCTGCTCTATTCACTGCACCAAGATTAGAGGAGTCCTCAAGGAAGAGGTAGGAATTTAACAGGCTTGAGAAAGATTTTAATAGGATGTCCATAGTGCTTTATGGATGCAAAATACTTTACCTTCATCACTTTTCTTTATTGTTCCAACAACTTTGTGAGAAAGGGAGTGTGGCTGTGATTCCTATTTTACAGCTCAGATAACTGAGGCTAAGAAAGGTAAACTGGCCCCATATGATACTATAAGTTGGTAGCACTACTTCCATACATTTGTGCAAGCTTTTTCTCATGAATTCTAGGCATGGAATATGACTTACATCAATGCATTGAGGTGGAAGGAGGGCAGAATCAGAAAAAACTGGACAAGTAGTCCATTTTGGATGGAATGTGGAGTGGAATAAAGCTAGAATAGTAGGTTTGAACCATATTGTGGAGGGCCTTGAATGCCACTTTTTAGGAGTACTTTTATCTTGTGGGGAGCCATATATATAATTTTGAGTTGAGTTTCAAAGAGAGAGAAAACATTTTCATACATTTATAGTGAACAGCCTACTCTAGTACAATGTTCTTTAGATAAATGCATGTCTGTGACAATACTTTCTCATAATTAAAAATAGCCTCTCCGAGCCTTAATTTTTTCAGCTCTAAAATGGGGACAGTGACATTTTAATTACCTGCCTTGTGGGGTTTTTGCAAAGAATGTGCTTTGTAAACCATGAAAGCACTATAGAAACGGAGGTTGTTATAAAAGGGAGTTCATTAAATCAGTGCATTAAATGGAAGACAATTTTGGTAGTTTCATGAAAGATGGATTGGAAAGGAGAGAGTAAAGGTAGGCAGACATTATAGGGCTAATGTGTGGTGCAGGGGAGAGGTAAGAAGGGCCTTTTAACGAGGGTGAAAGCAGAATAAATAGAGAGGTAGGGATGAGCATGAGAGATTTCACTGAGCTAGGAACAAGAGGATTTAGCAACTGGTTAGATGTGGGGAGTGAGGAGAATAAATAGTCCAAGGCAGGGAACTAACAAAAAAAAGAGTCAGAATTCTCCATTGGTTTATTTGAACCTGTTTTAAAGTGTGAAATGCCTCATCATGCTAGTGCTAGTAAAAAGAGAGGATTCTTGTCATCCATTCCTTCCTGACAGTCTCATCAATTAAAGGTGCTTAGACTGTTTTTAGCCTTGAAGAGAAAACACGTAAGAAATTACTCAGCAATGACACCGTCTGATTAAACAGTCTGTTAAAAATACCAGATGCTGTCCTAGGGCGGACACCAACAATGTCGACTCAGAAGGGTGTTAGATTAGAAACAGATGTTCCTGTGATAGATCCTGACATAGTCTGGAAAAGTTTCAGATGTACTTTTGTGTAAATGACACCGAGCATCTTTCCCAACCTCTGCCCTCTCTGCCATTCTCTATGTCCCATGACCCCTTCCCAGTTATGTCAGCATGTCAGTAATGCTTCCTGAGTGTCTCCTGTGTGCTAGTCCTGTGCTCATTGATGGTGAGGCTAGGAACTATGAGGCATTGGTGCTGGCAGCTCACATTGTAGGAAAGACCCTGGATTTGGAGGCAGAGGATCTGGGTTCAAAATGCAACTCTTTTCTTTGGTGAAGGTATCACGGCTGCAGTCCCTGCCTCTCCTCCTGAGTCACTGCTGTTTGCTCTCACTGAGGAATCGGCCAGTCAGGACGTCACTCCACTGCCATGGCATTCACAGATGCCGACAAGACACTTGTGGAGCCTAAAGTGGCCATTCACTGGATCCAGCTCAGTCTCACAAACCACAATGTGAAATCACTGTAGAAAATGTGTGCTGACCTAATTAAAAGAGCCAAAGAAAAGAACTTGAAAGTGAAGGGACCTCTTTCGATGCCCGCTAAGAAACAACTAGAAATACGCCTGGTGGTGAAGGTTCAAAGACTTGGGCTTCATTGAGAATCCACGAACACCTTGTTGGTTTGCACAGTTCTTCTGAAATTGTTCAACAGTTCACTTCTATCAGCATTGAACCAGGTGTAGAAGTTGAAGTCAACTTTGCAGATACCTAATCAGTCATCTTTTTTAATGAATTGATTGCAACTAAAAAAATACAGCTCTTTTACATACTACCCCTGTTAATTTGGGCTCTGGCCCTTGGTTTTCACCTTTGCAAAATGAGAATGTTGACTCAGTAAAAAGAAAAAAATTTCCTAAAAATCAGAGAGCCCGTCAGAAGAATGGGCTGCCTCAGGATTTGCATGTTTTCACCAGTGGAAATCCTCAAATAGTGTTCGGGGATGGGTAACCTCTTAGGTCCCTCTAGCTTTGGTATTCTAAATTTCTCTCTTCATTCCCCCCTCTAAGCCCTATGAAACCTATGGAATGTGCACTGAAATAACACTGATCTATATTACATTATGTCAAGTGCAGAATGATATGTCAGCCAAAGGCTCTAAAACCGACTGTAATATTGATTCATTGTCTCTTTTGTTCATCCATTCAGTAAGTGTTTATGTAGAATACCTGTTTTAAAATTTTTTCAAGTTTTATTGATGTTTAGGTTTTACCTTACAAACATTTATAGATTGCCTTCACCCTTGAGAAGTGTCTTGCAGCAAAATAAAAACCATTAAGCAAAACAACAATGTAGTGACCTCCTCTGAAAGTGTAAGCGACATTCCACATCTGTAGCACTTCTCTATTTTTAATTTTAAAATGAACAGAAAACTGTCTTCTCTCTCATCTACTTTCAACCCCACTGAAAACAAAGAGAACCTCCCTCCAATTCCTTGTAACAAACATGCCGAGTTAGGCAAAACAGATTCCTTTATTGGCTGTGTGCAAAACTCTGCATCTCCTTCTACCTCTTCATTTCTTGCCTCTCTATTAAGATGTGCACAGTATGTTTCATTATTTGTCTTCTGGAATCCTGGGAGGGCATTGTACTGATTATAGTTCTTATATATTTCATAGTTGTCTGTCCTTGTGGTCCTGCTCATTTCATCCTTCCTCAGTTTATAAAAGTCTTTAAAATTGTTTGTTTTTACAATATTGATGTTCTGTTGTAGAAATTATTCTGACTCTGTACATTTCACTGCTTCAGTTGCTGTCTTTCATGTTTGTTTGAAACCATCTACTTCCTCATTCTCCCAAAACAGTAGGACTCCAGCACATTCACATACCACAAATTGTTCAGTCACTCCTCAATGGACGGGCATCTCTTCAGTTTCTAGGGCTGTAGATATTTTTTGTACATATAGGACCTTTTCCCATACCTTTGATCTATTTTGAATATAGCAGTAATATAACTAAGTCAAAGGGCACACCCTATTTAGTAACTTTACTCCAAATGGATAAATGATCTAGATATAAAAGAGCACATCATAAATTAGGGAAACACAGAAAGAAATTACACATCAGATCTATGGATAGGAGAGAAGTTCATGATCAAACAAGGGATAGAGAGGATCATAGAAGATAAAATAGATAATTTTGGTTACATAATTTTTTTCTTCACACGCAAATCTAATAAAGCCCAGACTAAAAGGGAAACAACCAGCCGGGGAAAGTCTTTGCAGCATATTTCTCTGATAAAGATCTTATTTCTAAGA
Organism: Potorous gilbertii; assembly: GCA_028658325.1. Classification (NCBI taxonomy): domain Eukaryota; kingdom Metazoa; phylum Chordata; class Mammalia; order Diprotodontia; family Potoroidae; genus Potorous; species Potorous gilbertii. Next base: position 407,210,341 of record CM053769.1, read on the forward strand.
TATATAAGGAACTAATGAAAATTTGCAAGACTTAGAGCCATTCCTCAATTGATAAAATGGTGTAAGGGTATGAACAGGCATTTCTTAAGAGAAGAAATCTTGGCTATTAACAACCATATAAAAAGTACTCTAAATCATCTACTAATTAGTGAAATACAAATTAAAGCAATTATGAGATTTTACCTCAAACCCATGAAATTCAAAAAAGATGGCAAAAAATAACAAAGAAAATGATAGATGTTGGAGAGGCTATGGGAAAACAGGCATGATAATACACTGTTGGTGGATCTGTGTATGGGTAAAGCCATCCTGGGAAACAAATTGGAATTATATACAAAAAGAACAAAAGCATTGTTTGAAAGCATTGTGTGTGAGGGGGTTGGCCAGTCTTTCTAAAGGTTAATGAAGGATTTATTCACATAGGTGTTCTGTAACCTAGCTAGAATTTAGTTGCAACTTCTCCTCTCCCCACCTAAATCATAGAGCGTGATAAATTGCTCTTAAAATAACAGTATAGATACATTGAGGTGATATGACAACACCCTTGACCAAAAGTGGTACCTCATATACTCCTGGCACTTACTAAGTGACAAATAACATTTTAGGGTGTTTTAGGCCAGTGGTTGGAGTTGGGTGGCACGGTTCTTCCTTGAAATTTGCTGTGTAAAATCTGATTGCACTCAGGAAGATAATGATAATTAGAGTGAAAACAACAAGCGGCTACTGATCCTGAAAAGGAGGAAAATGTTTTTATTTGATTTAAAATAATTATAGAAAACCTGTCACAATAACCAAAAGTATACTTTGTATGTTAGTTTCCTCCCCTTCCCTAATTTTCAACAATTTTTTTTACTTTCAAAGAGTTTTGATTTTTAATTGTAAAACCTAAAATGAATCTAATATAGTATTGATTGAGTATTTGATGCATGTAAAAGCCTCTACAAGATTCTACGGGAAAGATTGAAAAACTATAAATTGGAGTTCTTGCCCTTGAGAAATTCACAGTCATTGAGAAGTAAAATTTGAATAATCTGTTAATATCAATAACGGTAATTATAGGGTTCAGTGTTAAAGCTGGAAGGGATTTTATGTAGCATCTACTAAATCTAATCCTTTATTTTAAAAAAGATGAGGAAATTGAAGTTCAGAAAGAGGAGGGGACTTGCCCAAGGTGACAAAAGGTAGCAAGTGACCATCCTTCAGTTAGGGCTCAGTGTTAAAGCTGGAAGGGATTTTATGTAGCATCTACTAAGTCTAATCCTTTATTTTAAAAAAGATGAGGAAATTGAAGTTCAGAAAGAGGAGGGGACTTGCCCAAGGTGACAAAAAGTAGCAAGTGACCATCCTTCAGTCATAAATCCTTCTCTCTACCACAATTTATCTTGCTCTTTGTGAACTAGGAGAGATGCTTGTCAAGCTGCATTCTGAACTGTTGCCTTTGATGTACTGACTATTGCCTTCCTCAGTCCCCCGTCCTCCCTCCTTATGTTTTCTGCTTTGCACTTTTTATGAGTTTTCTAGGTCTGCCTGTTGGTTTTCTGAGCACAGTAAGTTACTGATCATGACATGATTTTTACAACAAAATTGACATTGACATAATAGTTCATTTCCTAGACACATACATTGGTATGGATGTTACACAGCTCATTATTACTTAATGCTTTTTTTATAGAGCCCTTTTGGAAAGATTTCGATGGCATTGAAATTCTTAAATTCTTGATTTCTTGATATAATATTTTAAAGCTTTGTGATTCCGTATTTATTTAACTATATTTCCCTCTGTGCAGGGGGAATATAACAGTAAAAACAGTAAAAACAACAACAGCCATCACAACTCATGTTTATGGAGAGGCTTTCCTTTTATAGTGGGTAGACAACTTCCTTGATTCCTTGGGTTAAAAGCCCAGCCTTTGATGTATTGACCAGGTGACTCTGGAGAAGTCACTTCACTTCCCAGTGCTCAGAAAAGCAGCTTTCTGTGATTATAAATTGGAGAGGACTTATTGATCTGCATTGATAGGAGTTTCCTTACGGAGAATTCTTTACATGAATGAAATCATAGGTAAGATTAAAAAAAGAGATATAATTCATCTGTGTTATGATAATTGAACTTTACAATAGATCCATTAGGTGGTGGAGTAGGAATTATTAAGCTGACTGAATAGCCAAGGAAATAGCTGAGGTTTAAGGAGTAAAAAACTTTGTCCAAAGTCATAGAAGTAGTAGGTATCAGAGATGAAACTTGGGTTCAGGTCTTCTTATTCCAGATCCAACAATTATTCCATTCCATCACAACTTCTCTCTGGTAAAAATCTGATTGCTAAAAGTACCTATTAGTTTCTTTGAACAATAGAAAAATGTTCAAAGTCTATTCTGTGGTCTTCTGTTCATTACCTTTTAGGTGCCTGGTACCCTCAGACCTCACACAATAACACTTTGTTCTAGTGTACTTGTATTTTTTGTTGAGTACTTTCAGTAGTATCTGACTCTGCATAGCCCCATTTGGGGTTTTCTTGGCAATGATACTGGAGTAGTTTGCCATTTCCTTCTCTAGCTCATTTTACAGAAGATGGATCTGAGGCAGACAAGATGAAGTGACTTGCACAGGGTCACACATCTAGTTTCTGAGGCTAGATTAAACTCATGAAAATGAATCTTCCAGATTCCAAACCCAGTACTCCCTAGCTGCCTACTTACCACATACCGGTGTGGTTTATAGTGTTTATGTATGTGTCTTCTCCCATATTAAACTGTGTATTCCATGATGCTTGGAGCTATGACTTGACTTTACATTATATCTTCCTCAGGTTCAGCCCAGTCCCCTGGAAATAGATAGTTAATAAATATTTGTTAAAGAGATGTATCAAATGAACTGATCTAGGGGTAGATAGTTCACACTTTCATACACGTGGGGATTTTCCTTTGTTATGTCTAAAAACAGAACATCAGTTGATGTTCATGAGGAGGAAAATTTTTTTTGTCAGTTATGGGTTTTGTATGTCCTTCTTTTCTCAAGGCCTGAGATGCTGATGAAAAGTTTTTGCTAAAGAAAATATGGTCTTAGCATATGCAAGGTATGTGTGATTTAAGATGTACTTGTGGACATAATTTAGTTTTCTAATGACCAACTTAGAGCTTCTTATTTAAAACAATTAGTCCTGATAATGAAGCCTATTATAAAATCCATCCATAATTCATTGATTTTTGGGGAGGTTCTTCCCTGCCTCCATTATCTGATCTCTCCCTAGATATCTCATCTTGGTTAAGGTTCTTGAAGACATCTATGTCAATAGAGGACAAACTCTATGGGTTCAGTAGCTATTGGGCAGGGTTAGCTAGATGGCGCAGTGAATGGAGCACCAGGTCCAGAGTCAGGAAGTCCTAAGTTCAAATCCAGCCTCAGACACTTTCTAACTATGTAACCTTAGGCAGGTACTTAACCTCTGTTTGCCTTAGTTTCCTCATCTTTAAAATGGGGATAAAAGTAGCACCTATCACTCCGGTTGTTGTGAGGATCAGTTGAGATAAGATTTGTAAAGCATTTATGTAGCACAGTGCCTGTAGAAAGCACCATAAAAATGTTGGTTGTTATTATTTTTATTGTCTTCATACCAGTTGAGCATCACTGAACTGGCCACAGGATCGTGACATTTTTGATAAAAGCTTCAATTCAATACCATTTCCTAAATGAGGGAGGGTTGTGATCTACATTGGTGAAAAGAGATTTCACACGAATGAAAGCACAGATCCTTGATGTATTGAAACCATTCACTGCAATAAAGCATAAGCCAATGTGTCTGATTAGCTGTGGCACCTGCAAGTTATAGAAATGTGTAAACAAATAGAAAATCCTGGTGTTGCTGATTTCCAACTCATTTGAATGCCACAGATGATTACTTATTAAGTACCAGTTACTGGGTGCACAGCCTTGTTTTGGACACTGGGGATACAATCTCCTAGGGGATGTGGCACATGTGTGAAGAAAATAAAGAGGGGAAAGGAAAGACTTAGAAAAGTGTGTGTGTGTGTGTGTGAGAGAGAGAGAGAGAGAGAGAGAGAGAGAGAGAGAGAGAGAGAGAGAGAGCGCACTAAAATCAGGAAAGATCAGTAGAGCAATTTGGCTATAAAAGAGAATGTGAGAAAGGCATGGTATGAAATAAGACTGGAAAGGTCAGTTGGTATCATGTTATGAATTTTGAATGCTAAACTGAAGAGTTTGCATTTGATCTTGAAAGACAAGAGAAAGCCACTCAGGATTTTTGAGCAACGGAATGACTTGTGGATTTATTTTGATAGCTTTGTAAAGGTAATTTGGAGAAGGAAGAGATTTGAAGGCAGAGAGACTTTCTTTGTGATCGTGTATTTTGAGCTTCTCAAATGTGAGTCCTAAATGTTTTTGGAAGGTTTGGCCTGAGCAATCATTTTTTCTTTGAAGCTTTCATTCTTGTGATTACATCTGTTTGGAATATTCTATAATAAATTTTCTCTGCTTTTTCTGAGTGAGTTCCAGCCTTAGTTGCTGTGTAGATGATATCCTAAATAGCTGCCCAATGAATGTTTGATTTTCCTATTTATTATCTTTTATGTTATTTTACTTTTTTTCTTCCCTTTTTATCCTTTGAACTTTTAGTGAAACTTCGATAAGATTTGGTCTCAAACTATGCTTTTCAGCATTTTCCCTCTGTCACCTTTCCCTTAACCTCTCTAATCTAAAATAGAATTTCTTATTCAGCAGGTCAAATTTAATCATTCAGACAAGTCGTTATTCGATTCAGTTCAGTTCAATAGGTATTTTTTGCCCTCCTACTATTTGCAAGGTACTGAGCTACCAGCTGTGAGTAAAAGATGGAAAATGAAACAAAAATCTTATATTCGAAAGTGAAGGAATAAAATATGTACCCACTTAGGTAAATACAAAGTATATACAAAATCATTTGGAGAGGGAGAGAACTCTAGCAACTGTGGAATCAGAAAGGGCATTAGGCAGGGGTGGCCTCTGAGCTGTACTTTGGAAGAAGTGTATCCAGGTGGATATCCCCGCTGGAGATATGGGACTAAAGTTCAGGAGAAAGATTAAAGCCAGATAAAAGGAATCATTTGCATAGAGGTGGTGTTATTTATGATAATTCTCATAGTTTTTATATACATAGCTCTTTAAAGGTTTGCTAACAACTTTGAGTATGTTATCTCATTTGAATCAGCCTATGAGGCAGGCGCTGTTGTTATCCTCATTTAATGGGTGAGAATGCTAAGCCTGGGATTGCATAAGTGACTTTCCCAGAATCCCACTATCTGAGGCAGTATTCTAATTCGGGTCTTCCTGACACCAAGTCCGATACTTTGTCCCCTGCCCTACCAGATGCCCCTAATAATTGGACGGGACAGCTGGGTGGTGCAGTGGATAGAGCACCAGGGCAGGAGTCAGGAGGACCTGAGTTCAAATCTCACCTCAGACACTTGACACTCACTAGCTGTGTGACCTTGGGCAGGTCATTTAACCCCAATGGCCTCATGCTGGGTCATCTCCAGTCATCCTGATGAATATCTGGTCACTGGACTCAGATGGCTCTGGAGGAGAAGTGAGGCTGGTGACCTGCACAGCCCTCCCTCACTCACAACAAAGTCAAGTGCAAGTCATGTCATCATTTCTCTGATGGCCTGGTCTTCTTTGGCAACAGATGAACACACGCAATAATTGGACACTTGGGAGCTAGTGCAATCACCGAATAAAAGGCAAGAAGAGAAAAGGGCTCAGGACAGTCCCTTAATGGATGCCACCTTTTTAGATAGGAACACGATAATGATCTAACAAATGGGAGTGAGAATGAATGGTCAGACAAGTAGGAAGAGAACCTCCATTTAATAGTAGTAGTGATTAAAAATCCTGTGTTCTAGCCCAGGGGTGGAGAACTTGTGGCCTTCTAGGTCCTTGGCTGTGGCCTTTTAACTGAATCCAAGTTTTACAGAACAGATCCTTTTATTCAGGGGATTTATTCTATGAAGTTGGTTCAGTCAAAAGCTGCACTTGAGGACTTATAGGCCCTCGAGCCACAGGCTCCCCACCCCTGGAATCAAGCCAAACTGAACTAGTACCCCTTTTCTGATATTATCTTGCTGTCCCCTACCTGTGGGCATTTGTACAAGTTATCTCCCGTTTTCTTTAGTATACTTCTTTCTTATTTCTACCTATTGAAATTCATCCAAATCTAACTCCATATAGTCCTACCGTCCCCATTCTCCTCTTCCAGTAAATCAAATGGACCCTTCTGTCCCCAAATCCTCTTAGAGTACTTTGTTTTTATTATATTTTTGCTTCTATCATCATATACCTTATATCATACTCATTTGTATGCATGCCAAGTAGGATGGGACTGTGTTTATTTTTCATCTTTGTATCTCTAGAACCCAGCGCAGTGCATTGAACATAATGGATATTTTATAAATGTTTGCTAAATTATTGACTACTTCTTGAGTGAAAGGAAAGGCAGAGAGGGATGGTAGCTGAGGGATGAGGGAATTCGACAGGCAGAACTCTACACTTAGGACTAAATGAATTCTAAGGTAGACACATTCTCTATCCTTATAGAGCTTATGGTTTATGTTGGGGGGCTAGGGAGATAACGAAAAGGATAAGGGAGATTTGATCTTTTATTTAGGCAAAAATTAAAGTATCAGTAGTGGAGAGATTGAAGGTACAAGAGGATGAGAGGATAATTGATAGTCCAAGACCCAGGAGAAGAAAGAAGAGATAAAGTAAAGGACATAGATAGATGGATTAAGTGTGGAAGGATTTAGGGAAAGATGGAACTTCTGTGGTAGTTAAATGACAGATGGAAAAAGAGGAAGATGAACAGAATGATGTCCTGCATTTTTCAGTAGAATGTGAGGTCATCACAGTGAAAAGAGGTAAGTGTGGGACTGGTGGAATGAGGAACATGAAGGTTTGGGCTAGCCACTCTGATGAAAGTGATAGGCAGATCAATCACTTAGTCAATAAACTTTTTGTGCCAGGCACTATTCTGAGTGCTGGATTAATGAAAAGAGGCAAAAGATTCTTGTTTAGCAGTGAGGGTCCAACTGAGATAAAATGGTAAAAATTTGTCCTAGAACCAGTTGACATGATTTTGTGACTTTATTTATTAATGCTTTGGAACCTAAAGTTAGGAGCAGAGAAAGTGGACCATAGAGGTCATACAAGTTTATCATCATCCTTGATTATAGGGACGATTTTAGGCTTAAAAGATTTTTTTTTCAATTAGTAAACATTTATTTCTTTCCTCAGATTCTGCCTCCCAAGCAAAACCCTTATAACAAATATATAAATATGTGCATATATTATATATGTATGTATTTGTGTGTGTGTACGTATATACAGACACATATTTATTATCTATCTAGTGAGAATGAATGAATTTTTGCCTTTTTGGGTATTCCCAATGCTTTTTAGCACAGTACCTGGAACATACTAAATACTTAATAGATTCTTGTTAACTTACTATTGGATAACCCGGTAGCTCCTACGGCTGCCCCTTCTACTTATAGATAATTTAAAGTTTTTTCAAACATTAGACTAAAATGTTTTTCTCTGCAACTTCCACCCATTGCTACTAGTTCTGCCCTCTGGGACCAAGCAGAACAAATCAAATTTCTCTACCACATACCCTTCAGATATTAGAAGGGAGCATCATGTTCCCCTAAGTCTCCTCTACAGACTGAATGTTTCTGATTGCTTTAGTTGATGCTTGTGTGGCATGCTCTGAAGGGCCCTTATCATCCTGGTTATACACCTCCTAATAATATTGTTCAAATTCATTTCTCAAAAGGGTCTGGCCCTGGCTACCTTCTTTCAGAACCATGGCCAGAGGCAATAAGAAGCTAAGAGAATCAGGCTAGGTTAGCATTATCTGAAAGACATCATAGAGCCCCTTGTAAGCTCCTTTCATTTAGAGTATTTCAAAGACAGCATGTGATAGAGAAATTAAGGAGGAAGAAAACAGGCCTTACTTCTGGTAGTAATAGATTGGTCACTACTGTGGAGCCTTGTGGCACATTTGGTTGTCTTAGGAGAGCATTGTGGAGCCAGATGAGCTTATATTGCTTAGGAACAGTGCAACCACATTGTCAGGATTCTTAGGAACATTCCTTGACCTGAGTAGGTCTCTGTGTGTCTTGCCCAAGAAGCTGACTCTTAAAAGAGTCAAGGGACAGGGAAAACATATGTGTGATTATTTTCTTTGCCTCTGGTTACTTTGTGTTTTACCTCTCTAGACGTTGTGGTGTATATTTACAATATTAAATGAGTCTGTGATAATGAGACTTTCCTGAGACAGCTGAGGCTGCATCTCTGATAGAGCTATTGTCTAAATTTCTGCCCCATCAACTTCAGCATATATTTGAGAGCCTCAAGCATAATACTTACTGTAATGGAGTTCCAGAAAGGGTAAGAAAATGTAGCTGAGTGAATGATGTATGCCGTTCTGGTTGTTTGAGATCGATCTGTTGGGAAGAATTGATCCTATGGTTATCTAGTTTCAGTAGAGCTGATATTTCATCTATGAGAAATCAAGGGATTTATTTGCCTATAAGGCCTAGCCCTTGGGAAGCAATGTGGTACTAAAGAGTGATAAAGTTGGAATCATTGGACCTACATTCAAATCCCATAACTGCTAATTGTGCCTATGTAGCAAGCATCTTAACTTTTTTCAGCCTCAGTTCCCCATCTGTAAAATGAGGGAGTTGAATTCAATAACCTCTGAACCTTATAGTTCTAGATCTATGATCCTATCATCTTTTGATTGAGGGACTAATGGATGTTAGTTCAGGTTGGTAACCACTTTAGAGCCAAACTTCTTCTGGTTTGATTTTTCCTTGTTTTTGGTCTTTTTAAACACTTCTTCTGGGGTGTTTTTTTATAAATGCCAACTAAAATGAGCACTTCCATAGACAGAGGAGAACATAAAAAGGATTGTATGTGAAGCTGTGAATACGTACAGATTGCTTTTTCTCTTTCAGAATATAAAAATTCAACATGTAACTTTTAATTATATACTGCTTATCTGTGATTACTTTTGTTTAGCATTCTTTCTGGTCTCTTTTATACATTAAAAATGTTTCCGTGACCCTTCCTTCCTTCCTTCCTTTGTTCCTTTCCAGCACTATCCCTGCCTCTTTTCTCCCTCCCCTCACCCTCTAATGAAAAAAACAGAAAAACAAAATTCTTGTAACAATATACATAGTGAAGCAAAACTAATTCCCATGCGTGCCATGTTCAAAAATGTAGGCATCGTTCTGCAGTCTACCATTTGTCTGTCAGGAGGTAGGTAGCATGCTTCTTTATCTTCCCTTTGGAATCATGATCGCTTTCTTAAATCTTTCCAAGTTATTTATCCTTACAGTGTTGTTATTATATAAATTGTTTTCCAGGTTCTGCTCCCTTCATTCTGCATCATTTCATACCACTCTTCACAGATTATTATGAAACTATCTTTTTCATCGTTTCTTTTGGTGAAATGCCGTTATACTAATATATCATAATTTGTTTAGCCATTCCCCAATCGATGGGCACTCCCATAGTTTCCAGTTCTTTGAAAGAGTTGCTGTAAATGTTTTTGTAGACAGAAACATTTTGTAAATGGCTCCTTTCCTTCTTTCTTTGGTCTCTTTGACATATAGGCCTAGTAGTGGTGTTGCTGGATTAAAGGATGTGCATGGTTTAGACACAGTTTCAAATTCCTTTCCAGAATGGCCAGAGTCCTCTCTGGTCTTAAAAATGGTTGACTAGGTTGTTTTGTTAGTGAGGGGAAGGAGAGTTTTCAGAAAAAAGAAGAAGTAGGCATTGTTTTTAATTAGCCCCCAAGTGTCATCCCTGAAAAGAGGTCTTTTGGTTGGTTTTCTTCAGTTTTGTTCTTAGAAGGTTGCATTTGAGCAGAAATTTGGTGATGTTTTCATGTGAACTTAAAGAGTTAATTCATTTTGATTCTGCTTCTATCAATGTCCAATGAAAATGAATGGAGCTGAGGCCAATCAGTACCTATTAAAGGGACAGCATGTGCATCTGCATGAGAACTTTCCTGTTTGCTTCATCTAAGCCTGGCCCACGCCTCTCCTACATACCATCCTAGACAGATGGTAGTCCATCCTACTCTTAAAGCTCCCTAAGGAAAGACATTTCACAACTGTCCTTGTAAGTACATTTAATCATTTTAATGACCCTTAACCGATGAAGTTCATCCACCTGTTCAGTTAATGCCCTTCATCTGTAGTTTCTCACCTTCCTCTTGTCCTTTCATTCAAGCATGATGGAGAACCTTAAGATATATTCTCTTCTTTGGCTTTCTTTAATTCTTTTCCACACTTGAAAAAGACTCACAGGATGTTAGAATCATACAGGATTGCAAAAATCATCTAATTAAACCCATTGCTAGGCAAAAATCTCCTCTATATGGTAAAAACCTGGAAACCATTAATTGGGGAATGGCTAGAGAAGTTGTACATGAATGTGAAGGAATATTACCTCAATATAAGAAACACTGAATGGGAGGAACTCAGAGACATATGGGAAGATTTACGTAAACTTATATGATAGAGAGAAAAGCCAGCAGAACCAAGAACATAATGTAAACAGTTATTACAAAAGAGGAGATAAATTCTGTGTAATTGTGATGACCAAGACTGACCCTGAAGCAGGACAGAAGAGAATGCATCTCCCTTCCCTCTTTGAAGAAGTTCTTAGCACAGTGCCTGGCATATAATATGTGCTTAATAAATGTTGATTGATTGATTGACTGGTTGAAGTGGTGAACTAGGGATGTGGAATATTGCATATGCTATTGAAGTTGGTTCATTTAATAGTTTTATTGAATTCCTTTTTAAAATTTCTTTTTTTTTTTTTTGGTCATGGGAAAGGACTCATAGGATGGGGATAGGGAATTTTCAGAAATGAAGATTATGTAAAAGCAAAATTTATCAGGAAAAATTTTAAAAAGAAGCTGCTCCATCCCTTGTCTAGGAATGATTATCCTGCTTTTTGCTTGCTGATATCCAAAGAGAGGGAAATTCCACTGTATTCTAAGGCAGTTCATTCTATTTTGGAATAGGTTTAACTTGTTTTCCCAAAATATAGGGGGCCTGTCAGACAATTGTTGACTTTTTTTTTTAAAGCTTTTCCACATTAACATATCTAATTAGTTACCATGTTCTGTTAATTCTCCACAACATATCTCACAGGTATCTCCTCTCCACCTACATCATAACCATCCTTGTTTAGATTTTTGTTTGGACTATTGCAGTAGTCTCCTAATTAACCTCTCTGCCTTCAGTTTCCATAGTTCATACTCCACATGCTGCAAAAATGATATTCTATAGAACTCAGTTGTGTCCATGTCATTATTCTTCTTAAGAAGGCATTTGGAACTTTTCACAATCAGGCTCCAGTCTGATATTCCTCATGTTACACCTTTTCACTCACTCTACCAAACAGAGCTCTTTACTGCTCCTTATCCAGAGATGGTAATTGATCTTATCATCACCCCCAACATGTTATGCTTTTCTGTTCATGAACTCTGAAATCCTTTGTCAGATCATAATCTTTTATCATTCCATCTTTCCCTTTTCCTTACAATCTCTAAAGCTTTTCTTAGTCTTCACCATAAACTCCAGTCCCTCCACCTCTTCCTTCTTTCCCAAGCACTGGCTCCATGCTTTTCCTTCCTTCTTCTGACCCCTTGGTGAGTCAGTTCAGTTCTATACTATTCTCTCCCCTTGAGTCCCTTGCCTCATTATCCAATTGCTGATCTTGCTTTGCCACACTCCAACCTTAGATTAATCCCACCATCTACTGTCCTAATACCTATTTATGTGCTGCTAAAAGGAGCTGGAGAAGATCATGAAAATGTGCTGAATGGAGGTCTATCACAAATTTGTTATATAGTCTCGATTGGGCCCTCAATGCAGCAAGGCAATCCTTTTACACCTTTCTAATTGCTTCACTATCTCACTTGGCACAGAGGCTTTTCCATACCTTTTCATCCCTCCTCATATCTTCTATGGTGCCCTCTTCCCTTTGCCCCCCAAATGACCACAGCAGTTATTTGACTGAAAAAAAATTGAAACCATTCACCAAGAGCTCACTCTTTCCCCCTCCTCTCACATGGTTCAGATATAGTCTTCCACTCTCTCTCTATCTCAAATTAAGTTGTTGCCCTTCTCTTTACCGGGGCAAACATCTATGAACCCTTCAACCTATCTCAGCCCTTTCTATTGTCCTCCTTTTTTAAAAAACTAATCTTCAGTCTCTCCATTTGTACCAATTTCTTTGCTGCCAACAAACAGAGCTACCCCTCTCCCATCCTTAAAAAGCCCTTACTTCGCCCCACCATCCCAATTAACTTCTCTCCATGTTGTATGTGGTATATTCTCCAATGACAATATCTCTCCTGTTTCTTCCTCCAATTTCAACGTTCTTTCCTACTGTCCATCCTGGATCTTCTCATATAGATATACCTTCTCCTTTTGAATAAGGTATACACATTTCCAGCCTCTGGAAAGATGGACTTTCTTCCAATCATGGGTCTCATCCCACAAATTATCAGATATATCTAAAGTAAAATCTGTGTCTTTGCATTAGGAAAGTTCTAGTTCTAGTTCACCTTGCTTGTTACCCATATATTCTACATTTATGTGTAGGTATTTGAAGTCATAGATTTTATTACTGACTCTTAGATTTTTGTCTCTCATGAATTATTAGATATCTCTATTTGATATTCTCTTCCCTATATTGTAGCTATTCATTCTGGCACCTAGCTCTGCTGTTTTCTCTTGTCATTGCCTCTTTCCTTCCATTCTTTTTAGTTTAAAACCCTGTTGATTAGATTTTCAGGACTCCAGGCAAATGTACTTTTATAACCTCTTGTTAAATGAACCTCATCAGACAAGAGACTTGTCATTCCATATTTTAAGCCACTGTCCAGAAATCCAAATTACATTCTCAAATACTGATTTTTTTAAAACCACCTATTCACTTTTCATCTCTTCCTTTGTTTCCTAAAGCCTTTGCCTTCCATTGGCAGCAGTAATGAAACACCATCTGTACCCCCAAAGTCTTCAATTTCTTGCCCAGAAATTAATAATCCTTCAGTAATCCTTTCTGGATTCCTTATGTCAGTGAGCATTTGTGTAATCACTATAAGTAGATAGTAATCAACAGTTTTGAGAATACTGGTTATGTATGCTGGAAAAACAGCAGACCTCTTTCTATTAATATTATATCAGGAAATAGCTTTCATTAGCAAGAGGTCACTGATCACTACAAGTGACTTCTTTCTTTGATCCGTTCAGGATAGCTTGTCTTGCAATGAAAGTATGGATTCACAACTTTATTCCTGTGAATGAGAGCAAGTAACTTCTTCCTCATATGATCTAATGTCCTTTAGAATAATTTCATTTGCTACTAGAAGAAAAAATAGAATGATAAAAAACACAGAATATCAGACTGAGAACAAAAAATGTCAAATGTAAAAGGGACCTTATAATCATAGACCCATAGAACGTTTAAACAGGAAAGGGCCTTAGAGACTGTTCAGTTCAGCTCCTTCATTTAGGCACTATCTCAGGTGCTCTCTACAATAAAGAAATAAGCAAATAAATAAAAACAACTAACATGTAGCACTTGCTGTGTCTCCAGCGCTGTGCTAAGCACTTTACAGTTATCTCATTGGAGCCCCACAACAACCCTGGGAGATAGGTGGTGTTATTATCACTGATTCTACGGATGAGGAGACTGAGGTAGATAGTGGTTGAGTGACCAGCCAAGGGTCACACAGCTAGTAAGTGTCCGAGGTCAGACTTGAACTTAGGTCTTCTCTGCTCCTAGTCTGGCTCTATCCATAGTGTTACCTAGCTGCCCTTAAAGTAGAATGCCAGACTTGTCTAGAAGACTTGAGTTTGAATCATGCTCTTAGACACATATTAGTTGTATGACCTTGGGCAAGTCATTTAACCTGTCACAGCTTCGGTTTCCTCATCTCTGAAATGGGGGTTATAATAGTATGTGCTTCACACGGTTATTCTAAGAATCAAATAAGATTATATGTGTAAAGCACTTTGCAAAATTTTAAGCCCTATAGAAATATTAGCGATTCCTCTTATCTTACAGATGAGGAAGCTCATTCTAAGAGACTGGAAATGATCTGCTCAGCTCTTAGTGACAGAGGCACAATTGAAAGAGCCAAAGAACGAACAAACAAAACAACCCCACGTAACCCTTGCATCTTAGGCTATGTTAATAGAAGCTGGATGAAGGAACTTGCCTGTCCCTTTGTACTCGGTCTTGTTCTGGGCCTCCATCTCCAAAGGGACACTGACTAGCTGGAGCGAGCAGCACTTAAAGGCTTGAAAGATGAAATTCCTATCATAAGTTCCATGATTTTATACTTAACCCCCCATTGCCTAGCCCTAGCTTTGATGCTCTGTATGCAGCAAATACTTATGTTTTTGGAATGTGTTGTGGAGAGAGTCAAAGAAATTAGGCATATTTCTTCTGGAGAAGAAAAGGCTTGGAGTGAGATGGTTGCTAACTTTAAGTATCAGAATGGCTGTAATGTGGAGAAGGGACTAGCCATGTTCTGCTTGAACCCAGAGGGTAGATCTGGGGCTAATGGATGGAAGATACAAGGCAGATTTTGGTTCCATATGAGAGCTTGATATTAATTAGAGTTGTCCAAAAACAGAATAGACTTTTCTCTGGCAAGAATGACTCTTCCCATCATTGGAAGTCTTTAAACAGAGGCCAGATTACCAGTTGGTGGAGTTATTGTAAACAGTAGCTGTGATTTGAATTGGGGATGGACTAGATGACCCCTGAAATTATTTCTATTTCTCAGTGTATGTTATGAATCCAGGGCTCCTGATTCCCACCTCATCACTTTTTGCATGATACCTCTTTCTGGAGATGTTCACTTTTGTTTTTATGTCATTGATATTTTTGCATTGTGACAAAGCACTCTGTGAACCATGTAATTTGTCCAATGAGAGCAGTGTGAAGAGTGTTAAACTTTGTTTTAGGAGCTCTGAGTTTGAATCCTGGTCCTTATACTTGCTAGCTTGTTCTTAATTCTCTTGTCTTAAAGAGATTTGCTTAATTCTGTTTCTAAGGAGGTCTATTACCATGGAAATCATCAAACAGAGCAGAAACATATTCCTTAGGAGTTCATTTGAAGGGGAACCCTGGGTTTAATGCGAGTGCTTATGGAATGAGCTAGCGTAACTATGTGACTGGGCAAATCACGGACCCTTTCTGGGTTTCAATTTCCTCACCTGTAAAATAAGGAAAGTATACATACCACCTCCCTTTGGGAATCTTAAGGCCCAGAATAAAGGTGAGCTAATATTGTGATTATGATTTGTCACCAGTGTTAGATCTAGAGTCAGTAGAGTTCTTTCTGAAGCGTCCATACCTTGGTCACCCTCAGAAGAACAGCCCTTTAATGAAGATGTGGAGATAATGCATGGTTATTCCTTTGAATAGGGATACAAACCACCAGTTATCACTGAATACAAAGGCTAGAGGAATTCTTACATGTGCTTGTTAAAGCACTCTATCTTTCCACCTCATTAGCAAATTGTAAATGCTAATGAATTTTGAGAGGGCAGGAAACACTGGGTCTCTGTTTCCTTGGAAACATGTGGAGAGCATTTGCTTTATGAGGTGCTATACCTGTCTTAAAAGTGGGTTGTTTAAAGAGCTTTGATATATTCATTCTTGAATGTTGATGTGTGAATGTGAACAAAGACAGTATAGACCAGTGGAGATAGGAGCTGCTTTCAGAGGTATCATTCTCCTCTAGTTTCTATAGAAACTACCAGAACCAACCAGCACCAAGTAGACTGATGTGGTGCTTCAATTATTTTCACTTATGCAACCATAGTAACATTTCCTCAAGCCACAGGCTTAGCCTTGCTTGCTTCAGCTTTCTTAGGAGAAAGCTTTTAAAAGCAGCCATTCACCCAAAAATGTTGTACAGAGGAAAAGACACTGGATTCGTAGACAGAAGGCCTGGGTTCACCTTCTGTTTCTGCTATGTAACCTTGGGCAATTCACTGCATTTCTAAGATGGAGATGATGACACTTGTACTACTTTCCTTGCCAGATTGTTGATGATATGGAATGGATGTAAAATACTTTAATCATACAAAATATAATGTAATATAATAGCATGTAATTCCTGCTCCAGGGGAGGGATGGGAAAAGGGAGACTGAGTCTGGTAGACCCCCCACATCTAAAGTTTGGAGCTGCAGTAGGGCTAAAGCCAATCAAGTGTCTGTACAAATATGGTGACCACACCCCCTACTCCCTGTTCCCCTAGGGATGGGTTACCAGGCTGCCTAAGGAGAGGCAAATGAGGCTGGGATGGAAAAAATAGCAAGTTAAAGCTTTTGTACTGATTAGTACTGGAGTTGAGTCTGTGAGAGGCCACCACACTTCCAACTTGAGTGAGATAGGGAGACCCAACTTCAAAATAAGTAACTAATATATTATGTCAGCTGTAGACTAATTTGTTATTGTTATTAATGATATTTAAATATTTTGTAAAATATTTTGTTAATATTGGTAGATAGTATTCTATAAGGCACAGTCCCTGTATTTAGGTTCAGAATAATCATGCTTGATTGAGACCAGGCTCAGCCACTTATTGTGTGATCTTGAACAAGTCCCTTTTCATATCTCTGGGACTGTTTCCTACTTTGTAAATTGAGATAGTTGGATGAGATGATCTCTAAGAGCTCTTCAGAACTTTGAAATCCTACAATTCTGTGCATATTACTACAGGAGCAGATCTACTGTGGCAGGAGACCCTAGCAAATCTATCATGGGCTATTAGTTGGTTTTAAAATTTTTACTTGGTCACTTATTTCAGGACATACGCCTCTGCTGTCCCCACCCCTGACATCTATCCATTTGTTCAGCAAACATTTAGTGTGCTTGTTTGATGTGTACCTGTGTTCAGCAATGGTGATACAAAAATGGATATAGCATGGTTCTTGGCCTCAAGGGTTTACAATCTGAGTTATGAGACGTGTGTATGTGTATGTGTGTGTATACATACATACATACATACATACACACACACACATATATATAATACAAGATGGAAAATGATGAATTGGTCAGAGGTTAGAGAGGGAGGAATCATAACTAGGTGAGGAAGAGCAAGGAAGGCTTCATGGAAGATGTAGTACCTATGCTGATCCTTGAAGGAAGAAAAGGTAGCAAGATATGTAGGAAGACCATTTCAGCTTTGGTGCACAGTTATATGTGAATGGTGGAGAGGTTCACTAATCACTCTGAGAACGTGCTCTAGCATGGAATGTGAAGGGGTATCATGAAATAAGGCCAGAAATTTAATTCAACAAGCACTTATTGTTAATACCTACTTCCAGGCACTATCCTAAGTACTGCAGAAACATGAAGATGAGTCTCTTTCAAAGGATTTGCATTCTAGTTGGGGAAAACTATGTGCACAAATAAGAAAATGGAAAATATTTAAAATGTAAATCTAGCACAGGAGAGGTAGCACTAACAACTACTGGGAAGAATCAAGAAAGACCTAAGCATCCTGAGGTGTTTCTTGATCCCCCAGTACAAATGTTGTTTGGATACAGTGGATAGCCTCAAGTGTCAGACTTAATCTACAAGTAATGAAAGATTTTCAGCAATGACCTCATTTGCTTTGTCCCCCACTAGCATTCCAGAGTGAATAAAGCCCTGGATTCGGAGACAGAATGCCTAATTTTAAGACCCAACTCCATGTGACTTTGGGCACGTAAATTTTTCTCCCTGGGACTCAGTTTCCTCATCTGTAACATGAGGGGCTTGAATTAGATAATCTTATATCTCTAGGACCTGTGATTATGAGAGATCTTGGTAAACCAAAAACCTACTCAGTGAACATGGTGGATTCATCATGTCAGTATATTTTATCTGGTCATGCCCCTATATTTGGACGTGATGGAGAGGCCGTTTATTTATTCAGGATCGTTGCATCTCAGAGTTGAAAGGGTCTTTGGAGACCTTGACTTCCAACCCTAACCTGGGTAAGAGTCCCTTCTACAGAATTCCTTACAAAGGATTAGTCATCTAACCATTGCTGGAAGTCCTGAAGTAAGGTAACCCAATTGCCTGGAGGTTTTTTTTTAGTTCTGCCACCTGGGGCCAACAAATAACCATTCATCTACTGCTCGAGTGTCTTATGTCTTACATCTTCTCCAGGTTGAAGGAAGTTCCTTAGTTCCTTCATTTGATCCCTACTGTGATATGATCTCCAGTCGTCCTGGTAATCTGCTTCAGAATGTGTTCCAACTAGTCTATGTCCTTTCCAAAATGTGGCACCTAGAACTGAATGCAGTATTTCCGGTAAAGCCAGTCCTCATTCTATGTTTCTCAGTGTGGTTCAGCTATGTTTAAGTCTTCTTTGACTGCCAACTCAGTACATTGACTTATATAGAGCCTACGGTCCACTAAAACTCCCAAATCTTCTAATTTGAGGTTGTCTAGTCACATCTTCCCCATTTTGTTGTTGTGAAGTAGAATTTTTAAGCCCATGTCTACACAGAACTTATCCCTATTTAACCTTGTCTTATTAAGTTAAATGCTTTCTTCTGGCCTGGTGAGATCCTTTAGGATCTCAACAATGGTCATCATAAAAACAACACATATGGCATTTTAAAGTCTGCAAATTGTATCACACACATTGTTTCATTTGATCCTTGCAACAGCTCTACATGGAAAGTGTTATAATGATCCCTGTCTTTTATTTGGCAAATAAAACTGCATCTGAACCCTGGTCTTCCTGACTCCCAACCTAGTGTTCTGTTCCTGCTTCTGCTTTTCACCATCTAACCTGTAAGATGCCTCTCCCAGCTTTTGTGTCATTTATAAATTTCGTAGGCATGCTGCCTATGCCTTCATCATGATTAGTAAATGAATGCAAAGTTTCTAACCCATTATATCTATCTGGGCCCAGAACATGCTTTATATCCATCTGCCCCAGATATGGCCTGCTGCTGCCATACCCCTCCATTTAGCAAGATCACATGTTTTATGGATGATATAGTGTCAAGGCTATTTTGTTCTCACTGTTCTGTTGATTGTCTTGGTTAAACTTCTTTAGGATATAATGATAGTCTATATAGCTGTCTGTCCTTTTATCGATTTTTCTGTATCAGTAGTTTGTTTAAATAGATCAGATTGGAGTTGTTCTGTATCTTCCTTTATTTTTATCCTTCATTCTTATTTATATTGGTTTTTATCTTTTTTCTAATAAGCTAATGATCTGAATGCACATAAATAGCAGATTTGGAAATGATACCCCCATTGGTATACCAAGTGATTGATTCCTATAGTAATGTAACCAGTTTCATTTTTCATGTTGCTCTTTGACATTTTCTGTGCTTAGCACCTTCCAACTATTTTTTTAAATAAAATATTCATGATATATGTAGTCTACAAACCTTTGCCTCTTTTGTTTCTCATACAAGAAACCAACAATTACAGTATCTCCTGACTCAATTTTGAATATCTTATCCAATTTTTTGTAGAATTTCTCTGCCTCTTATCTTCTTCACCCAGTGCTGATGCATAATCTCCAATTATCTTCATAGTGGTCTTTCTGAAAATGAGTGTCATAAACACTATAATGTGAAGTGATCAGGTATCTTATGAAATAATGCCTTTGGGCACATGATAAAATCTACTCTGCCATCTCCTTTGTTTGCTTTCTAGGAAGAACCTGTGAATCCTTCCTACATTTTCTTGCAACTTCCTTTGGTATTTTAGTTTCATTTACAATGAGAAGGTCAAGATTAATATAATTCAGTTCTCTAGTACAGGGGATCGTAACAAAAAAAAGAGTCGTATTTCATTAGTTTCTTTTGCATATGCGTATTTTATGCATTTAAAAACGTTATTCTGAGGAGTCCATAGGCTTCCCCAGACTGCTAAAAGGAGTCTGAAAAAATTAAGATTCTCAAAACAGTATGTTCCCTTCTCGGTCAGTGAACAAAGATCTCACATTTAAAGTAACAACAGTCAAGTGGTAAGATATTCCTATGATCTTCATATTATTGATTTCCATAGAATGATGCAGGAATAGTAAACTCCAGCTGAACGATTCTACCCTCAAAGAGCACTGCTATTCCCATGGTGCACTTAACTCAGCTCCTCTGGTTCCATCCCCCTGAGAAGTTTGCCATCAGCACCTCATTAACAGAATAGTGCCAGTGCCCTTCCTGTCAGCATGTTTGCTAACAGCCAAATTAAATTAGCAAATGGGAAGAGTCATAGAATTGTGTAAAGAGGGAGCTGGCAGGCACCTCTGCCTGGGATTTTATCTTGTGAGGGGAGAAAAATGCCAAATAAATGCTCTCTGTTATAAAACCTTGCCACAGATAGTTCTGCAGCCTGTTGGTGCCTAGTGGAAGTTGCCTTATATCAATTTCACATGGGAATAGAAAAAAGGAACAAAAATTGTTTTTTGTTTACTTGCTTTTATTACTATTAAATTTTAAATGTGGTGCTCATTGCTCATTCTGAAATCTGTGCTCTCTGAAGGCAATACCAAATATCCTTTATTTCCTAAAAGATTGTTTCCTTTTAAAAATACTTTATAGATATCTTTTGTTTTTACATGACCTGCATTTCCCAGCATATTCCTACCCCTTCCCCCACCCTTCCAGGAAAGCCATTCTTTATTACAGAGAATAAAAATGAGAAAGGAACAACAATTTTGCCAAACTAACTCATACATCATCTAAGGCCACCATTATATGAAGTGTTTAACCCTCATAGTCTCTCACCTCTGTAAAGAAAATGGAGCACATTTCATAGCTTGTCTTCAAGGCCATGCTTACTCATTATAATTTCATAACATTGAGTTTTATTTGTTTTTCAGTTGTTATTCTTTGCATTTACATTGTTGTAAGCATTGTGAATATTATTTTCCTGGTTTTCATCATTTTATTTGGACTAGTTTATCTGTGCCTTCCCATATGTTGCATTCTTCATATTTATCATTTCTTGCAGTGATATTCAATTACCTTGTGTACTGCAACTTGTTCAGCCATTTTCATTTGGTGAACATTTACTGTGTTTCTAGTTTTTTGCTACCCCAAAATGAGCTGCTATGATTTTTTTTGTATATGGAAAAAGAACATTTCTAGAATCACAGATGTCAGCAAATCAATAAGCATTTTTTATGTGTTTACTATGTGCTAGGCAATGTGCTAAGAAGTCCAAAGAGGCAAAAGACAGTCCCCAAGAAGCTCACAATCTAATAGAAGAGTCAACATGCAAATAACTACGTGTAAATGAGATATATGGAGGATAAATTGGAGACAGTTTTACAAAGAAGTCACTGAGGTTAAGAAGTACTTGGACAAACTTCTTAGGAAAAGTGAAACTTTAGCCAAAACTTAAAGGAATCATCCAGGGAATACAGAAAGGAAAGAGGGAAAGAGTTCCAGGCATGGGGGATAGCCAGTAAAAACGCAGTTAGGAGATGGAGTATTGTTTGAGTGCTATTTGAGGAACAGAAAGGAGACTAATTTCACTGCATCACAGATTATGAATAGAGAAGTAAGCTTTAAGACTGGAAAGACAGGAAGAGGCCAGATTATGAAGGGACTTTTAAAAGCCAAAGGGAGGATTTCATATTTGATCCTGGAGGCAATAGGGAGCCACTAAAGTTGATTGTATGGAATCTGTATTACCTGTACTTTATTTAGGAAGGTCATTTTAATAGCTAAGTGGAAATAGACTGTGTGGGGAAGACTCAAGGCAGGGAGACCAATCAAGAGGCTTTTGCAATAGTCTAGTTGTGATGTGATAAGTTCTTGAGCCAGGGTAGTGGTAATGTCAGAAGAAAGAAGAGGACATATAAGAGATGTGTCAAAGTTAAATATCTCAGCATTGGAAGAGGTCTTTAAAGTGTCTTTCTAATAGCAAATGGCAAATTTTTATCTTCCAGCTAATATGGAAGCCAATTCTGTTTACTGTTGGTAATATTTCATAAAATCTCAGTGTTGGAAGGGACTTTTACAGGTTATCTCATTGAACCCAACATGTGCCATGCATGAACAAATAGAGATACAATTTCTAAAAATAAAATTTTCTATCTGAACAAAAGTAAAAAGAATCACCAATATTTTATGAAGTGTGGGAATTGATTACCATAAATGAATAGAGATTAAATTGTATGAATATGAAGGAAAGATTAAAAGGTATATGAAATGGAAGTAACTACTTGTTAAGATGTAATTGACATAAACCAAATGAGAGGTAATGAGGCTCTGAACCAGGATGGTAATGGTAAGGAGACTGATGCAATAGGTATTTCGAAAAGGAAATGGACAGATCTTGACAAGATGTGGAGGATGAAGGATGAAATACATTCAAGATGCCACATGAAAATAAGGTTCTGTTATACTTCGAAGGTGGGGGAAAGTTGCTAGCACACTCAGCAGAAGCTCCCTCATCTGGGTGGTGGGATTTCTTTCTAGTACCCTCCCCTCTTTCTGGAAACCTGTATGTAATTTGTTTGTGTTGTTTGATAGGTAATCAAAGTCTACAAAGCTTCAGTCCAGCAAACCTTAGATATTCTCTTTCTTCGTGATGGAAATGAGTTCCTGAGTAGCACAGACTCTGTAAGCCGTGATTCTGCTGATCGCACCATCATTGCATGGGACTTCCATAGTGCCGCCAAGGTCTCTAATCAGATCTTTCATGTAAGTCACATGGCCACTTTTCAGCTTGGAGAGTTTGATTCTCCCAAACATGACCTGTTGGAATCATACTCTTTGTGGAATTCTTTTCAATCCCCTGAAGCCCAATTCAAATCTTAACGTCTTCCCAAATTTTCCCTTCAGTAACAAACTTTCTTCTCATGTCTCATATAGTATTTTGTACCTAATGTGTATTTATTATGTGTCATTGTTATTTGTGTATGTATCATATACTGCTAGTAGGCTTTGAGGTTGGGGAACCTTTATCTAAATTTTGTGTGTTCCCTGCACTGAACGTAGTGCAATGCATACTTTAAAGAGTATTAAAATGTTTGATGAGTGGATGCAAACTAGGAATGAGAATGAGCTTTTCAATTAACTTGGTCTCTATGAGTTTATTCATAAAATAAATGTTTATTAAATCCCTATTGTATTTGGTGCCCTGTATTAGTGCTGGGCTGTAATTTTAGGATAAATAAGATTTGTTCCTTTGCTCAAAGAACTCCCAGGCCAGTTGGGGAAATGAGATAAGTATAATGAAAACTGGATTATAATAATTAGATTTGATAAGACGAGTGACAAAATACTGTGAGATCAGTCGAGGGAGAGCTCACTTTGAGCTAGGAGAGGGGAATCATCATGGACAAGATGGCATTAAAGTTGAACTTTGAAAGATGGGTAGGACCTCAAAAGGCAAAAATGGAGGGACTTTTGGTGGAAGGAACAGCTCAAGCAAAGACTTTGAAAACAATTGACTTTTATTGATATATTTTGTTTTAAAATCTCCTGTTTCTTCTCCCTTTCCCCTCCTAAAGAGCTACAATGAATAATTATTTTAAAATTTATAACAAACAATATTTTTTTTTAAAAAAGAGGACAAGAAAATTGGCAAAACTGATTAGTACATCAAAAAAACTGACCTTATATGTAATCTTCCCAACTCATGTACCTCAACCCTCCCTATCCCTTTTATTTTCCCCGTGTGTATGCAAAAATATAAGAGAAGATGTCTTCGCATATCATTTCTTAAGGCCAAAAGTTTGTTTTTAGTAATTTGCAACATTCATTTTTCTGTTGTTTTCTGTTTCATTTTATGTTGTTGTTGTCATTGTGTATTGTTTTCTTGGCTTGGCTTACTTTTTACTAGTTCATGAAAGTCTTTCCATGATTTTAGTAATAGTTATCTCATCAAGTCAGTGTGGCATGGTGGATAAGAGAGTGTAGCAGAGTGGCTAGGACAGTGGCAGAATGGATAGGGCAATGTAATAGAGTGAATAGGATGGTGGTAGAGTGCACAGAGAAGTGGCAAAGTGGATAGGCAAGTTCATTCTTACTCTCTATGCCTCAGTTTCCTCATCTTTCAAAGGAGGAGATCAGACTCAATGACCCCCAATGTCACTTCCTACTTTAAATATCTGATCATGGCTTTTGTGACTGGTGGACCATTAATTCGTGGTTATAGTTTTAGCTTCTTCCCAGGGAAGCATGATGCTGTGATTATGTGTTGGCTTAATATAGGACTTTGGGACATTCTATTTGTGTCAGTGAATTGACATAAAATGGAAAGGGTGTTTTTAAAAAAGTGTTTTCTTTAATCTAATGAGTATAAATAACAGTATCATTCAGCCTTGTTTCCAAAGTATTCCACCAGTAGCATGAGCAATTGGGAAATTGTGTACTGCTAATTGCTGTCTGCTCTAACAGTCATAGAATGTCAGAGCAGGAAGGAAGCAGAATCATGGCAGAGCTAGGATCATGGGTTTAGAGCTAGCGGAAACCTTAGAGAAGGTCTAGCCCATCCCCCTCACCCTTTGGATGTGGTCACTGAGGTCTAGAGAGTTCAAATATCAGATGTATGGTGAGTGGCAGAGGACAGCAAGTAAGTTCAGGATATAAACCCAGATCCTTTGTCAGAAGTGATTATAGAAAATAGAATTTAAGATCTTTAAGGAATCTTAGTCTATCTAATGTCCTCATTTTGCTAAGAAGTAAACTCTGTCCCAGAAAAGTACAGATGGTTTGCCCAAAGACATATCATGAGTTAGTACAGGGGCACGACTGTAACACGAGTCTCCTTATTCCTGGTTCAGTGTACCCTGCTGCTTCCCTTCATCTCGAATTGCCAGAGAGAAATTTGTCTCTTCTGTTCAGGACCCTTTCTTCAAGTACTTATGTAGACATAGAAAGCTGACATGTAAGGAAATCACATTATCCTAAAACTTTTAATGTTTCACAACTGTGTGAGCCTGAAGCAGCCCTTTACCAGTACAGTATGCTAGAAAGAAGTGTGATGGTTCAGAAGATGTAAATTTCTGGGTAATTTAATCATTTTATTAGGTTAGCTTGTTATTAATGGCACTTTTGAATGCCAAAGACCCCCTCTTGGCAGTGGGCTCACAGTTTATATGCCTTTCAAAGAGCAGGTATTTCTGAGGGTGGCAATCAACTCTAATTGGTTAACAATTAATGAAAAAATGAATATTATAATGAGAGGTGAGTTTTATTCCAGTAGAGTCTTTCTTTAGGTATGTAACTTCTATCATCAAAGTCTTGGTCAAAGAGACTTGTCAATTTCCATATCACCTGTCCAGTAAAATGGATACTCCACATTTTCCCAAACCTGTCAGAGGAAACACAATGAGCAAGAATTTGACCATTAGCCCAAGCTTAGAATTTCTTTTATTGTTTTTGATTGGATCCTTAGTCTGGGTAAGTCTTTGAGAAAGCTTCCCCACATTTTTTTATTTCCGGGTGAGGAAGTAGAAAAGGGGGAAAACCCTGGACCTGATTCAATAATTAGTTATTAATGTGAGAGAAAAATAATCATTTCTCTCAGAGGATTGGTCTTACAATTAGGAGCCTTGGGTTTGTGTCTTCTTTTTGCTGCTCATTGGCTGTTACACTGGCTAACATAGAATCTTATGGCCAGAAGACATCTCCAGTCTGCAGCTTGACTCTCCTTTGTGACCTCCCCGTGGTGACCCCCCTGAAGTGGCTGGTGGCGTAGAATGGAGTGGGAAGAGCTGGCTTTGAAATCAGCCTTTACTGGCTGTAGATGTGTCTGCGCAGTGAACCTCAGTTTCATCTGCAAGATGGGAATTTTTATTGTCCTACACTCACTGTTGATACACTTATCTAGTGAGATGGTGGGCGAATCGTATGAATTGTAGAATGCTTTGTTCATGGGCTGTAACAACAATACATATGGTTTATGAAGTGATTCTTACTCCTAGGTCAGCTGTGCAGGTGTTGTTATCCTCATTTACAGATGAGGAAGCTGAGGATTGGAGTGAGGTTACGTGACATGTCCAAAGTCTCTTAAGAGGCTCAGCTGAGTCTTGAACTCCAAGGTCAGTGCTCTCCGTGTTGGATGCTGCTTAAGGAGGTATTGGTTAAGTACCTGCCATTTACCCACCTCCATGCCTAGTATTATGGGAGACAGACAAAAAGGGGACCCAGCCCTCAGCTTCAAGGATTTCACAGTCTAGTTGCAGAAACAGGAGTCAGAAGAAATATATGAGAGTTATATAAGACATTACCTTAGGATGTGCTGAATTGTGTGATCTGCAAACAGTATAAAACTTTTCTCTGTTCCTATATCCTGTTAATTTTTAGGAACGGTTTACCTGTCCTAGCCTCACTCTACACCCAAAAGAATCTACTTTTGTGGCCCAGACAAATGGAAACTATATGGCTTTGTTTTCAGCACTGAGGCCATACCGGATAAATAAAAAGAAACGTTATGAAGGACATAAGGTATTTATTCATTTTTCCCTTTATTCTTCTCAGTGATCCATCAGAACCACTTTCCTAAAGGACTTAAGTTTCATAATTCATCCTAATTATGATGACATATTGGAGCTTACAAACCCACTGACTTTAATTATGGGTTTTCTTTTTTCAAATTTTCTTTTTAGAAAATTATGAAATTGGCTAACATCAGCAAACAGGAACATTTCTACATTCAGAGAACAGAAAAAGTGAATTGTGGAGAACCAAATCTCTGTTATGTATAGTTCCTTTTAAATGTGTATATCAGATTTAACTCAGTAGTAACAACAGTGCTCTGCTTTCTGTGCCCCCTTTGAACATCATCCTGCTCTCCTCTGTATGTTTCCTGTATGTTTCTTTGACACTCTTTATTTTTGTTTTTTTATCACCATTACCATGCTTTACCACTTCTTACAACTCTTCCTCTTCTCTTGCCAGAAATAAAAGCCTTCCCTTGTTATGTAATTATATATATGTATGTATATATGTATATATAGTTGTTTTTATATATGTGTATATATATGTATATACACACACACACACTCACACACATATATAAAATTAAGTATAGTCAAGCAAAACAAATTCATTCATTAGTGGTGTCTGAGAATGTATGACTCACTTGGCACCTGGAGGCCATTCCATCTCTGCCAAGAAGTGGGAAACATGATTTAATAAGACTTTTGCAATCCTGATTGGTCACACATTGATCCAGGTTCTTAGATCTTTACAATGTTGTAATCATTGCGTTAATTGATCTCTTGGTTCTGCTCACTTTACTCTGTCTCAGTTCATACAAGTCTTCCTGATTTCCCAATTTGTCCTTTTTGTTATAATAATATTCCACTATATTCAGAAGCCACACTTTATCCAATTATTTCTTAATGGATGGGAATCCACTTTGTTTCTACTTCTTTGCTATAACAGAAGGTGCTGCTATAAATATTTTTGTTCATATGGTTCCTTTCTTTTCTTTGCTGACTTAGTAGATGAGACCAGTAGAAGCTGGGCTTGGAGTCAGGAAGATCTGAGTTTAAATCTTACCTCAAACATTAGTTATGTGATGCCAGGACAAGTCAGTCAACCTCTGTCAGACTCAGTTTCTTTATCTGTAAAATGGGTGTAATAATAGTAACTACCTCATAGGGGTGTGAGAACACAATGAGGTGATATATACATACATACATATATGCACATTTATTTGTAAAGTACTTTACAAACTTTAAAATGCTATATTAATCTTACAGTATTCCTTT
This sequence comes from Potorous gilbertii, assembly GCA_028658325.1. NCBI lineage: Eukaryota > Metazoa > Chordata > Mammalia > Diprotodontia > Potoroidae > Potorous > Potorous gilbertii. Next base: position 407,238,142 of record CM053769.1, read on the forward strand.
TTCATGGGAGAGTTCATCCCATTCACATTCATAGTTATGATTAGTTCTCCCTTCTCCCTTCCCTTCCACAAGAGTTTTAATTTTTGACCAGCACCTCCCCCAGTCTTCCCTTCCTTCTTTCATACCCCCTCCCCTTTACTCCCCTTTTCCCTTACTACTTCTTCCTTCCCTTTCAGCCTCCCCTCCCTTTCCTTTCCTCTTTTCCTCCTACTGCCTATAGAGCTAGTTAGATTTGTATACTTTCTATACTTACTTTGTTGTTCCCTCCTTGAACCAAATCAGATGAGAGTAAATCTCAAACAGTGCTCATCTTCCTCCCCTGTTTCCCTCTACTGTAATATGTTTTTGTGTCTCTTCTTGGGATGTAATTTACCTTTTTCTGCCTCCTACTTTTCGCATCTCCTGTTAACAATCCCTTTGCACCCTTGAATCACATTTTTTTATCATCACATCATTTAATTTATACCCACTTCCTCTATGTATATCCCTTTTAAATATCTTGTATGTTTATTATGATTACAATTCTTAATTGTATATTGAGATACAATAATATATATATAATATAATAATATTGTAAATGTAATACAATATATTATGAATACATAATATTCAAGATTAACGAGTATCATCTTCCCTTATAGGGCTGTAAACAGTTTGCCCATATTGAATAACAAGTTGTTTTTTTTCTCCTCTTTACCTTTTTATGCCTCTCTTGAGACTTGTGTTTGAAGATCAGATTTTCTATTGAGCTCTGGCCTTTTCATCAGGAAGATCTGGAAATCCCTTATTTTATTGAATATCTATCTCCTTGCCTGAAAGATTATGCTCAGTGTTGCTGGGTAATTGATCCTTGGTTGTACTCCCAACTCCTTTGCCTTACGAAATATCATATTTCAGTCCCTCCAATCTTTTAATATAGAAGCTGCAAGGTCCTGTGTGATCCTGACTGTAGTTCCTCAATATTTGAATTGTTTCTTTCTGGCTGCCTACAATATTTTCTTCTTCACTTGATTGTTCTTGAATTTGACAACAATATTTCTTGGTGTTTTCAGTTTGGGATCCCATTCAGGAGGGAATCAGTGGATTCTTTTGATGACTATCTTGCCCTCCAGAGCTAGGACCTCTGGGCAGTTTTCCTTGATTTCTTGGAAGATATTGTCCAGGCTCATTTTTTCATCATGGCTTTCTGAGAGACCAATAATCCTTAGATTTTCTCTCCTGGATCTGTTTTCCAGGTCACTTGTTTTTCCAATTAGGTATTTTACATTTTCTTCTATCTTTTCATTATTTAGATTCTGTTTCACTGATTCTTGATGTCTTATAGAGTCATTAGCTTCTACTTGCCCAATTATAATTTTTAAAAGATTGCCTTCTTCAGTTAACTTTTGTACCTCCTTTTCCATCTGTTCAATTGTTCCTTTTCCATTTGTCCAATTTTCCCAGTTAGGTTTTGTGCTTCCTTTTCCATTTGTCCAATTTTCCTTTTGAATTCTTCCATGATTTCTTTTTTCATATTTTAAAAATCATTGCACAGTTTTTCTTCTACTTCTTTAATCTGGCTTTTAAAATCTTTCTTGAGCTCTTCCAAGAATGCTCTTTGGGCTTGAGACTAGTTCATATTCCCTTCTGAAGTTTCGGATGAGAGTACAGTCTCAGTGTCTTTGGTTTTCATGTTTTGGTCCTTGTCCTCATAGAAAGATTCTTTTCTGGTTTGCTTCTTGCTCCTGATGACCACCCTTTTCCTGTCTTTTAAAGTGAATCTCTGCTTTTGGGGCACAGGGGGCTCTGTCCCATGGTTCTTGTGCTTAAAACTTGAGGGTTTGTGTATTGTGGTTCTTTCAGTTAGAAGCTAAAATGCTGCAGTTTATCTGGTGCTGAGTTTGCTAGTGTGCCAAAGCAGAGGCCAGGTGAAGTCTTTCTGCAGTTCCCTGGAGTTACCCTGGAGGTTGCTGCATTAAGTGTGGGGGAGGGATGGGCTAGCCATAGGAGGTCTCCTCTCCTCAGCTAGGGCATAGGCATGCTCAGCAATGTGTAAACCTATCTGCTCTAGTATCTTTCTGATTCCCCTGGCTGTGCTGAGACATACCTGGGGTCCTGGTGTTGGTGATTACGGGCTCCACCCCCCTGGAGCTCAGGATCTCCTCTTGATTTGCTGAGGTGGGGCTGTCTGGGATAGCTCGGGTCCTGCACTGGTCCCCTTCAGCCACAACAAGAGGGACCCTCCCCTTTGTGATTTTCCTAGCTTCACAGACTAAGAGACTCTTTACTCCTTCTGTTGATACCACTGATTTTTTCCTTTGGGTTTTTCAAGGTCAGCAAGGGATGGGGGAGACCATTTACAGATCACTCTGCCATCTTGACTCCCGAAGTTCAAGTACGTGACTTATAGACATTTAATCTGCAGGCTGATACCCTCAGGAGTGGCTGCTGCAGTTACCTAGGGTTCTGTGCTTCTCTCTCGCTCAGTTCCACTGGACTCCCATCCTGGGCTGGTATGTTTGAGAATCCACAGTGCTGCTGCTGTTTCAGACCACTCGGGGGCTTCCTGCTCGACTGACTTTGCTATGACTGGAACTGCACTGGTACAACCTGTGTGCTGTGCACTGTACTCTCCTCCAGCCTCATGCAACAGATCCTTTCTGTTGACCTTCCATGCTGTCCTGTGTTGTAAATCTGCCACACTTTGTCTCCTATTCTGCCACTCTAAAATTCGTTCAGATTCTCTTTTTAGAGGTATCTAAAGTAATTTATTTTAGAGCTTAGGGGAGTACTTGCTCTCACTCCACCATCTTGGCTCTGCCCCCTGGTTGCAAGTATTCCTACTAGTGGTATCATTGAGGCAGAGAATTAACGACTTTTTGGGTATAGTTCCAAATTGCTTTACAGAATGGTTGAACTACTTCCAAACTCTACCAAAAATGCATTGGAAATTAGGTTTATACAAAAATCTTATAACATATACCACAATGAGCTCAGAAGGTAAAAGAGAAGGAGATACCATTTATAGATTAACTCCTCTAAATATGTCTGTTTTCCCATGTTCCCTCTGATGATTGTCAGTTTCCTTTTTCTGATTGTCTTTGTTAATCTGATAAGGTTTGCATTTCTCCTCTCAGTGATTTGGAACATTTTTTTTACATGACTTTTGATAGTCTATGTTTCTTCTTTTGTGTGTTCGTATCCTTTAGCACTTACCTATTAGGGGATAGATAACTCTTGTTTTTATGTATTTGCATCAATCCATATTCATGTGTGTGTGTGTGTGTATGTAAAATATTAGACCTTTTTCAGAGAAATTTGCTGCTGAGTTTTTTTTTTAATACTATTTCCCTTATAATTCAAACTGCATTGACTGTGGAAAAACTTCAGTTTTATAGTTAAAATTATCCATTTTACCTTCTGTGATCTTTTATCTCTTGTATGTAAAAAATTATTCCTCTATACATATCTGTGAACGAGTATCTCTTTCTCTTCTAATTTCTTAGTGCTATAATCTTATTTATCTCTGGGTTTCATTGGGGTATACAGTATGATATTTTGGTATAAACCTAATTTCTGCTGGGCTGCTTTCCAGTTTTCCCAACAGCTTTTGTTGAGTCGTGCATCTTTACCATGGAAGCTGATGTACTTGCTTTTATTATTGAACATTATGCTAGGATGTTCAATTGCTTCTGGGATTTGAGTCCCTAGTTTGTTCCACTGATCAACTTTTCCAGCTTTAAAAACAATATCGTATAGTTTAGCTGACCACTGCTCTGTAATATAATTTGAGATATGTTGCTAGGTCCCCTTTCTTCCCACTTTTTTCATTATTTTTTCATTTTTTCATTATTTCCCTTAAGATTAAATTTCCAGATGAATTCTGTTATTTTTTTCTAGGTCTATAAAATAATCCTTTGGTAATTCAGTTGTTAGGACACCAAATCTGTGGATTGATTTAGGTAATACTGAATTACAAGAAAACTGAGACAGTAAAATAATAATGTCAGGAGATTTTAATGTCCCTCTCTAAGTTTTAGGCTAATCTAACAGAAAGATAAGCAAAAGGGAAAATATAGAATTGAATGGATTGTTGGGAAAAATAGAGCAAAAAGACTTATAGCATCTTCTAAATGGAACTGCTAAATAATATACACGTTCCTCAGCACCACATGGAACTTTTATAAAAATTGACCACGTATTAGGGCACAATGACATTGCAAGTAAATGTAAAAAGGCAGAAATAGTAAACACATCCGTTATAGACCATAATGCAATGAAAGTAGCAATCTCTAATGTCCCATCTGCTCTAAGAAACTAGTAACATTATTATCCCCATTTTGCAGATCAGGAAATTGAAGTTTTTATGGGAGTCTTATCCAGCGGTAGAGCCAGAGCTTAAATCCAGTCATCTGACTTAAAATTTGTTACTCTTTCCTCTACGATATGGTACCTACCTGTCAGGCGTATCTCAAGTAAATATGATGTTGCAGGGACAGCTTATTCCATGGAACAATATTATAAATGGGAGGATAAACACACTGACACTTAGGGGAATTAATGCCCCTGGGGTTCACGTCCTACTCTTGACCATCAGCAAATGTGCAATTCACATCTCAGGCAATTGACTGAATAAAGTTACAAAGGAATTTTTAGATGTTAAATGGGGTTTGGATTTAATATGTTAATGATATTGCTGTAAAAGTCTATTGATTGTGTTATAAGAAAGAACTCAGTGAAGGTGAGTACATTGGGAAATATAAAAAAATGACAAAAGGCATCAGTAAGTTTATTTTTTCGTGACATTGATCAGAATGGTGGCTCTTTTATATATGGTGTTGCTGATGCTACTGCTATGCTAATTCATGTTCTACAGAACTTTAAGGTCCACAAAGCACTTTCCTTACAACTATCTTATGAATGTCAGGTCAATATTCATTTTACTAGTGAGGATACTGAGACTCAGAGAGATTACGTGACTCATCTTAGATCCCACAGATAGTGAGAGTCAAATCTGACATAGACAGTTTGACTTGAATTCAGGTCTTCTGCAGTAGTGAATAGAGCACTGGTCCTGGAGTCAGGAAGACCTGAGTTTAAATCTGGCTCAAGTTGCTAGCAGTTTAACTTTGGGCATGCCACTTGACCTCAGTTTCCTCATCTGTAAAATGGGAATAATATTAACACTTAACCTCCCAGAGTTGTTGTTGAGGATAGAGTAAATTATGATATTTAAGATGTACTTTGCAAACCTTAAAGCCATATATAAATGCTGTTATTAGTATTATAAAACCAATATGTTTTGCACCAGACCATACTGCTTCTCATCCTGTATTTCATTGTATTTTTTGTCAGCTCACATTTTTATTTCTTTCCAACCATACAGGTAGAAGGCTATGCTGTGGCTTGTGAGTGTTCTCCGGATGGGGCAGTTTTAGTGACTGGCAGTGCTGATGGCAACGTCTTTTTCTACAATTATCATAACTCAAAGATCATTTGTACTTTTCCTGCACATAATCATGCATGTGTTGACACTACATTTCACCCAGTTCTTCCCTCTGTTCTAGCAACGTGTGACTGGAGTGGGAAGATTAAAGTCTGGCAGTAAAGGGAGACCTGTGTATGTGTGATTTTTTTTTAAAAAAAGAAGCTCCAGCCCTGGGGATGATGGAGCACTGTGGTTGTGTTATGGGGCTATTGAAGCATTGTGAAGTTTTTGCCTTTACTTTATGAATAATTAATGAGCAAATATTTGTTGATGCTTATTAAAGAATACTGACTTAGATTCAGAAGATATAGGTTGAATTTCAGCTCTGTCATTTACTAGCCATACACCTTGAACAAGTCATTTCAATTCAGTTCAACAACCATTTATTTTAGCACCTGACATGTAAGGCACTGTCCTTGGTGATAAGGGAGAAGAAAGGAAAAAGTGGCATCCTTCTTATTCTCAAGGATTCTTTGTTCTTGTGAGAGGTATACAAAAAGGATCAGCTAAGAAAGAAGAAGACTTTTCTGGTAGAAAGACCTGTGTTTGTGGGAAGATGAGAGGTTTTTGTTTTTATTTTTTGGGGGGAACAATAAGCGTGACATGATGTAGAATGTGATAGATCACATTTTGGACCTCAGTTTCTTAATTTGTAACATGGAGATCTTCAGAATTACACTACATAATTGCACCTTTCTGATAAAGTTGTTGCACATAAAGTCTTCTGTGAATTATGGAAATGGGAATTAGGACTATTATTATAGAAGTGTTTTAGTCAATAGATGTGTGTTTTTCCTTGGTTGCCAAAGAAGACGATGCCATCAGAGAAGTAATGACATGAGGCATTATTTCTCCAGAGGCATCTGGATCCAGTGACCAGGTATTCATCAGGATGATTGGAGATGACCCAGGATGAGGCAATTGGGGTGAAGTGACTTGGCCAAGGTCACACAGCTAGTGAATGTCAAGTGTCTGAGGAGAGATTTGAACTCTGGTCCTCCTGACTCCTGCTGGTGCTGTATCCACTGCACTACCTAGCTGCCCGGGTCAATAGACAATGAGACAGGAAGAAAATGCCTGCGATTTAAGTGGTGTCATGGGGAGAGCCCTGGATATGGGAATCAGTGGACCTGGATTCTAGTACTGAGTCTGCTATAGATTACTTATGTGAGCTTAAACTAATATTATTTATTACTTACTTGAGCTTAGACAAATCATTGAGTCTTAGTTTCCTTATTTTTAATATGATGTGGTTGAAGGCTGGCTTCAGAGACAGGTTGAGAAAATATACCTCCCTCTGTTCTTTGTAGAGGTGAAAGACTATGGGTATTAACTAACTACCCATTTGGATATAAGCTCCTTGGGAGTATCAATTTATTTTCATGCCTCTAGCACCTAGCACAGGGCTTGGGTATCAAGATAGATGCTCATTTATTAATTGATTGGGTAATATTATATATGAAGTCAGATATGATTGATGTATTGATTTTACAGATTTTACAGAATTATTTTTTCTTTTTTAATCTGTTACAAGGAATGACCCACTGGGTTAGCGGGTGGGGTAGGTAGAGGGATATATTTAAAAATGAAGGTGATATAAAACTAAAGATATCAAAAATAATTTAGAACCCCACATTCTCAAACTTATACCAAAGGAAAAAAGGAAATAAAGAATTAGATTTTTTAAAATTGAGGAGATTAGCCTGGATCATCTCTAAACTTGGGAAAATTAGCTTCCCTACTCAGCTGATTTCAGCCACAAATGTTTAAGTGTCAAAACTGAACACTTCACTAAGTCCTTTCATATTCAGTATCTTATTTGCTTGTACACCAGCCCTATGAGCCTAAAAGGGAAGGATTACTTTTCTTATTTTTTTAGATGAGGAAATTAAGGCTCCGACACATGAAATACATGGAGTAAACTACTTCAGGAGGTGTTGTGTTCCTTCTAACTGGAAGTCTTCAAGCAGATTCTGTTGGAGATGTTGCTAAGGGGATTTATTATTCAGACAAGAACGGAAGTAGTTGTCTTCTAGCTTTGAGATTTTATGGTTTTAAATGACTTGCCCGCAGTCACATATCATAAGTAGCAAAATCAAAATCTGAATGTGGGTTTTCTAACACCTCTCCCTCTAACCTATACTCCATATGACCTTTCAAATATAGGACAATAGAATTTATATCTGGAAAGAACCTTAGAAATTATCTAATCCAACCCCCTCATTTTATATAAAGCAGAGCTAAGTTAAGTGACTTGCCCAAAGTCATTCATGTAGCAAGTTGTAGAGTTGGGATCCAAACCCAGGTCCTTTAACTTTGAATCCAGGATTCCTTCTACTGTACTAGTTAGTGATGAAAATAACGATGTAGGATAGCAACACATATAGTTATACTCAGAGATTTAGGGAAAGAAATCTGTCAAGAAAAATATGTATACATAGTAAGAATATAAGACAGCAGAAAGTCTGTCTTTTCTTAATTTGGGATTTCATGACTTTTTCTGTGAACTCTTAAAATATACTTCTAATGAGTCTCCTTCCCCCTAGACCATCCTTCTCACATTTGCCAAAATGATCTTAATACATTGACCTCACCATGTCACTCTTCTGCTCAAAAATCTTTACTGATGATAGCCTGTTGGAAAAGATTAGAAGCTTTCCTCAAGCTGCCTTTTAAGGCACTCCACAATATGGCTCTGATCCAACCTTCTTCATGAATGTTTCCTGATCTTGTCCTGGCATCTCCCACCATATATACATTCACTCAAGCTATCCTCATGCCAGAAATACTCTCTGTCCTTCATCTCTACAAACGTACCTGTCTCTTTCTCTTCACTTAGCCAACTACCACCTTTATTCAGACCATTCACTCTCAACTAACTTTCCAGATGGTTTTCCCACCTCCAGTGTCTCCCCTTTCCAATTTCTAATCCTCATAGTTACCAGACATTCCTGTGGACTGACCGTGTTGCTCTTCTGCTCATGAAGCATCAGTGGCTTCTTGTGACTCTAGGATAAAATATAGACTTTTCTGTTTGGAATTTAAAACCCCTTTCAGTCTAGCTCCAGTCTATCTTTCCAAATTTAGTTCACATTCCTTCTCCCCACTCTCTTCCCCTCATCATTATGTATGATACATTCCAGGCAAACTGTTCTAATTGCTCCACTACTAATCTTACTGAAGGTTATCCTTTTTTCTTCCAGTTGTTAATGCTATTTCCTCTGTGTGTGCCCCCACCCTAGCACCCCTTTCCCCAAATTATATATGTTTTGTATTTAAGTACTTGAGTATATTTGTATCTCCAGCACCTAGTACAGAGACTGGAACATAGGAGGTGCTTAATAAATGTTTGTTGACTTGAGTTCAATTTCTGTCTAATGAAACCCTTCTATTCCTTCAAAGTACTTTTCAAGAACCAACTCCTCCCTGATTCCACTCCAGACAAAAATGCTTTCCTTACATTCTCCTAGATTGCTTTGTGTAGTTCTCTGCTTTGCACTTATAGCTTTTATCACATTTAGTTGTGTACATCTTTTCTAACCTACTTCCGATCATGCAGCATATTGCCAGGCACATAGTAGGCATGTAATCATTGTTTGTTGAATTGAATAATTGAATCCCTGGTTCTGGGTCAAAAGATAATATTCATCAACAAGAAAAACCCATTCGTCTTTACCAGAGCAAGGTCTGCCCAGAGGGCAGTGACACCATTACCAAATGGGAAATGACTATAATTGGAAGTTGTGCTTCAGGCATTAACCTTATTTCCTCTTGTGTCTGTTTGGGTTTTGTGACATCTAATGATTGTGGGAGATTTGTCACCAGCTGCTAAAATTCTCCCTAGCTGCTTGCTACCTCGGGGGAAACCTGTACTATCCAATAGGAAATGCTTTGCCCTAGTTTCCTGGGACATTTTCCATGTGATTGCTAGGTGACACTCTGTTAGGAACATTAGATGGGGAGACAACCTCTGGCCAGATGGACTACCTCTGCCATAAGTAGTATTCATTCATTCATTCATTCATCCTTCATTTAAGTACCTCATCATTGAAGGGCTTCAGGCAGAAGACTGATATTGTAGAGGAGATTCCTATTCAGGGAAAGATTAGATTAGATGTTCTCTGAGATCCTTTCCAGCTATTAGATTCTTTGATTTAAAAAAAGTGACAAAGATCTTAATTGGAGCGCTTTGTCTGGGCTATTAGGAGGGTATATTTGTATCTCCAGCACCTAGTACAGAGACTGGAACATGGGAGGTGCTTAATAAATATTTGTTGACTTGAGTTCAATTTCTGTCTGATGAAACCTTTCTCTTCCTTCAAAATACTTTTGTACCTGAAAGTAATAGTTTTCTAATTGGTATTCCTACCTCAAATCTGATTCATAGGATCACAGAATTTGGAAGCTGGAAGGCAACCTGCTCAAATATACACCTGGGGAAAAAAAGGATTCTTCCTATAACACATGTGAGAAGTGGTCATCCAGCCTTTGCTTTAAGACCTTTAGGGGAAACCACTGCCCATTCCACTTCTGGATAACTAATTAATAGAAAAAATTTTCTAATCTTAAGTCTACATTTGATCAAAGATGAGCTCTAGGATGATAGCTGTGTGATCCTGGGCAAATTACTTCCCTTCTTTATGCCCCAGTTTCCTCTTCTTTAAAATGAACTAAATGGGGTTGCTCAGTGCTACAGTAGATAGAACACCTGCCCTATAGTTAGGAGGATCTGAGTTCAAATGTGACCTTAGACACTTGGCACTACCTGTGTGAGCCTGGGCAAGTCACTTAATCCTATTGCCTTACCAAAATAAATAAAATGAACTAAATAATCACTGATATTCTTGCAGCCCCAACAGTCTAGAGAGGCTTCACAGTGTGGGAAGAGAACACCAGGTTTGGAGTCTAAAGACCTGGGGGTCACATCTTAGCTCTGCTGTTTATTGCCTGCCCCACATGGCTTTTCTGGGTCTTAGTCTCTCCACCCATAAAAATCAAGAATTGGCCAATGATCTTTAAGATTCCTCTCCCCCTGCTCAAATTCTTTACCTAGGATTTAAAGGGTCTTGATCCACATTAAAATGCACATAGTGTATAAAGCTGCTTCTACCTTGTCATCTCCCATCCTTCCTCCTTTTCTCCTCCCTTTAATTCTGGAAAGCAAGCAGTGAAGTTAAATAGGATGATTGGATGGCTGAGATATGTTCAGAGCAGCTTGCTATTAACATAGACAAGGAGGTTTGCATAGCCAACAGCCCTCGGTTCTAGGGACCTAGTGGATGTAGAAAGATAATGAGCTCTTCTATTTTTAGCTACTAAGAGCTACTGAATGGGCAAAAATAAGAATAATAAAACACATCAAACCCAGCCAAAAAAAGGGGGGATATCCACAATTTGGGATCTTAAGATACTAGAAATCCACATGCCTTGAGGCAGTAGCAATCTAATACCCCCAATTCCAGAGGAAGCCAACATACAGATCCTGTCCTTGAGAGAGCTGTTATGTTTAGAAGGAGGTTGATGCACATTTACTCAAACATAACACATTTGCAGCTCAGTATTTCCTTTTTGTTGGCAAAGCATCAAAAGTTGAGCTTTTGTGAAATCTCCCTGGGGCCAGCCTTCAGAATACCCGATCTTCCTTGCCACCTTCCAAATCTTGTGCCCACCCTCCCCATGAGTCTCACTTTCTGTAGTTAAAATGAATAACTGGACAAGATTTCCTCCACATACTTTACTGGGATACAGCCACAGAGCCAACTCAGAAATTACACAATGAACCAAAAGGAACCTTAGAAAAAAGGATATCATAGCTGGAAGAGGCATCAGAATTATAAAATTCTATTTACATATAGAATTATGAAAATAGACATATCTTAGATAAGAAGTTATAAAACTCTGAACTAATGTTAAGAATTTGGTGGGACTTTAAAAACCCTATCACTCCCCCTCCCCCCTTTTTAAGGGAAGTGACTTGCCCAGGACAAAGCTGTTAGTGAGAAGATTAGGATCCTTAGACTCTCGTCTCTGTGGCCCTGAGCTCTGATGGATGAGCATTTTATTAGTCCACTTTGTTTAGCTCTGGTCGAAGGCCCAGTAGGGCACTTTCTGGCCATCTCCACACTGTGTGCCATTTCTCCACCACCCCCATGTGCTATCCTCCCATTAGAATGTAAGTCTTTGGGGACAGCGACTATCTAGCTTGCTTGTATCTATATCCCTAGTGCTCAACACAATATCTAGAACATAGTAAGCATTTTCTAAGTGCTTTTTTTTTTTTTTTAACTCAGACTTAGTCTATCTAGGGCTCTTTCCATAGTGCTGCAGTACTTGATGGGGGCAGGCTAATGAATGCACATGATCTGTCTCCAAGGAATTTAACAGCCTTCTTTGATGTGGAATCTCCATAGCACTGACATTTCCCTGCCACAGTCATCCATTCATTTGCTGAACAAACAATTCCTCAGCACCTGAGCCAGACCTTATACTTAGAGCTGTGAGAGATAAAAAAGGAACTCCCCAACCTTAAGGAGTATATAATTGAAAAATGGAATGTACCTTACTTCAGAATTTTATAAGATTCATGCTTTCATAGGTGTAAGTCTTCCTTTCCTGCAGGCTCAGTTTTGTGAGTTGCTGTGGCCAAAGAAATCCATCATCAAGGCGGCCAACTTTCCAGTGGTGTTCCCCTCCCTCTTAGTCTTTTTATCCCTAATCTTTTGCCAGGGCTATGCTCAAAGGCTTTCCCAGCTTGAGAGTATATGCCTAGACCTTGAAGAACCCAGAGTCATCTCTGTGCTAGGATAAGGCATCAGAGAAGGTATTGACAACAAAGCACAATGTGCTAAGTGCATTGTGAGAGATAGGAAATGGATGCTCATGGAATCATCACAGAGCCTTAGAAGAGGAAGGGACCTCAGAGGTCATCCAGGAAGATCTGAATAGGAATCCCCTCTACAATATATCTGACAGGCAAGTTGGGGGAATTGTCTATCACATGAGGAAGTCCATTTTCACTTCAACTCCAGTTGCTAAAATAGGAGTTGTACATTTCTATGGCAGTTATTAATATGAATAATTTATGAATTAATTTATAATTAAAATAGCATTAAAATTAGCGTTTGATTTAGAAGTAAATTAGAAAATTTAGAGAATTAAAAATAGCATTTAATTAGTCCATATATGACTTGGGTTCCAGTCCCTTCCTGCTCTGATATTCTGCATTCTATGATACATGAAGTAGTTGATTCCATCCAACTAATACTTAGTAAACACTTCATTGCATTTTGAGTGCTGGAGCAGGGGAAAGGCATAAGATTTAACAAAGAAAATGGTTCCTGCCTGCATGGAGCTGGAACCAAAGATGCTGTCCTCATATGTGCACGTGAGTCAGCCTTACCCGATCGTCCTGAGCTTTTCATGCTCAGGGGTTCCCTGCACAGAGTTCTGGGAATACAAAGATGACACAGGCCCTGCCATCAAGGATTTCCAGAGTTGAAATCTGAATGACTCTTACCAGAGGAAAAAGGTCTGGTACTATGGTTCTCCCATTCACAATGGCTAGAAAGTCACCTTGGACTCCAAAAGAAATATTTCTTGAACCCTTGCTGTCTATCTGATATTGAGCTTAGCTCTGAGAGGGAGACACATATAAATGAGAGAGGTCCCTGTCCTCACAGACCTCAGTTTAATAAGAGAAAGAAGACAGATGAGTCAGCCTAATGTTTTGGGTAGAGAGCTGGCCTTGGAGTCAGAAAGACTGAGTTTTGCCATACTGGCTGTGAGATCTGGGGCAAATCACTGAATTTCTCTGAGCTCTAGGAAACTCTGAAACTAAAAGTTGTGGAGAATAGCAAACAATGGGGAGTTTCCTAAACCAATGAAACTACAAGTCCAGTCCCTGTCTCTAAGACTTGTTCCAGAACAAATAGAACTTGAGAAAAGCTTAAGCGATCTTTGGAGTCTGAGAAAAGAAAAGCCATTTATGACTTGGTGGGATTGTGGAAAGCTTCCTAGAGAAGGCTGTTTTTGAATGGGGATTTGAAGAATGCATCTCTTTTCAATGAGAGCATATGGAGGAAGCTAAGGGAGGGCTTTCCACACTCAGGGACTCATGAACAAAAATGAGAAGATGGGATAGTGTGTGCATCATATCCTTCCATCCCCATCCCTGCTCTGTAGGGGTGGGAGTGAACTAGCATTTCCAAGATTCTCTAACTTACTTCAAAACACTGGGGGCCACTTCCTACAGGAATCCTTTCTGCCACAACCTTCCCCCCACATATACCTCCCTCAATTATTAATACTTTGTCTTTTGAAACTATTTTATATTTATTTATCTGTGTACCTTGCTATATAACCCCTGTAAAATGGAAGCTCTTTGAAGGCAGAGACTTATTTTTAGCTATGAAGAAACTAAGACTCAATAAATTCCAGTTGCTCCCTATCACCTCTAGGATAAATGCATATAATCTTTTATTTGGCATTTTTTTTTAACAGTTCTTCACAAGCTGGTCCCTTCTTCCCTTTCCAGTTATTTACACATTCTTGGTCCAGCGATACTGGTGCTCCATTTCTTATCTGCAGACCTTTGGATTGGCTGTGCTCCGTGCCTGGAATATCCTCCTTTTATTCTTCTGTTTTCTGAAATCTGATTTTCTTTGAGACTCTGTTCAGCACTACATACCTCAAGAGGTCCTTTCCTAATGCCCTCAGTTTCTAGTGGAGTGCCTTCCTCCAAAGTTACCTTGCTTTTGATTTATATGTTTTGCATATACCTATATATGTATGTATTGTCTCCTCACTAGAATGCATATGAAACTGCAGATCGACTATCTTGTACATCTTCTTTTAAATATATGATAACATTATCATGTAAATTTTTTTTGTTCTTTTTGTCCCCACTCCTCCCATTCTAGAGATGGCTGCCATTAGACACAAATGTGTGTATACACACACACACACACACACATATGTAAAATCATTCTATACATACTTCTATTTATCAGCATTTTCTCTTATAAACCCTTCCTTTGCACAGACTCTCACCTATGCCTGGCACATATGCTTTTCCTCACATTCACCTCCAAGAATCCTCGACTTTTTCCCAGTATACAACTCAAATGCTATATCCTGTAGAAGGCCTTTCTCTGATCTCCCATCCCCACCCCAATGTCTTTATCACTTGAGCCATACTCAAATATATTCCTATCTGTGTACATGCTGTATGATCCCTGAAAGTCCCTGAAATTAGGGATTGTCATTGATTGCATGTATTTTCAGAACCCGTCATGGTGCCTGGCATACAGTAGGTGCTTAATAACTGCTTGTTTAGTTGAACTGGATTGAATTCTTGCTTTTACAATCTATAGCAGCAAAGTACATTCTCAGTAGTAGAGATGGTCAGAAGTTGCCTAGGTTCACATAACTTGTAAGTGTCTGAGGTCAGATTTGAACTCATGAAGATGAAATCTTCCTGACTCTACACTTGGCACTTCATCTGCTTTGCCATCTAGTTACCCCGTAGAATTTGATATAGTAATTTAGAATTGGGAGATTGATCATTGAGTGCAATCTGCTTACTGTACATGTGGGTAAACTGTGGCCTATAGAGAGGAAGGATCTTGCCAAGTGAGCTTTGTGGGGACAGAGACATTACTGAATACCTAATAAGGACAACTTCCTTCATTGATGTATATGACAACTTATGTTAGGGCATTTCAGAACCAGTCCAAGTGAAGCCACCAAGGACTAGCACCCACTCTTCTCTTTGATCAAAACTATAGACTAAGCTATAAAAATGAGTGAGGTGTGGAAATTTAAGGCCAAATGACTAGGCATCAACCGTCAGTAGTAACCCTGAATCTATACTATTTTATGGGATAAGAGATATTGTCATCATCACTGAGGACTTGAGACTCATACACAAATACAACACAACATAACATACACACACACACAATTCAATCCCTTGTCCCACCAAGTTCAGGATATATAGTCCAAAAGCCTCAGCTAGATTGTTTTCACACATTGTTAGCTGACTTGTAAGAGGATATTCTCTGGGTCAGAGCTTCTTGAATTTGCATCAAAAAAGCTAGCAGCCCTTTCTGAAAGTAAGATTTGAAGTTAATGGATCTGAATTCAGATCCTGCCCCTTCAACTTCCAACTTGTGTGACCTTAGACTTTAATATTCTCATCTATAAAATGAGGGGGTTGGTCTAGAATGACTTCTAGGGTTCTTTCCAGTTATAAATCTATGATCATCTCATCCATCTGTATGTAATTGGATCAACTTAGGTTAGATCCAAGAAAGAACTCCTTCAGTTTTCCCTTGAGTACTTGCTCTGGATCTCTCCTTTATTAGTTTAGTCACACCTTCCACCTTGGATTACACTTATTTATACCCACATACCTTATTCTTCCCAATAGACTGTAAGCTTATGACTATAATTTCTCAATCTTTATATCTGCAATGCTGAACTTGACCTACAGTGGCAATTGGTAAACATTTGTTGAATTGAATTGGTGGAAAAAATTGGGATTCCTGGGGTTGGGTTACTGATAAGTTAGGGGAATAGTTCCTGGTAGGACAAGTATTTGAAAGGTCTCTAGGAAGAGAGAAGGCCAGTATCCCAGTCTTGAGGAGACGGAGCATAAAGCATCAAGAGAGTCTCAGATCTACAGAGAATCACAAAGTGGTCACAGTCAGATATGATTTCGTGACATGGACTCTAATCACAGATCCTTGGGTCTGGTTCATGAATTGTAGCATCTCTCTACGGGGCTGTTGTATTAAATTTTATCTCTAGCACAGTGCCAAATACAGAATTTGGCTCACAGTCAACATTTAATAGAATTGAATTCCCTTGTCCATGTCTCTACCCAATCAAACAAAATCTATTTTCTCACTTTCATAGGTCAATAGAGAAATTACAGAATCTCAAAGCTGGAAAAGATCTACTAGATCTGTTAGTCCAACCTGAGTTCCTTCTGTAAACTCTCAACAAATGGTGATTCATCCTTTACTTGAATACCTCCAATGATGAGAAACTATCTCCAAAAGTAACCCATTTCCATTTTGGATAGTTCTGTAAGAACTTAAAAGTTGTGTGACCATATGTAAGTCATCTCAAATTTAAATTCAAGTTTCATACTTGTTTATTATGCATCTGTATGTACTAGGCATTAGGAAGAAGAGGAAAAATGGTAGTCTCTGTTTCTATTTTTCAAACTAGTGGCTGAGTAGCAATGATATGTGCACAGATTAGTAGAATACAATGTAGAATGTCATTCAATTAGATTCAGCAAGTATTTATTAAGTGTGTGCTAGGTGTGAGGCATTGTGCTAGATTCTGGGGACACAGAGACATGTAGAGAGAGCAGTCTCAGGCCTCAAGGAGTTCACGTTTTAAACTTGGGCTCAATTTCCCTTTAAAATGGAGGTTCAGATATTTATACTACCTCTTCCACAGGGGGGTTGTGAGGAAAGCACCTTGTAAACCTTAAACTGCTATAGCAAGATGTTATGATGAGTCAGATGTCACAGTCAGATGAGACAAAAAACAACATATACCTACATACATTGAGTTGCACACAATACACATAAACACCATCTACAGCAAGACTTCTGTTACAGGTGTAGAAAGAGCACTGAATTTGGAGTCAGAGAAGCCAGTTCAAATCCTGCTTCTATCACTGGCCACCCGGGTGACCTCAGAACAAGTCACTTATCTAAGAGGGGCATCAGTGAGCTCTCTTTCAATCTAGTTTGATTGAAGCCCGGTTTGTGTTGAACTCAGGAAATTACAATCTTCTTAAACTTCAGTTTCCTAAGCTGTAAAATGAGATAACACTGTAATACCTCACAGAATTATTGTGCTGAAAAGGTTCTTTGTAAACCACAAAATGCCATATGAGTGTCAACTATTATTTGTGTTGATGTTAGTCATTTTTCAGTTGTCTGACTCTTTGTGATCCCATTTGGGGTTTTCTAGGCAGAGATACTGGAATGGGTTGCCATTTCCTTTTCTAGCTCATTTTACAGATGAGAAAACTGGGACAAACAGGGCTAAATGGCTTGCCCAGAGTCACACAGCTAGTTTATAAGACTAGATTTGAACTCAGGTCTTCCTGACTTCGGGCCTGGCACTCTATCCACTGGGCTATCTGGCTGCCCTCATTATATAGGCCCAACTATTATTTTTATTTTTGTTTAGTATTTGTGGGATATTGATTGGGTGTCTTTTCCATCTGGGCTCAGTTTCCTCATCAGCAAAATGAGGACATTGGGCCAGGGAATTGCTAGGCCCCTTCCAGCTCTAAATCTTGATTCTATTGACTTACCAGGTCTCTCAACTTGAAAACTGTTCTTACAGCTCTACTTCTATGAGAAAGAGTTAAAAAGAAAACCTAATGTATGAATTCATGCCCTTTAGGCATCAGACCAAATTCCTACATTTCAAAGCAGCCTGATCAGTTTCAATGACCAATTTCCAAGAGGCCATCCATTCTTGAGGGAGGATAAGGGTCTTCAAAAGGACTTCCGGTCACCTCTGATCCTTCAACATGGATGCATGAAACCATCCAGAGCACCACGAACCACAGTAAGAAATCCATCAGGGAACTCACTGGTTTGGAAGCAATCCTGGAAACGGGAAAGCCCCCAAGCACAGGCCCAGCAATAGATCTGGCTTCTAGAGACCAGCCCAGCTAAGCTCAGAGAGGCTTATCACCAGGTTGACCATGGAGTGATGATGAATTTCTTGGCCACATTGACTCATGAGGACCAACTCTTAAAGTTGTATAAGGTGTACAGTCTCTACTGGTGGAGAGGACTCACACTGTTCACCAAATCACAAATCTTCAGCATTGATGTAATTATATAGAATAATAATTTTCGTCACTAACAATACTATAAAACGAGATGAATAGCAAAAAATGCTAAAGTCCATGGTTCAAACAAAAGTGCTACATGATTTCTGAGTTTAGATAAGAAACATTAGACAAGTTGCTTAATTTTCCTAGGCCTCAGTTTTCTCACTTGTGAGATGAGAATGTTGGACAAGATAATTTCTAGTTATAATGTTATGATTATGATATATACACACACACACACACACACACACATATATGTACATAGGCTGAGCAGAAGAGGATGATCTTCCTGGAGAAAGTGAGATATGCTAAGGCTTGAATGGTAGGAAATCAAGCCATCAATAACTATTTCTTGACAGTTGACAGAAACTGAATTTGTTTCAATCATATCTGACTCTGTTTCCCATGTTTGGGGTTTTCTTGGCAAAGATACTGGAGCAGTCTTGATATTTCCTTTTCCAACTTATTTTACAGATGATGAACTGAGCAAAGAGTGACTTTGCCCAGGGTCACACAGCTAGTAAGTTAGAATTCAAGTACTCCTGACTCCAAGTTCTCCAGCTCTATCGACTGCACCACCTAGCACAGTGCTAAGAATACAAGTGCAGACAATGAAATGATCTCTGTTTAAAAAGAACTGGCAAGCTGATGGGGATATGGCTTGTGTTCAGAACAACTGGTCACATAGCCAGGGAATAAAGTTTGCATTTCCCCACTCCATAAAGTCAATCAATCCTCCTTGGGCTTTTATGGCAGCAGAAGCTTTGAGGAGCAGGCAGAGAAATCTGTGACATTCCCAGGGAGTCCAGAGAAAGCAATTTTTCTAGTAACCCAGAGACAAGGTTGCTGCAGCTGTCTGACCTTCCTGTCCCCACTGACCCCTGGCTCTGAGGAGGAAAGCTGGACCAGCCACTCAGAGAGAGAAGCATGAGGAATGGGAAAGACTACACTGAGCATGGGCACACAGAGGTCCTAACTGTACCACTAATTTTCTGGGAGTCACTGGGCCTGTTTCATCATCTGTGGATAATGCCTGCCCTATTTTCCTCCCAGGGCTCTAGTGAGATCAAATGAGATCATGGGCAGGGCAATCCCCAGAAATTACCTACAACTTCTACAGATGTAAGGTATTGTTCGCTGTCATCCTTCAAGGGGGAGGTTGGGTCATATGGATGCTCACCCTGCTTTGTATTCTTTAAGCACCACTGTCAGATCCAATGGGGTCTTCCATGAAATCCATTGTCAACAGTGCCTTTGAAACCACCAGACGCATGGGTCATTGGGTTGGAGCCAGTTTAGGGGATAAGAGTCATGTTCTCAGGCTCTTTGTAAACCCAAATCAAATGCCACCACAGTGGAGCCTTTAATGATGCCCAAGGGCAGTAATGACTTTCCTCCTCAGATCTCACGTAGCACATGATTTACACCTACTTACCAAGCAATAACATCAAAACTTGTGGTTTTCTTTTATCTTATCCATGAGGGCAGGAACCATTACATCTTACCTAAACTTTGGAATTCCCCCAGTGGCCAATATGGTGGTCTGTGTATTTTCTGTTGTTCAGTAGTTTCAGTCATGCCCAACTCTCCATGACCCCATTTGGGGATTTTCTTTGGCAAAGATACTGGAGTGGTTTGTCATTTCCTTCTCCAGCTCATTTTACAGATGAGAAGCTGAGACAAACAAGATTAAGTGACTTATCCAGGGTCACATGGCTAGTACATGTCTGAGGCCAAATTTGAACTCAGAAAGCTGAGTCTTCCTGACTTCAGGACCAGCACTCTATCCTCTGGGCCACGTAGCTGCATACAGTAGATGCTTCATAAACATCTGTAAAATGAACGAGTCTTCACCCCCTGCGCCCCATCTGTGTTCAGAATCTCCACCCCATCCTGTCTTTGGGCTCAGTTTTCTCTCTGCATTCAGTGGGAAGCAGCTCTTTCCTGCTCACCCCATCCCACACCGTGGTATCTCTCTCTTCCCACTCTCTCCCTTATTGCTGTTTCTGAGGGGAAAGTGTTGGCTAGGCCAATGTTAATAATCTCATTTCCCTGAGAGGAGCTTTCATGAGGCCAAAAACCAGACATTTCAAACCATGTCCACCAGTTTGTTTTATTAAGTAATGCAAAATACAGTACTAATTGGGACACCGCATGCATCATGGACGATATAAACGCAAGCCTACAGAAAATAGGTGACAAAGAAACACCTCAATTAAGTTTGAGGGAGTAGACAACCGAGAGTAGGAAAGCAGAAACACGGGGTGCTGGGAGAACAAAATACCTGCCTCGCTTTGCGCAGTCAGGTTTTACTCAGAAATAGAATATTATGAAAGACCTTGGGGCTTGTCTCTTTTATACTTTTAAAAATAGACTCTCCCCTCCCCCCTGCCCTGTCCCTTTTCAATTCCCTTCCCTTTCAAGTTTTACTCAGGACAGTTCCTGGGATTGCTTTGTTCTGTGGTTTGTGGAAATTTCTATCTCATTTTGTGTGTGTGTGTGTGTGTGTGTGTGTGTGTGTGTGTGTATTTTTCTCTACCGCAGTGGCTCCATCCTTTCCCTCCAAGAGGTAGGCACAAGTGGCCCTCATGCAGAAAAATAAAGGAGATTTTTGTTTGAAAATGCACTCAAAGGGAAAAGACAGCTCACGGTCCTGAGAGCTGGAGGTTGTGTATTAATAAATACCACTTTTCTTTATAAAAATAGTTTAGATCTATAAAAGGGGGTTCATCTCATAGGTGGAAAAGATGTTTGTGTGAAAAAAAATGCTCTTGGTGCTGCAAACTTTTTATCCCCAGGGGCAAATGGGTGGGGGTGGGGAAGAGGAGAAAATGTTTTCTCCTCTCTCTCTCACTCTCTCTCCATCTCTCTCTCTCTCTCCATCTCTCTCTCTCTCTCTCTCATTCTCTCTCCATCTCTCTCTCTCTCTCTCTCTCTCTCATTCTCTCTCCATCTCTCTCTCTCTCTCTCATTCTCTCGTTGGACTCTGGGATTTGTGGCCCAAGCATTTCATAAATGATCCTTATTGCATTCTGGGGGAGGCTCAGTTGAGGAGGGTCCCATAGAACTGTGCTTTGGTCAGACTGTCCTTCCGGCTCAGGCCGGTACTCGGAGTCCGTTGGAACTGTTGCTGTTTGCTGTGGATGGATGGGTGGAGGCCTGGCTCCTTGGAAGACAGGTGGATTTCTGGGGATGCTTCCATGGAACTTGGCTCCAGAGAGCCAGCTGAGCTAGCAGGGCTCACATTGGCATAGGTGCCACCCAGTCTGGGACTTCCCTCGGGGACAGGGCTTACCCTGCCATCCCCACACATCTGAACCGTGAGCCTCTCGCTACCAGCCTCGCTGGGTGCATAGGCAGGCAGTTGGTCTGGTGGGCGGCCAGGGCTTATGTTCAGATTCATGTTGCTGTCCTCAGGAAGGAAGCAGGAGTCTACCAGCTGGCCCTGGGAGAGGTCATCTCCCTCTGAGAAACTGTCTGCCTTGTAGGTCGGGTAGATGGGGCTAGCCCGGCTATCTGACTTCTTGCCGGGACTGCCAGTGAAGTACTGCTCAGGGAAGCTGTGGGGGGAGATGCGGCCAGTCTCAGGATAGGAGTAGGCACCAATGTCCTCGACGGTCAGAGGCCGCCACCGGCCTGGCAGCTCCTCGTCTGAGCGGTGGGCACCACGGCTTTCACTGCGAAGCTTCTGGGCCACCAGGGCCTGCTGGGCCTCCAGTGTGGCAGGGAAGCGGAAGGGATCCCCAGCATATGGGGACAGCGTCCTGACAAATGGAGGTGTGGCCTGACCCTCGGGGCCTAGCTCCACATGCTGTGGGGCCTGGACAGTGGCAAAGCATGGGCTGCAGGGCCGCTCATAGGCCGCAGTTGCCTGTCGGTTGAAGATCTCATCCCGGCTGTTCAGATAGATTGCCTGTTGAGAAGCTGTCAGTGTGCTGGCCTGGGCGTGTTCCTTTTCCTCTGAAGTTACGCTGAAGCTGGAATAGGAGCTGGAGGTGGGCAGGGAGGCCACATACTCTGGGAAGGCCTCATGGGAGAAGCTAGAGTGGAAACCATCTTCCTCGGCTGTACTGTCAGTGGAGTGCTGGGACCGAAGAAAGCCCACATCCTTCACCTGCATGTCCATGCTCGGCCGGCGGTCCCTCCGGCGTTCCTCAGGGCAGTAGAGGGCTGTGTCACTGCAGTAGATGTCTGACTTGAACTGGGTCCGAGGGCTGGCTTTCTCGGCTGCCTCCCGGAAGGCCAGGTCCCTGGTGGAGGCATTGGACAGGTGAGAGGACAGGCTGCTAGGGTCAGGCTTGTCCAGGACCTGGGAAATAACGCACGTGGGGATGTTGTCAGCAAAGGACGGGTGGCAAAGGGGAGCTGGCAGGCCGCAGCCATGCTTCTCCATATGGAGGCTGACTCGCTCCTGAAAGTCAGATGGCAGCTGGAACACAGGGAGGGGAAGGAGGGAGAGGAGAGAAGAAAAAGACAAGAGTCCAAGTCAGTCTCAGCATCCAAACAGGCCAATGTGACCATGACACAAACTGCCAGGTAGTGCTAAGAAAACAGTATGGGGGCATGGTGAGGATCATGGGGAATACCATCGAAAACAAAAAGCCTTTGTATATTTCTGGGGTGCTCTGGAACTAGACCCAGATTTCAAGAAAAATTTCCCTCCTCCCTCTTTATCTCCCTTTCATCTCACTACCAACAGAGGAATCCAACCTTCACCAATAGCATGGAAATATTAAAAAATAAAACAAAAAACCAGAATGCTATTAGAGTTTTTAGGCAGGAACCTAAATGTCAGGAATTGGGAGACCTGGGCTCTGCCAGGGACTGGCTGGGAGACCTTCTTTCTTCCCTTCTCCAGGTCTTAATTTCGCCATCTTTAAAATGACAATGTTGAACTAGATGATCAAAGCCCCCTTCCATCATTGGCACATTTTCTATGACTCTAAGGTCTTTTCTAACTCTAACTTCCATTAATGTACAAAAACTAGTCTGTCTGCTGTGCCTGGCTTAGTGCATGTCATATAGGTACTTAATAAGTGCTTTGTATTCATTCATTCACCTTCCCTATTTTTTCTCTGTCCCAGTATAGCTGGGGCATCTTAGTGGGATTCCAGACCAGAAGACTTTGGCAAAGAAGGCTGTTTGCCTTTTGAAATACCGACCCCTTTAAGATTCTTCTCTGCTCACTGCCCCCAGCCCTTCCCTGGACACACCCCATCCCCCAGGTCTCAGGAAGCCTCTAGGCCCAACTCTCATCCCATCTCTACTCCCCCTATTCCCTTCCCCTGATCACTTCCACCTGAAATAAGGCAGGGAATATTGCTGACACCACAGCCAGGGGTGGGCTCTGCTGACAGCAATATTCGACACAGCAGCTACAGATGCAACAAAGATTGAAGAAAAAAGGCAAGCGGAAAGAGGCTGACAGCCTCACCACCAAGGGCAAAATCAGAATTGTGCCTGCAACACCCCAGGTGTGCGTGTGCGTGTGTGCACATGTGTGTGCGCATGTGTGTGTGCATGCATGTGTGAGATTTGGGGTAGGCACAGTGCAGCCATCACACTACTGTTTGATCTATTTGTCAGTGCTCTTGTGTCCCAGATATCCCGAACAGCTTGACTGTATCAGAAAGAACTGGAGGGTTGTGGTCATGACATTGGGGTTCAAATCCAGGCCCTGCTGTGTACTAGCTGGGGGACCCTGGATAAACCTTCTGGGAACCTCAGGCTCACTATCTGCAAAATGGGCATCACACTGCCCCCACTGGGCTGTTATGAAGAAAGTACTTTGTAAAGCTAAAAGCGGTAAGAGAAGCGTGAGCTATTGCTTTTTAATACTTCAAGGATTTGTAACTTCCCTTTCACTGACACAGATTGCAATCTATCTAACCCCTTATTGTTGTTTCTTCATTTTTGAAGAAGACCATGACATCGGAGACATGATGACATGACTTGCACTTGACTTGGTTCTGAGTGAGGGAGGGCTGTGCAGGTCACCAGCCTCACTTCTCCTCCTGAGCCATCTGAATCCAGTGACCAGATATTCCTCAGGATGACTGGAGACAGCCCAGGATGCAATAGGAGACCTTGGTCTTTTAGGCTAAAGCCTTTTCAGGTACTCACTTAAAGTGAGGTAGGTAATGCTCATTCAGTGAATAGACCTTTTTATGGCTGACAGTTAAAAAAACTGTCTTGGTCAAAAAAAAATGTTGACTACTCTTCTGGGGATGAAGGCTAGAGAAGAGACCTGTGATATCACTGGTACAGGGAACTCTCAGGTGAAGAAATTCCCTTTACCAGGGCAGGTTTGTACCTTTTCTGCAAGTTATATGGTCTTAAGAGAATGACCTGCTGTACTGAGAGGTTAAGAGATTTCCTTAAAGTCACAGAACCCTCAGGATCTGAACCCAGGTCTTCCTGGCTTTGAGGCTAGTCCTCCATCTATTAGGTCCTGATGTCCCTCTAATGATGATGATGACAAGAAAAACGATGAAAAATTTAAAAAGGGGTGTTAAATTATGTTGATTATAGTAGTCTACTAAACCATTTATTAAGGCATGGGGAAAGGTTGTGATCTGTGTCAGCAAAGAATGGCTGGTGAAGGACAGGACAAAAAATAAATTCTTGAAGTATTAATGTGCTTATATATGTATATATACATGTGCATATACACATACATATTATATATGTACGTACATTTGCATATATATACATATACACATGCACGCTCACTGTGTGTGTATATATATACATATTAGCCCTCCCTCACTCAAAACAAAGTGCAAGTCATGTCATTATTTCTTTGATGGCATGGTCTTCTTTGGCAGCGAAGGATGAACACACACAAATATCCATATATAGTGTTTTTCAGATTTCATTCAGCATTTAGCACGATGGTAGATCTTCCATTGGTACACATGCTAGATATTTCATTGATGTTACCTTGCTTGTGTACTCTCAGAAACTTGATTATGACATTCCCTAAAGTGGAGAATCACTGCTGTAGGAGTTTGTTTGGACTAATAGGTTAGTAGGAGGGTAGGAGTGGGCAGTAGGAGAAAATAGGGGAAGGGATGGGAGAGGAGGGGGATAACACTGATGTAGTAGACTGGTGGGAGGGAGATGAGATGACAAGTCTAAGATGGGAAGGAGAGGGACTGGGGTGTGAGGTAAGGAATGTGTGGGAGAATTTCCTAGAAGGTGAGTGCATTAAGAGGTAAGTGGGGAGGGACAGGTCATTGAACAGGACAATCCCACTTTAGTCAAAGGGAATTCCTAATTTTTTATGAATCAAGCCCCACACTTACACTTACTTAGTTAATATCAAAGGCTGAGGGAAGAAGCAATGTGAGGGGAGGAAGGCTCAGGACTTCTTGTAGAGGAGGTACCAGGCTATTCCAGAGAAGCCCCCTTCTTTAGGTCTAGTTCAATCCAAGGTAAATTACTTGGGTGCCATTTTCCTTGACTAGAGGGTCCAAGACCTAAAATAATCCCATTTCCAGTCAGAAAACATGGGTTCAGATTCTGATTCTACTACTTATGGCCCCATCCTTGGACAACAGATACATCCTGTGTCACTAAAGACAGTGGAAGTCTTTTTCAGCCTGGCAGGACTGATTAGAGCTCACTAGTTCTAGCCCTCAGGGGCTCAAGAACACTTCCACAGCACAGACTGAGGCATCTGAGGAGGACTTTAATTACTGTGGTTATTTGATTATCTGTTCCCTCCTAGACCAATGGCACCAAATTCAAATGGAAATGGTCCCTGCAGGTTACTTAGAAACAACTTAGACAACTATAAATGAAAATTATCTACGTTGTATTTTTATTTATTTTGCCAAACATTTCCCAATAAAATTGTAATCCGATTCTGGCCACATTTAGCCTGCTGTTTGATACATCTGTCCTAGACCATTAATAACGATTCTAATAATGTTATAACACGAAAAACAAATGGTTACTATTTCAGGATCTGTCTGCCCTAGTCCAGGTTATTTGAGGACAGATGGATTAGGAATTTAATACTCTCAGGTAGAAGAATGATTTTGCAAGAAGTTGTAGCCCCCTTTTAGTCAATCAAAGTCTTTTAAGAGACCTGGGATTTTACCTGGGGCTTAACTTTCACAGTTTCCCCCTTCTTTAGGATGAAGCAGGACCTTCAAAGTTTTCCCCCCACCAGGTTCTCTGCCCTTAGCCCCCTACCACACTCCCTCCATGGCAGCCTGCTCTATCTAAACTCCCCTCTCCTACCTCCTCCCCTCATCCCCAAGATGCCAGGTCTGGCTCTGATACCTCAGAGCCCAGGGAGGTATCTCACAGTGCCCACAGCCCAGGCAAAGGCACAAAGATTGGTCACGTTACCTCCGACACCGTGTGGGACCTGTCGTAGGTCTTGCTGCACTGAAGCAGCTGAGCCGCTAGATTGCAGTCCTTCCTATAGAGCTCCTAAAAAAACAAGAGAAGGCTGATTGGCACGTGGGGCTCAAGATGGCCCACTTTGGCAGTGACCAATGAGAGCAAAGGAACAGCCCATGGTGGATTTCCTCTGCTCTCAGGCTCAGCACTGGAACCTGGCTCCCCCAGAGCACAGGGGAATTCTTGGGCAAGTCGTTTCCCTTCCATGTCTTTATTAATTTTGTCCAATGAAAGATGTGCTAGCCAATGTCTGTCTCCTTTGAGCTTTAACATTTTACGTTCTAAAGACCCTTTGAACTTTTATGAACCCTGAACAGTTTAGGTTCTAAAATCCCTTTGAACTCTACACTTAAATGTTCTGAAAAGGATTCAGGAGGAATTACTATCTCATATGATGTAGAACTACAAGGGATCTCAAAGGCCATGTGATCCAGTCTCATTTTATAGATAAGGCAAGTGAGGCTGAGGGAAGGGAAGTAACCAAGGCTGCACAAAGGGAGAGGACAAAAACTGGGATTGGAGCCCAGGTCCTCCGATGCCAGCTTCAGTTCATTTTCTCACTCTACTTCAATGTTCCCAAAGGTAGTCAAATAAGGCAAAGACCAAGAGACCCAGGAGAGCCACTGCAATGCAAGGAGAGCATATCAAAGATATAGGGGAGGCTAGCAGAAGGAAGACAAAGAAATGTGTGGGGAGAAGAGAGGAGAGAGTGGAAGCAGGCCATTACAGCAAGCTGACCAAGGGACAGTTAGGTATGTCTCCTGGAATCCTTTGGAGGCTGAGATATGCACCTTCCTGGTGTCCCTGGGGTTGGGGCACCTCACTGTAACTCCCTCTGCAGCACTCATCTCTCCTTGGGTACCCATGACCTTCTAGCTCAGGCTGGCAGGGTCTGTCCCAGGCCCCTCTTCTGCTCAAGTCTGGATAATGGAGGTCTAGATCCTCTGCTTTTAAAAGCCTTGTCATGGGCCACGGAAGTATCATTTCCTCTTCCCAAATCTTCAGATCTCAGATTCATAAAATTGCCATTTTGGAACTGACCTCACAGGTTCTTTCTCCAGTCTACTTTTTGAGCAAAATTCTTCTCAGTAATATCCCTGTGCCACACAAGCTTAGTGTTTTGATGATGCATTTTTTCATATTGTTAATATAATTTTGCTCCTTAATGAGAAGATCTTCCTCACCCATGAATGGGCCTGGAAAGATTTGCCTACACCTTTTGTTAATGATGCAGTGGTTCTTAAGGGTTGTGAGATTTGTAGGAAGGGCCACATTGTTAATGAGACACTGGTTCTCAAGCGTTGTGATGCCCTCTGACTCTAAAAAGTGTGTAAAGGTGCAGGTGCAGTTTTACTTTGAAGCTTACTCTTTGGAAGTGTTTGTTGGGCCAGACGAGACTCTGGGAAGCCACTAAGGAGTCCCTTGGCTTTGAAAACCCAGATGTTGGTGCTCCCCTCTCTGTTAACTATGTATGTATGTAATGGTCAGACAGTTGGATCTGTCTGCTGCTCTATGACATATGTATTGCTTATGTTAGACAGATGGAAGCCATGTCTGTTGATTTTGATTTCTCTGTATTTTCTATGAAGTTCAGGGTGCTGACTTTTTCCCTTGAACTAAGTGAATGATACATGTGCTTGATTAAAATGATTGTTGACCCCTCAAAAGTTGCTTTCCTTTTAGAAAAACAGATCAAAGAACCTGGAATAGCAGACCCCCCTGTGTATATCGGGGTGCTTTCTGTTACACCCAGTTAGTGGATTTCCAAGAATGAGGTGCTTTCTCTCCTTGGTTCTGGGGGGAGGTAAGATAGAGAATGTGTGTATTTCAAAATTATTCTAGGTTCTTTCTAAAAATAACTTGAGGAATATGCTTGGCAGAAGCAACATGGGAAGGGAAAAGAGCCAGATGTGCCTGTGTTTCTCTCAGAGATGACCTCTCCTGCTGTTAGCAGGGCTTAGGAGTGTCATCATTGGGTTGAGGAGTCACACCTTATTCATATGTCCTACCATGCCAAGGAAGTCATATCCTCAGAGATAGTGGTACAGGGGGAAAGATATTGAATTTGGACTTTGATTCAGAGGGCCATGGATTCAAGTCCTGACAATGATATTTACTTACCATAAATAGTTTTGGGTAAGCCAATACCTCTCTGAATCTCTATTTTCTCCTCTATAAAATGTATGAAATAATACTTAGACAAACTGCTAGACCTGTGCCTGACAGATCTGTTGTGGGTAAACCATTCTTTATACCAGGAAGTACTCTAGAAATATATAAGCTATTATTTTTTTCTATTTTTATATAAAAGTAACAGATGGGAATATTGGGGAGAAAATGAACAGGGGAAAAACTGATTTTAATGTCACCCAGATCTAAGCTGGCGAATCTATATGTTACTATCAGCTTTCTGGGTGATAGGAAAACAGATGCAAACAGTAGGAACACCAACTATTAAATTTATAGATAGAGTTTTAAAATCTCTGTTGCATGTGCACATAGTTTTGGCTGTTACTCTCACATAGCTGTTTGATAGGCTTGGATGGAGAGCCACCCCTGGTGATGGCTCAGCTTCCCCCCGCCACAGTTGCTATGGAAACGAACTCCATCCAAAGCTCATTCCTTATTTCAAGGCTTGATGGTCCCAACATAGTCTAGAGGGCACTGGACTTGGTATGCCAGATTTCACCCTTGGACAATAAGGGCATCCATCATGTAGCACTATCCCTTGGCAACACAGCCAAGCAGCCACATTGGTGTCTCAAGGCCACTTTACCCACCCCATATCCCTTTCTCCTTTTCCCTTTCCCCCATGTAGCTGGTGAAATGACCTCTTTACCCACTATTATCTCTATCCCCACTTCAGTCCCAGTCTACTCCTAGATCCTTCATGTACACTCAAATATCAAAACCTGAAAAGAGATTACAATAGGTTCTCTGAAGATATTGTGATATGGTGAAAAGAGCATTGAGTCTGGATCCAGAGGACCTAGGTTCAATGTCATTTACCCCCTTGGACCTCGGATTCCTTTCTGTAAAACTAGAGTGATGAACTCTAAAGTCCCTTCCAGTTCCAATATTCCATGAATTTCCTTCAAATCCTAAGAATATAACATGGAGCTTCCTTTAACAAGGGTCCAAGTCTTCAGTCAAAAGGATGATAACTTAATGGTAGCTCTTGGGCCACTTGCTATCGGGGAGGGAGAGATTCTCTTGACTATCAGGACATTGTTGGTGTCCTTAAGTATCACTCTGTAGATACTTAACTGTCAATTTTACCCATGGGCAAGGCCAGCTCTGATTTATGGCAAAGACAGTCATTTTGAGAGCGTGGAAGGCTGAGATGGGGCAATCATTTTGCAATTAGAAAAACCATTCTATCTCAATAAATATTTTTCCCCTGAACTTGAAACTTTTTTTCCTTCCCTCACTTTGGGGTCATGTTCAGGACAACCTCCCCCAAAACTAGAATAGCCGTAATGAGAACATTTTCTGCCATTTTCTAGATGTGCCCTTGGAATTGTCCTGCGATAGCCCTTTCATGTCCCATGAGTGGCCACGGAACTTTACCAAATGAGAATTTCCTCAATGTTTCTCCCACAGCCAAAATCTTGAGTTCCCTTTCCTCAATTTCCTCACCTTGCAAGGACTGGGCAGATTTAGCTAATCAACCATGAAAAGCTGTCTGTGCGTGAGAGGAGTACATGCAATGACTAGATTTCCCCACAGCTATCCTTGGTACCAAGGTAAGGATTTCCAAATCAATACTTACATTGTCCTCTGACAACTTATCTATGGTCACCTTGGCTTCTAGGAGGTGGTTGTTAAGGGCTACAATTTCATGGCTCAGGGCCCTTTTCTCCTCTTCGTAGTGTTGACCCTGGGTATAGAAAGTGAGTAGTGGTCAGTGAAATTGCTCCAGGAGACAGGCTGCTGCTGAGAGCTTCCTCTTGCCTGGGAAGAACCAAGGGGAAATGATTTCCAGATTCTAGCTTCAGTGGAACTCAACAGCTGAGATGCCGCTTATTCTCCATCATAGAGACAGTGGGTTCTGCCATCTTTCCTTTAGCTGAAAGTTCAAAGGGTTCGGGTATGCCTTTTTTGGAAAGGCAAAGACCTCACATACTTTGGCACTAGACTTGAGAAAAACCCTTAGTAGATTGGTTTCTCTCCTTCCACTTGTAAGGAGTCTGTCAGGTCTCAGAGCCATCACTGTCATATATATTTCTTCTCCCAAAGGACATCCCTCACTACAGCCATCAAAAAACTCAGCCTTCCCAGAAACCAAGCTCACACAACATAGAATAACCAGCAAGATAGCAAAACCCTCAGACTTCAGTGTATTTTTTAAGCCCAACTTCCTGTTTATCAAAGACAAGATCTCTCTTATCAGAAACCTCAATCTGACTTGGTTTTAGACATTCCTTGTAGCTCCAGACTAATGTCTCATTGCTCATATTGTACATCGTTCAAGGCCCTTTACAGAACCTGGGAGCACATGAATTCAGTTTCTCTTTTTTTGTCTCTGCCTAGATAGCCCAGAGTAAATAAAACTCTAAATAAGTCTCTGAAAAAAAGCTTACAAACAAAGGTTCACAACTAAGGTCTCCCAAAATGTGATCCCCATCCCAGAATATATGCTCAGTATTCAATATAAATATCAAGTATGGGGTAGCTTTTATTTCACTCACAAAAAAAATGCTTACGATACTAAGGTCTCAGAGAAGCCCATAAATTAACACAGCACCACAGATGGCTCAAATAGTTCCTTCTCTCATCTCCAAAAAAAGAACTGGGGATGCTTTCAGGGTCATTCAGGTTAGTCCCTCTCTACCTCAGTATCCCACAGTCTCCTCAAGCCTTAGTCATATCCATCCTTTAGATTCACTGGCAAGGTAAACCTGCTTTGGAGATGACTGAGAAAATAAATCTCTTCTCATTGAACTTGCACTGTATGAATTATGCACTGGCTTTACTCAGAGAGTGGGGAACTCCATGGAAACCAAATAGATTATCATCCTTCTCCCAAGGAGTATGGCTATTTTGTAGGAGTTTTGTAAGGAATTCCACCTGCTGCTGGAAACATGAATTTATTCTCTAAAAAAGTTATTTTTGCTAAGATACTGTAATTCTCACTGTCCTGGCACTCCTACAATCTTTATAGAGTCTTCAAACAATTTCTTATTTTCCATTACCATTGGAACGATTTCATTCTTGTGCATTTGTCATTTATTCCGATGTTTTTAATCTATGGTCCAGAATTCCAAATCTTGTTCTCAGGTGCCATCTTCTTAGACAGCTGTTTATTGCCTGAATTCATTTTTATTTTCTAGATCTCTTGCCTTTTTTTTTAAACCCAGTATTTTATTTTTTTCTCCAATTATATACAAAGGTAATTTTTAGCATTCATTTTTAGAAACTTTTGAATTCCAAGTTCCAAGATCTCTTGCCTTTAATGGGCAGTAGTGAGGGGAAAAACTACAACAACCTGTAGCCCTATGGTCTTCAGTTTCCTGTCTAAGACTTTATCATTTTTGGCAATATTTCCTGGGTTCCTTCTGGCTATTGCCAGGTCATATGTGACCACATGAATCAAAGAAATTTGTCATGCTGGCAAATCTTAGGAGGTCTGTTACATCTTGGCTAAATGTCTTAGCTACATAATCTAGGAAAACAAGGCCTCTATTGTTATCAGGTTGACAAATAGGTACCTCAGTACCTCTAAGCAAGAAATCCCTAATCATTCCTATTCTTACCCATACTGGATGAACTCTCACCTTGTCACTTCTGTGGTTCTACTTATGTTCCTTGGAGGACTAGTAATTCCCTCCTCCATGTCAGCTTCCTCCTCTTCAGCAAGGGACTCATATTTATCATGTAAAAGACAGATAAGACCTGTTTTGCTTGGCCCCAAGGGGCAGAACTGGGCGCCCTCTCTCACTGAAGGTCTTCAAGTTCAAGTCAGATATATTGAGGAAGAGATTCATTTTCAGGCACGATTTGGACAAACAGCCTTCAAGATAACTTCCAATTCTAAGATTCTGTGTGCCAATGATTGGGAAGAGTAATTAAAGGTTTATCACAACAATTTTGCATTAGAGATCTTGTTTACAGCAATTTACCCTCTCCCAAATGCCAAAGCCACAGGCAATGCTACTGTCTGCACAGCCTGAGCTGGAGAAGTTATGAGCACAAAATATACACATTTCTTTCAAAGCTTGAAAGATATAATTTGATAATCAGCTTTTGGCCAAGAGGGCCCTTTCTGATTTGAATAGAGAGTTCTCTATTTTTCAGACGACTGAGTTTCTTGTCATAGGAATCATATGCAAAAAACCCCAAAAAACAAAACATAAAAAAATTTAAAGCTGAAAGGTACTAGACACTCACTTGACGGAGGAGCCCGAGGCCCAAAGAGCTTAGTTCAATTGTGTATGTTCATGCAGCAGGTTTTTGTCATAGCCTGCACTTGAACCCTGGTCCACTGACTCTTGTCCAAGGCTCCTTCCCCCAACACTACACTGAAGAGTGGAGAAGCCACATAAGAGGCATTGATCCAGGAGGTTTCTAGTGTGAGTTTTTGTCTTATTAGGGAAATAAAATCCTGGTGTTGTGTAAGCTCAGTAAAAATATCCAGCCTTCTCCATCTTCCCCCCTCCCTCCCTGCCCCCAACTCATGAGGTTCATAGAACCTAGATCCTGGAGGAATTTAGACATCATCCAATTCAATCCCCTCATTTTATAGACAAGGAAGATGAGGCCCAGAGAAGAAGTTAAAAATAACTTGTTGTAAGCATAAGCAATGTGAGATTTTTTGGTTGCTTTTTTTCCTCTGGAGTTCAGTTTCCTAGGCTTAGGTTAAATTGTGAACATCTGAAGGATAATCTCTTTCAAACCCTGATAACTCACAGCTGTGCTGAGCCATGTAGGTTTTGTGCCTTCTGGCTCTGAGCCAATCAGGGGATGAGTCTGTTGTATATTCTGGGAGGTTGGCATTTTGCTTTGAGGGCTTACTCATGAGAAGGATGTTTTGATTGATCTCCTGGAAGGGACTCTGAGTAGCTGTTTGTTAAGCCCCCCCCCCCCCCCCACTACTTGAACATTGGTGCTCTTCTGATCTGGGGAAGTACATAGGTGGTTGTGTTGCTTTGTTCAGACAGTTGGAGCCCTGTTTGTTGAGCTAACTTCTCTGCTTGTATTTTCTAGACTCACTTCTTTCCACTTATTTGTAATTAAAGTAAGATTGTCGACCCCTTTGAAGCTGTCTTTCCTTTAGAAAAGCAGAGAGATGGTTCTGGAGGAGAAGTGAGGCTGGTGACCTTGCACAGTCCTCCCTCACTTGAAACAAAGTCAAGTGCAAGTCATGTCATCATTTCTCTGATGGCATGATCTTCTTTGGCAATGAAGGACAAACATAACAACCACAAGAAAAGCAGATCACAGAACATGTGCTAGCACCCCACCCTGTGTGCTAGTGTGGTTGCTAATACACTTCCAAAGGTGATACATGTGTGAAGAAGCAGAGCTAGGATTTAAATTCAGGTCTTCTGATTTTTTTCCACTCTCCCACAGTAATTTCCTCTAAAGCACTTTGAAACTAGAGTTGTAGGACTTCAGTTCTGCACTTCTGGTGCCTCTAGAGCTGCTTCAATCAAACATTATTGCTGCTGCTGTTGAGGATGACCAAATCAGATGGCAAGTGTGTACTGAATTTTATAGAGGGCTCATCCCTATGCTACGTATGACAGGAAATGCTGAGAAGAGTTAGAGAGAAGACTTGCCTTTGGGGACTCCTGGGGTGGTCATGAAGATATGACTGCTTGGTGTAGGGGATAGAATATTGTGTCAGGAATTAGGAAGACTTGAATTTAAATCCTAGCTCTGTGGCTCATTTGCTATATGGTTGTGACCAAGCCACTCCAATTCTTTGGGCTTCCTTTTTCTCCTTTGTAAAATGAGAGAGTTGGGCCAGTATTTTAATGCTAATTCTCCCAACCAGTACCTAACACAGTGCTGGGCATATAAAAGTGGTTAATAATTACTCTTTTATTAATTTTATTCTACACACCTTTACTGTGTGCTTGGCACAATAGCAGATAAGAAAAAGAACAAGTTACGATTCTCCCCTCAAGGAGCTAAGAGTCTAACCCATGAGGATAAAAGGCAAGTCCATGGATAATTACAATACAAAATCAAAATTAAGTGTGTAAGAGATGTACAAGAGCAGTAGGGGTAGGGTTCTCTTCTTCCTTGGTTGGGGTGCCAGGGATCGCTTCTTTTTTTTAAATCTCTTTTTTATTTTATTTGCACTTTTTTGTTAAACACTTCCCAATTACATTTTAATCAGATTCTGGCTGCAAAGAGAGTGTTGGGGGCCCCATATTCTCTACTCTTGGAACTGTTTCTTCCTGGATAAGAGATCACTTCTTCTTTGGGGTGTGTGAAATCATGATAACAAAATGTTACAGGTGGGGGAACATTAGATCATAGATTTAGAATGGAAACGGACCTCAGATATCACTTAGTCCAACGTCTTCCCTGTTTTACAGATGAGAAAATGGAAGCCTAAAAAATAAATTGCCCAAGAGTTCACACAAACTGAGAGACTCGGCTAATTTGTCATCTGAATCCAAATCCAGTCTTCTTTCTGCTGTGCCACAAACCCTTCTGTTTGGCACTGGGGCAGCTCAGACCTGACTAGTGCTGGTCCAAAGATATCCCCAGGGACCTATGAAAAGCAGCCCTGCCTTCAGACTCAGACTCAGCAGAGAATGCTCTGACAACTGGTGCCCTGGTGTTCCCATGGAAACTGATAAGCATCGGAAGACAGTGAGGGTGAGTGGGAATCTTGTGTGAAGGAATAGAGGTTCCCAATGGGGGTACTGCTTCTCTGCCTTTCCCTACTGTCTTCAATTTGTGGGACCAGCACCACATTGGACTCTCAGGCCACTGCTGAAAGGAACTATCAGATTTACATGCTTTGGTTCCCTGCCCATCCCTCCTCCTCCTTCTTTCAGAGGCACCAACATCAATCTAGGCTTTTTTTGTTAGACATTTTCAATTACAATCATGGGTACCCTTTGTGGGTATATAGGAATGAACGTTGACCTGAGCACCAGAAGGCCAGACTCTGTGACTTTAGGTAAATTATTTCCCCTCTCTGGGCATTTCCTTCCCTCTAAAGTGAGAAAAATAAGACCTACGTTATCTACTTCACATCGTGAGGATCAAATGAATTAAAAGATATAAATCCCTCTGTGGATTGGTATTACAGTATTCCAGAGCTGGAAGGGGTTTTATGTCCAAAGGGTTTAGCACAGCTCCTGACATATAATAGGTTCTTAATAAATGCTTGTTGACTTGACTTCTGAGGTCATCTAGAACAATCTATACCTGAAAGAAGAGACCTTAGAGGTCTGGGGAAACTGAGGCCCAAAGAGATTAAGTGACCTGCCCAAGGTTACTTAGATCAGAGACGGTATTTGAACCTATATCTTCTTACTCCAGAGCCAGTGTTATTTCACTATATCATGACAAGGGGTCATTTATATCTACCTAAAGCCCTTCAGTGATGGGGATCTTACTTTCCCTTGATTTAGTCAGTTTCAATTTTTACAGCTCTTATTGTTACGAAGTTTTTCCTTTTATACTAATCAGAACTCTTTCTCTAAAACCTTCCCCTATGCTTTCCATGTCTGTCCTCCATAGACATGCCTAACACATGTAGACCCACTTCCACATGACAGACCCTTTATATAGTTACAAATTTAAAGGTAGTGATCATGAACTCCCCAAGTCTTTCCTTCTACAAATTAAAACATCTCTGGTTCCTACAACCAATCCTTGTATATCATGGCTTCCACTTTCCTTCCCCTCTTGGTCCAGCTATATTTTGTAAATGTCCTTCCTAAAATGTGGCATCTGAAAGAGAAAACATTTTTTCTGGATGTAGTTTAACAATGGAACTCTCTTATTGTCCCTTCTTCTGGTCACTAATGCATTCTAAAGTAGATTTAGTTTGGTTTTGAAGAACCCTCTCCTCCTTCACCCTGATTCCAGTCTCTCCCTTTCCAATCTACCTTTTATACAGTTTCAAGATGAATTTTCCCTAAAAAACACTTAACCACTTCAATCTTGACTCAAGAACGTATGATGACTCCCCATTTTCTATCACACCAAGTCTAAATTCTTCCGCCTGGCTTTCAGAGCCTCCTATTATCTAGTAAAACCTAACCTCTTCCAATGTCTCTTGCGCTCTTTTTTTGTTTTTCATCATATTTTCTACATACCAACTGGACCATTAAGCTTATTCCCACCACCCCACTTTAGCTCATACTTAACAAACATCTGAAATGTCCCCTCTACTTCCCTCCCTTTTCCCTTCCCTTCTCCTTCCTTTTTTCCTCTCTTCCCACTTCTCTCCATATATCCAAATACTGCCCAGACTAGCTGGAAGTAGTTGCATGATACAATGAATAAAGCACTGGGTCTGGAGTCTGGAACACCTGAGTTAAAATCCAGCCTCAGGCATTTACTAATTGGGTGACTTTGGGCAAGTCACTTAACATCAGTCTGCCTCAGTTTATTCAGTAGTAACATGGGGATAAAAATAGCATTAACCCACAGAGTGGTTGTAAAGATCAAATGAAATAATATATGTAAAGTGCTTAATACAGGGCCTGGCCCAGAGCAGGTACTTAATAAATGCCTGTTCCCTCTCTTTCTCTTTCCATTCTTCAAGGCCTAGAGCTAAAGTTACACCACTTCCAAGAAGCCTTTTGTGATCCCCTCAGCCAGAAGAGATCTCTCCTTCAACTCCATCTTTCTATACCACTTACATCTGTACCCCACTATCTAGCACTCCATTATATTGTATAGTATTTTTCTGTGTGTCCCAGGTATCAAACCAGGTGAATTCCATGTGTTCCTTCTTCTGTCTTCCCTACAATCTAATCACCTAACGTCTAACTGTGCCCAAAGGATATTGTTGTTCTATTGTTTTAGTCATGTCTGACTCTTCCTGACCCTACTGGGAGTTTTCCTGGCAAAGATCCTGGAGTGGTTTGCCATTTCCTTCTCTAGCTCATTTTCCAGATGAGGAAACAGAGGCAATCAGAGTCAGGGGCACACAGCTGGTAAGCATCTGAGGCCAGAGTTGAACTCAAGTCTTTCAGGACTCCAGGCTTGGCAATGTATCCTCTGTGTTACCTACTATCGTTCCCTTTCCCCCTTCCAGGGAGTATCCTGTAAACATTTGTCAAATGAGTGATGGATTCATGTGAGAGAAACTAAACTACTTGGCTCATCTATGATAAGTTTTGGGGGGAATGGAACAATCTCATCTGGAAGCAGCTGTCATTACAAAGTCATTGGTGACTTCTTGTATGGGGACTCTTGTATTAATGTGCACTGAGCTGAGCTGTGTCATACTCTGGAGTACCCAGGAAAAAGTGCTGTAAGGGTTATGTAGGGTCTCTTTGTGAGTCTCCCTGTGTGTGATTGTGTGTGTGTGTGTATCTTTGAATCTTGCTCTGTATTTGTATATGTGGGTAAGCATGTGCATTGCTCTGTGAATTCAAGTCTCTGAGTAGCTGTCTCTATGTGTATGGCAATGTGTAGGTGTGTCTGAGTCTCCCTGGGTATGCTGGTGAGAGAGAAGAGAGAGAAGGAGGTGGGAGGAGAGAGGATGATAGAGGGGAGAGAGGAAAGAAAGAAGGGAGAGGGGAAGAGAGAAGGGGAAATAGGAGAGGGAGAGGAAAGGAAGGGAAAGAGAAGGAAAAAAGGGATGGAGAGAGGGAAGGAGAAGAGGAAAGGGAGGATGGGAGAAAGAGAAGAGAGGAGACGGGGAGATAGGAGGAGAGGAAAGGGGAAGGAGAAGATAGGAAAAGAGGAAGACAAGATGAATAGGAAGGGAAGGGAGAAGGAATGAGAAAAAAGGAGGGAAGGAGAGGGGGAATGATAAAGGGGGAGAGAAGAGGGAGTCAGTGAAAGAAATGAAGTGGAAGGGTAAAGAGAGGAAGAGAGAAGTGTATGTGTATGTGTGTGTGTGTGTGTGTGTGTGTGTGTGTGTGTATGTGTGTGTGTGTAGTGGGGGATGTTTGGGGAGTAATCTGGGACATCCAAGGTGCCACTCTCTTTTCCTTCCCCTCCCAAGCTTTTCTTAATGAATGATCCTTCTTAGAAATTACATTTAAAGTTGACAGTTTGTCTAAATAACATCAGCTGCCATTTCTGAAGCACTTTGTGGCTTACACTGGTACTTTCTTCATAACTGTGGGGTAGGTGGTACAAGTACTGTATTATTTTCCTTATTTCTATATGAAGCAGACTCAAAATGGATAGTGAAATGATTTGCCTAGGAGGACTGACTGGCTCGTCAGAATCAGAACTGAGACTTGAATTTCATCAACAAGAATTTACTAAGTACTGTGTGCCACAGGTTTCCTGGTCCTAAAACCATTGCTATAACCATACTTGACCTGACAGGACTTGGTAACTGAATGGAAGTGAGTGGTGGGGGTAGGGAGGGGTGGGGGGGCAGTGTGGGGTTAAAGGGAGAGGGAAGAGTCAAAGGTGAGTCTGAGGAGTCCTAAGCGACTGGGAGGGTGGCAGTACCATTGACAGAGAAAGAGAATTAGGACACAGAATCTTCAAGTTTGAGAGCTGGACATTAGAGGCCACTTTGTCTAGTTCCTTCATTTTACAAATGGGGAAACTGAAGCCTAGAGAGAGAAGTATTTTGGTTCAAGGTGACACATGGAAACCATGACAGAACCAGATGAAAATCCCTCTCTCTTAAGTCAGATTTCCTCCCTTCTATTTCATGCTAACTCTCTAAGAGAAGGAATCTGAGACTGAGTCCTGAAGTTCCCTCATCTAGAGCAGGTTAAAGATTAAATTGCCCATTTAACAGCTGAAAGGCTCTGTCCCAGCCCAGGGAAAGGATTTCAGTAATTTCTGAACAAGAAGGAACAATTCTAGGGTCCCTAGAACTACACAGCCCATGGAAGTCAGGCCCTTTTCATCTTTGAGATGCTCAAGAGAATCCTAGGACATGGGACAATTAGAGATCTACTGGGACAATCCTTCAGGTCTGTGTTGGGTAGCTTCTGACTGTGAGGGGCTGTGAAATGGAAATGTCAGATCATTAAAGTCAGGTCTTCTGAAAGAGGAAGGATGTGTAAGCTGGAAATAGCTGCCACAGCAACTCATCCTTACAGAGGTGTTTACATAGGGAAAGAAGAAGCTCATTCTGAGACCTCAGGCAGGCTGTTTCCCATCTCTGGGCTACAGATTTCCTGTGAGTAAAATGAGAGGGTTGGAATAATTGATTTCAAAGGTTTCTCTCAGCTCTGACATTCTATGTTCTATATTCTAAGGCTCCATCCTGCTCTGACATTCTATGTTCTAGGATTCCAAGCCCCCTCCCAGCTCTAACCTTCTATGCCCTTGTCCTACTCTCACATTCTATGTTCTAGCATTCCAAGGTCCCATCCTGCTCTGACATTCTATGTTCTAGGATTCCAAGGTCCCTCTCAGCTCTGACATACTATGTTCTATATTCTAAGTTCCCTCCCTGCTCTGATGTTCTAAGGCCCCATCCTGCTGACATTCTACATTCTAGGATTCCAAGATCTCTTCCAGTTCTGACATTCTATGTTCCAGGATTCTAAGCTTCTTTCATCTCTGACATTCTGAGATTCCAGGAGTAAAGGCCACAGCCTAGCCCAGCTGGATTTAAATAGCTCTGCTATTAATATGAATCAGAAGCCAGTTGACATGCAAATATAGCAGGCACTTATAATTAGCTTCAGGTAGAAGAGTTAAGGGAGGACTCCTCCTCCAACACGTTCTTTTTAAAAGAGCAGTGAAGACGTTCCTTCTTTCCTGTAATTCCCAAAGTCCCTGCTTCTCAAATGAGCATGCTCCTCAGCTGCCTATTTTTAGTTGCAACTGAGAACCTTTTGAGAAAACACAGCTTATTTCTCCTACAATGAGCACATCTTCCAAACAGGGAAACTAATAGTCAGCCAACAGAGTCAGTGGGAAGCCTGGGC
Organism: Potorous gilbertii; assembly: GCA_028658325.1. NCBI lineage: Eukaryota > Metazoa > Chordata > Mammalia > Diprotodontia > Potoroidae > Potorous > Potorous gilbertii. Next base: position 407,278,955 of record CM053769.1, read on the forward strand.
ATCACCTCACCTAGACAGGGTAGGCCAATGGCTTTGCTGCATTGCTGTTTCAAGGGGGGAAGAAGGAGAGGGGAGAGGAGATAGGCAGAGGTATTCTCAGGATAGAATGAAAGATTTGAAATGTCCCCAACCCTGCACTGCTTTGGGACCAGGTAGTTTGGAGATAGTCTGGGACTCAGGGAGGCAACTAGTGCATGGTGGGGGGGAGTAGTGATTTATCAGTGGACCTTCTTTGGGAGAACTTGGCTTTCTGAAAGGTTACATAGAGTTGGGGAGGATCATCTAGACTGGAGTAAAGAAGCCATAAATCCTTAAACAGTAAGAGTTGAAAGACATCTTAGAATCCATCTAGTCATTTTATGGGAAGAAAATGGAGACCAAGAGAGGTCTAGTCAAGGCAACAAATATTATGTGCCAGGGTTTGTACTAAGTGCTGGTGATGTGAACAGAGGTAAGAGACAGTCAGACCCTGCCTCCAAGGGGCAAGCATACTAGCAAATATATACAAACAAGCCATAGACAAGATATATAGGAAATAATTAACAGGGGAAGGCAGTAGAAGTAAAAGGGGTTGGGGAAGGCTTCCTGTACAAGGTGGGATCTTAGCTAGAACTTAAAGGAAGCTGGGAAAGTCAGTACATGGGGCTGAGGAAGGACAGGGTTCTAGGGATAGGAAACAGCACTTTAAAACCTTAAATGAGTTAGAGAAATATAAGTTGTTACCATTCCTCACACAAGACACTCCATATGATGACTGAGTGTTTGCACTAGCTGTCCTCTCTGTCTGGAATTCTCTCCCTCTTGGCACTTAATATATGCTGACGGATTCATTGTCTTCACACAAACCTGATGAAGTGTAAGCAATATGAGCCTCGTTTTATTAGATAAATTGTTGAATGTGGAGTCAGGACGATCTGAGTCTTCTTCAGATACTAGCTTAGTGACACTGGGTAAGTCACTGAACCTTTGTCTGTCTTCTTCAGATACCAGCTTAGTGACGCTGGGTAAGTCACTGAACCTTGGTCTGTCTTCTTCAGATACCAGCTTAGTGACACTGGGTAAGTCACCGAACCTTGGTCTGTCT
>CM053769.1:407280138-407298876 GCA_028658325.1 Potorous gilbertii
GTCTGTCTTCTTCAGATACCAGCTTAGTGACGCTGGGTAAGTCACTGAACCTTGGTCTGTCTTCTTCAGATACCAGCTTAGTGACGCTGGGTAAGTCACTGAACCTTGGTCTGTCTTCTTCAGATACCAGCTTAGTGACGCTGGGTAAGTCACTGAACCTTTGTCTGTCTCAATTTCTCCCTCTGTAAAATGGGAATGATAGTAACACCTATCTTCCAGCATTGTGGTAAAGAAACCTTAAAACACTATAAAAAAGTTAGCCATTAGTATAATTATTTTTATTAATAAACCAAAGTTCAATGAGGTTAAATGATTGATTTAGATCACACAGCTAGTAACTGTAGGAGCTCCCATTCAAACCCAAGCCTCTTGACTCCAGGTCAGTATTGTTTTCATCCCATGGCTTCTTACGATGGTCATGTGTATAATGACAGATATCCTTCAGGAACGTTAATCTGACAGTATGTGGAAAATGGATTAGAGTCCCACCTATTCTACAAATCCACCTTCTCACCTCTGGGCCTACTATCCCTTTCTGGCATGTCTCTATGTATCTATTTCTATCACTATGTATTACACAGAATAATCTCTGAACTTATTTGCAGTGGTGGCATTCTTTGACTCTTTCACATAGCCACAGATAATCAGAGACCAGTTATGGTCAAGAGGTACAAAAATCAGACAATACATCCCTGGGCAATGACAATTCAGATGTGAGGCACTTAACATGACTGACCTCATTAATTTCTTGTAATAGTCCTGTGATGGAGGAAGTGCATTAACCCACTTTACAGTCAAGAGATGTCCACCCAAACAGGGGAAGTGATTTGCCCCATGTCACACAGCTAGTAAGTGGTATATAGTGGATAGAGTGCTGGACTTGGGAGTCAGGACCTGATTATAACCCATCTTTGACATTTACCAGCTGTATGTTGCTGGGTAAGTCGCAGTGGCTCTGAGCATGAGCGCCTCTTTGTGTAAGGTGAGTGATTGGGTCCAGAGGGCTCCTCAGTTCCTTCCAGCTTCAAACCTATGATGTTATATAACTCCCCTGACTCCAGGGCCAGTTCTCTTTCCCATCATTCTTTGCAGTGTGGTGGCTGATATTTAAAAACTGGTTTGAAAGACTGAACAACATGAAGGTTGGGAGAAGTGGGTTCTCTTCCAAGCTCTGTCATCAATGTTCTATCACCTTATGCAAGTCAATTCTCTTCTGTGCTTTAGTTTTTTAATCTGTAAACTGGGGAACAAGACCATCTGCCTCACACATAGAGTGCGAAGGTTGATAGTACATGAGTGAAACACTTCAGTGTTGTAAATAAACTACAGGGTGGCAGTCAGCCTTGATCAAAATATTCCCTCAACACTCCCTTTCCTGCATGGTTAGAAGGGGTAAAGAAGTGGCAGGTTGGAGAGTGGATTGTTCAGACACTGTCTCTGCCAAGGTCCAGATCACCCCTGTCTCTACTGGCTAGCTGGACCTCTTCCTGAATGCAAAGCCAACTCAGTTCTACAGATCATGCTAGTCATTTTGGTGGGTAATGCTGTCAGAATTGACAGGGTAGCTAGATAGTGCAGTGGATAGAGCACTTCGCCTGAAGAAAGGAAGACCTAAGTTCGAATCTGCTTTCAGACACTTACTAGCTGTGTGATCTTGGGCAAGTCACTTAACCCTATTTGCCTCAGTTTCCTCACCTGTAAAATAAACTGGAGAAGGAAATACTTCAGTATCTTTTCCAAGAACACCCTATCTGGGATCATGAAGAGTCGGACATGACTGACTAATCGACAAAACAACTACAAAGCTGTTAGAATGGAGGAACTTCAGAGTAACAAGCTGTAACCAAGGCTGAAACTTCTTGGTATTACCTCTGGAGGCAGGAAGAGATGGCTTTGGTTTCAGAACATACCCAGAGGAGGGTGACCGAGATGGTGGGAGGAGTGAAGATTAAAGCTAAAAGAACTTGTGATGTTGAGCCTGGAGAAGGCAGTCTGGTACAGTATAAAGAGTGTTTGGAGTCATTGGCATCAGCAGGGTACTGAGGGAGATATTGTGGTTCAGGAAAAAATGCTGAACATGGAGTCACAGGACCCGAGTTTGATCTTCCTGTGACACCATCTGTGTCACCACAGGCAACTCACTTTCTGCCTCTGGCCCTCAGTTCTATCATCTTTAAAAAAAGGAGGCTGGACAAGACGATTGGTCCAAGGTGTAGAGATCTCTGATCCTATGTCCTGGATTCTGTTCTTAGCTCTTCCCCTTATTACCTATGTGATAACCCACAAGGCACTTAATCTCTCTGATTCTATTTCATTGTCTGTAAAATGAAGGGGAAAGGATGTCCCATCTGACATTGTGTTTGTATGATCCCATAGGGCTTGGGAGATAGTGGGCTTCTTCTTCTCTAGGTCCAGACTGCTGTCTTGATGTTCCACAGGTACCCATTCCTTCTCCAATTTTCTCCTCCTACTTCCCAGTTTATAAGATCATAGATTTGTAGCTGAAAGGGAACTCAAAGGTTGAGTTCACCTCCCTCATTTTATAGATGAGAAGCTAAGGCCTTGAGAGGTTAAGTGATCTGCTCAGGGTCCCATAGGTACTGTCTTTGAACTGAAATCTTCTCAGCTCCAACTCTAGTCACCTGATTCTGAAACTGGGATCAAATCAGCTCTAACACTGGTCTTGGGTGGGCTGTGACAATGTCCTCCCCAATGACAGCACTCACCATCCCTGTCAAATGCTCCTCCCTGGCCACCATTCTCCAATGTGTTCATCTCCTCTAGAAGATAAGGTCTTTGAGGGCACAACTATCTTTGCTGCTGGTATCTGTACTTGCAGTGCTTAGGACAGGGCTAGGTGCATTACAAGTGCTTTATAAATCCTATTCATTCATTCATTCACTTCAGAGGAAAGAAGTGAGAACAGCTGGTGATTTGCAAGAGGTAGATTTTGGTTCTACATTAGGGAAAACTTCCTATCAGAGCTGTAAGTAGAATGAGGTATGTTGGGGTCTCCTTTACTAGAGGGCTTCAATGACCTCGCTACTCACCTACGAGGTAGGGAGGTGGTACCTTGAATACTAGGTGAATGGAGCGCAGGGCCTGGAGTCACATTCAGCTTCAGGCACTTACTCTCTAAGTGATCCTCTCCTAGCTATTATTGGGACTCCAGGGTACCTATTATTACTACCGTACTTACTCAAAGAGAGACAAGATGACCACTTGTCAGGGATATTGTAGAGAGCTTTCTGCCAGGAATAAGCTGAGCATGTTGATTTCTGGTAGCCCTTCCACCTGAGATTCTGTGACTAGAAGCAGAGGGACCATTTGGGGGCTATTACAGCAGCCCAGAGGAGCAGTGATAGTGTCCTAGGACAGGGACATTGTGGAGTTAGTTCTGACATGGTGGAGGTGGTACTGACAGGGGTTGGGGATTGATTAGACATGAGGTGAGGGAAGAGTCAGACTATGCCAAGATTTTCAATCTTTGTGACTTAGAGGATGGCACTTGGCATCAACTGAAATGGGGATGTAAGGAGGGATAGGCTTAGGAAATGGAGAAGAGGAGCACAGTCTTAGATATGCTGAGTCTGAGGTAATGACAGGACATTCTTCCTGTCAAGCAAGCAATTTAAAATTTGAGTCTGGCTTCTGGGACACTCATTAGAGTGAGAGAGCTAGAGATTTGGAAATAAAAGACAAGACACTGTGGGAAGGAAACTGGGTGTAGTGGAAAGACTCCTGGTTCTGGAGGTAGGAGACTAGGTTTTGTCTTGTCACTTAGTAACTATAGACAAGATACAACAGCGCTCCGAACTTTTTACTTTCCTCACCTGTAAAATGGAATAACACTTACACACTGACAGGGAGCACAGCCCAGGGGACAGAACTGGTCCCAATGCCAGGAAGACCTGAGTTCAAATCCCATTTCTGCTCCATACTGGCTGTGGGGCCCTGGGCAAGTCACTTAACTTCTTGGTACCCCCAGGCAATTCTCTATGAGGCTAAGTTGCCAAGAAGATGCTGATCTGCAATGGCTGAGTAAGTTCCTCGTTGGACTCTTGTTGAAATTAGAAGTCTAGTACAAAAAACATGAAACAAACAAACAAAACCTAAAAACCAACTTGCACTCCCTACCTCCCAAGGCTGTTTTAGGCAAAGTCCTTGTTAAGCCTTAAAGCACTAAGATCAGGGCAACTGTCTGCCCTCTGGAATACTCCAGCTGCCCATGGGGCAATGGGCTGCTTGGAAACCCTCTCATTCTACCAAGGAACAAGCATGTTCCTCCTTCTGTCCTCCCCAGCAATGGTGAGCTCCTGAAGGCTCCTGAGGGGAGGGACAGGTATGGTGAATCTTAGACTTTAGGAAGAGTGCTTTGGCAGCTCTGTAGAAGGTGTCTTAGAAAAGAAAGAAGCTGAGAGTAGGTAAGAAGTTGCCACAGTCTAGATGAAAGACGATGATGTAGAGGGCCTAACCCAGGAGTTGACTTGGTGAGGGAAGAATGGATGCAAAAAAGTTGTGAAAAGCAGAATTGAGAAGACTTGTCCTAGGCAGCTGGGTGGTGCAGTGGATAGAGTCATGAATATGCAAGTTCAAAGCTAGGCTCAGACAACTCCTGGCTGTGGGGCCCCAGGCAAGTCACTTCATTGAACCCCTGCCCCAGTTTCCTCACATGTAAAATGGGTGTAATAATAGTACCTGCCTTACAGAGTTGTGAGAATCAAATGAATTAATGATGGTAAAGCATTTGGCACTCTGCCTGGCACTAAATGTTGGCCATTATTATTAATCATCCTTGGACAAGTGACTGGAAATGGGAGGTGAGGGAGATGGAGAAGTAGAAGATGCCATCAAAGTTATGAATCTGGATTCCTGGAAGAAGATTGCTCAGTAGAAATAGGGAAGTTTGGAAGAGGGATGGCATTTGGGAACAAGTGATTGAGTTTTGAACATATTGAGTTTGAGATGCCTACAGGGTATCCAGATGGAGACATCCCATAAGCAGCTGATAGTGTGGGGCTAGCATTCAGAAGAGACACTGAGGAGACACTGACTCATCTACATAGATTGAATACTGAAGTTGGGAGCTTCAGCACAGGAGTCAATGAGAGAGAGAGAGAGAGGGAGAGAGAGAGAGAGAGAGAGAGAGAGAGAGAGAGAGAGAGAGAGAGAGAGAGAGAGAGAGAGAGAGAGAGAGAAAGAGAGAGACAGAGACAGAGACAGAGACAGAGCAGTGTCAGAAAAGCCAAAGGAGGTATGAGCATCAGAAGTGATGGGTAATTAATAATGTTCTGTGCTACAGAGAGGTCAACAAGGAGAAGACCTGAGAAAAGGTCACTGAATTTACCAACTTGGAGATAGTTGGTTGGAAAGAGCAGTTTCAGTTGAGTAGTGAGGTCAGAAGTCAAATTGCAGCAGGTTGAGAAGTGGGTTTTATTGAATTGTAAATTCAGTATGAATCAGCACAGTGGTGTGGGAGCCAAAAATGCTAATGTGATTCTGAGCTGCATTGAGAAGCATGGCTTCAAGGAATAAGGAGGCAATAGTCCATCTGTACTCTGCCTTGAGGGCAGGTAGATGACACAGTGGTTGGGTCACGGAATCAGGAAGACCTGAGTTCAAATCTGATCTCCGACACTTACTAGCTGTGTGACTCCAGGCAAGTCACTTAACTCAGTTTGCCTCCGTTTCCTCAAATGTAAAATGAGCTGGAGAAGGTAACCACAAACCACTCTGGCATTTCTGCCAAGGAAACTTCAAATGGGGTCAGAAAGAGTCAGACATGACTGAAAAATGACTGAACAACAATACTCTGCCTTAGTCAGACCATGTGTGGATCCTGTGTTCTGTTCTGGACACTGCAGACTAAAAAGCTGAGAACATCCACAGGAAAAGTATCTAAGATGATGATGGGGCCTTGAGTCCATGTCATATAAGGATCAGTTAAAGGAGCTAGGGATGCTTAGACTAGAGAAGAGAAATAGGTTGGGGAAGAGGGAGATGTGTGAACTGTGTTCAAATATTTGAAGGATTGGAAGAGGAATGAGTGAAACTGAAAAGGAGGTCACGTGGTATGATAGAAGGAGTGCTGGCACTCTGGAGTCAGAGGACCTAGGTCCAATCTATGTCTGACACATTTAACCTTTGGAACCTTGGTCAACTCACTTAACTTTCCTCAATTGTAAAACGAGGGAGTTGGACTAGATGACCTCTCAGGTCTTCTCCAGATCTTGACTTATGACTTTGGACATGTTTTGTTTGACTTCAGTCGGCAGAATGGTTAGATATTTTGTGGTCCAGTCATTTCAGTCATGTCTGAATCTTCATGATCCCATTTGGGGTTTTCTTGGCAAAGATATTGGAATAGTTTGCCATGTCCTTCTCCAGTTCATTTTATAGATGAAGAAATTATAAACAGAATTAAGTGACTTGCCCAGGGTCATGAAGCTAATAAATATCTGAGACTGGATTTGAATTCATGAAGATGAGTCTTCCTCATTCCAAACCCAGTGCTCTATCCATTACCCCCTGCCCCTCCAGTCACAAAGAGATATTGCAATGGGGTAAATGTAGGCTTGATATCAAGAAAAACTTCCCAATAATTAGAGTTGTTCAAAAGCAGAATGAGGTGCCTTGAGAGGTTGGGGGTTTCTTCTTCCTGGAGATATTCAAGCAAAGGATAGGTGACCATTTGTCAGGCATATCATAGTGGAGATTCCTTTTAGGTATGGGTTGGAATAGATGATCACTTCAGGGTCTTCCTTAAATTCTGTGATCTTGAGTATCAGGAGATGGAGGTGACAAGAGATCATTTTTACTAGAAGTTTGGTTGTGAAAGGGAGTTGAGTTTAGGTCAGCAGCTTGAGGACTCAAAAGAAAATTTGTTATGGAAGGGAAACATGAGGGCCACAAAGAAGGGTCCAGTTGATAGGAGGAGACTGAAAATTATACAGAGAAAGGGAATGATCAAAAAAGTAAGGCCCTTGAGGTTGACAGGAGGAAGTGGGACTAAGTGCACCAGTAGGGCCTTGGTAAGGAGAAGGGTCACCTCTTCACAGACCTCTAAAAGGAAGAAAGAAGACTGGATGACAGAGGTGGTCTAGCAGGATAGTTCTAAAGCTTCTGCTCCCCTGCCAGGGGCACAATGAGCATTTAATAAAAGGCTACCAAGTGCTAAGTCATGAAGATGCAAAGGGAGGCAAAATAAAAAGATAACTTTTTTGTGTCTCTAGCCCCTATGCCCCAATGACTCTCTAAGATGCTGAATTGCCAAGAAGATGTTGATTTGCATTGACTGAGCTAGTTCCTCCTTCGGAAACCCCAACACTCTCGTTGAAATTAGAAGTCCAGTAAAAAAAAAACAACAGACAACCCTACTTGTACTCCCTACCTCATGAGGCCATTTAAGGGAAAATCCTTGATAAGCATTAAAGGGCAGTTATCTGCCTTCTAGAATATTCCAGCTGTCCATAAGGCAATGAGCTGCTTTAGAATTTCTGTCATTCTACCAAGCAACATCAAGCATGTTCCCCCTTCCCTCTCTTCCAATTATTGGAAGCCCCTGAAGGCTACTAGGCAACAAACCCAAATGTAAGAAAGGATAGGTAGGCATACAGATCCTGAAAATCCCATTTCCTTCACTCTGTTTCCTTCCATACATGCCAGTTCATGCCCGTGTGTCCATGGGGTTAGGAACAGAGAAGAGCCCTTGCAAATTCCTAGTGATGGCTTCTCCTAAAACTTCCACGGGGGAGCCACCTGAAATTGTGAGGGCTACCCTACTCTGGATTGCTAAACTCTAGGTGGACACCAGTGCATCATGTAGGCCATCCATCTGTTAGCTCTGGCTCTTATTCTATGGTTGACCTTGCTTGGAAAATATCTCTTACTCTCTTTCTTTGATGTAGTTGTTATTGATGGGATGCTATAGCCTACTGTGCCCACCATTTCTCTCTGCACTTTTCTTTGAGTGATCCACAATTGTGCTCCTTCAGAGTATGCTAAAATTGGAAGCCACAAAGCATCACCAAAAAGATATATTTGGGCTCTATTTTTCCCTTGAGAAATGGCCTGAGCCAACATTTATAGACATAATTCTGTGAAGTAGATGCGACAGGTCATGTCAACTCCCTTTAAAAAAAACTGAGGTGCCTAAACTCACATATAATAAACTGAGATTCAAATCTAGATTATAGAATTATAGGATATTAGAGCTGAAATAATTTGGTGGTTATCCAGTCCAATAGAGGAAGAAACTGAGGTCCCTCTTGGACAAATGACTTGGCCTGAGGTCACACAGGTGGCAAGAGTATTTAATCTGGGGTCTCTGACTCTAAATCCAGTACTTTTTCCACACCTATCTATTGTGCATCCTGGGCCATCTCCAGTCATCCTGATGAATATCTGGTCACTGGATCCAGATGGCTCCAGAGGAGAAGTGAGGCTGGTGACCTGCACAGCCCTCTTTCACTCAAAACAAAGTCAAGTGCAAGTCATGTCATTATTTCTCTGATGTCATGGTCTTCTTCAGTAATGAAGGGCAATCACAACAACAACCACACTGTGGTCTTGTGCTGACCAGAATGGGCCCAGGTCCCTCTCCCAATAAACCCTTGGTAATGTTTATTAACTATCTTCAAGGCCATTTGTTCTCTGCACAAACATAATTATTACATAAGTAGCCTTTATGGAACTTGCAATCAGAAGGTGGGGCTGGAGAGGGAGAAACATACGTAAATGCCTGAGACAAAGCAAGCAGAGAAAGGGAAGCAAAGCAAAGTCTGGAGAGACAGATGAGAAGGGAGAGATTGCTTTCACCTGGAGGAGACATGAAAGACCTTTGGGAGATGAACCTTCCAGGAAGACAGTAAAGGAACCTCATTCACACTACTCTGATAACCATGTGATAATTTAGTGCCCTAAATGTGAGATCCTTGTACAATAACCAACACATGGACAGACTACCAAGGAGATGAATTATATCATATTTGACATTCTCACTATAAATGTAACCAGAGGAAAGAAGGAAGCCGAAGCTGAATGGGAGGATGGCTCACAAATTCTTCTCAGAAAAGTAAATAAAAGATTTGGCAGTTGGTTTTGTCGTGTGCCTAAAGGCAATGAGGTGGCCCAGTGGATACTGTGCCAGGCTTGGAGTCAGGAATATCTGAGTTCAAATCTGACCTCAGATACTTACTAGCTGTGTGATCCTGGGCAAGTCACTAAACCCTGTTTGTCTCAGTTTCCTCATCTGGAAAACAAGCTGGAGAAGGAAATGGCAAACCACTCCAGGGTCTTTGCCCAGAAAACCCCCAAAAGGGTCACAAAGAGTTGGAAATGACTGAGTAACAGCAAGAAGAAAGGCAGTAAGAAAAGCATTTCATGAGACATCTTGTTCTAAAAAGTGTTACCCTTGGCTCTCTATTTGGCAAGTAAATCAAGTGTTTGAGGGTTTTTTAAAGACTCTCTTGGCCTCCATGTTTTGTTGATTTATGTCAGTTAGCTTCTATACAAAATTAAGACCAATTGATGTTGATGTCTACTATTCTTTTCTAATTTTCTGAAGTCAATATCTCATTTAAACAGGTAAGACTGGAGTTGTTTTAACTGTGTATCAGATTTTTTTCTCATTTTAATTCCTTCTTGTAGCCTATTAATTTTTGTCTTTGACCTAACAAAGTGGTCAGACTGTTTACAAATTGTTAATTCAGAAATGACTCCCACCTCAATAATGAACTCTTCCTATCTGTTAAAAATAACCAACCATATTTTCGTGATGTGATTTCATTTCCATGCCTAAAATCTTTTAACTTTTTTCAAAATATTTATGATGTACAGTGTTCCCCCAAGTCTTAAGTGAACTTTTGATTCTCACTAAAACTTTTGGGACACCCTATATAGATGTGTCTTCTATGTAGCTTATACATTTTTGGTTTCTTTTATTTCTTACGCTTTTAAAACCATATTTTCAAACACATGAGGAAAATGAGCACAGGAAATAAAAGTTACATGTCCAGTGTTTACATAGGCAACTAGTAGTAAAGCAAGGACAAGAGCAAGGTCTCCTTGTCTTAAGAACCCAAGGCATTCCCCACCATGAAACACCTGATTGACTGCTTCTCCATGTCAGTTTCGTCTCCATTGTCATGGTTGTGTTGTGACGATCTTGGGTGAATTTAATAGACATTGTTATGGTAAGGAGAGGACATAGCTCAGTAATTAGCTGAAAATCTTTCTCTGGAAGCCAATATTGATCTGGAGGGTCATCAAAGATTTGAAGTTGACTTTCATTCTCATGAAAGGAACCAGCTGAATTATTGATTCTCTAAATGTTCCCATTAGTGGGCAACTTAATCCAACAGCTGTTTATCCCAACAGTTTAAATTAGGCTGTGGGAGCCCTGAAGACAGATTCTAATCCCCTCTGTAGAGTGAGAGTGCTGCTGTCACTCTAATGGGATGAGCTATATTGCTGCTTGGAAAATTCCCCACAAGTTATTGGAATTCTTTGCCATTTCTCTGAGTCCTCCAAATAGGAAGGCCAATTAGTTCCAACTAATTACTACTGTGCCTGACCAGTGGGCAAAGCTTCAGAGACCAAACATCTGGGGATCTGCTAAGTGATTCCATCATAACTGAGGGAAGAAGAACAAGGTGAAGTCAGGAGCTCAGAGGAAGGAGGGTTGGGAGGGCTCCATATTTTTCTCCTCACTCATTTAATTGGAGGCAGAATCATGCAATGTTAGAGCAAGAAGGTACCTTAGGACACAGAATGTTAGATATAGAAGAGACCTCACATTATAGAACCAGAAAATGTCAAGGGTGGAATGGAATTTAGGATCAAAGAACAAGGAATGTTAGAGGTAGAAGGGACTTTAAAATCAAAGAGTATAGACTATCAGAGCTGGGGTCTTAGAGACCTTCTAAGCCTTCTGCCCTCTCAAAGCACCGTGTGGTTTGTTTTTGACTTGTATTTGTTCTCCTTGTATTTATTCTGCACTCATCTATATATGTACTTCTTGTGTCTCCCTGTAGAATGTAGGCTTCTTGTGAGTAGGGACTTCCATTTCTTGTATTTGTATGCTTAGCACCTAGTGTGGCACCTGATCCATAAGAGGTGATTATCAAATATGTGTGGTTTTATTTTGACAGATGGGAAAACTGAGGGAATTAAACTGAGGGAATTAAAATAACTTGACCTTGTTTGAAGAATAAGTTCTCAATGCCTATCAGTGCTCTTTTCACTCCATAATTCAAATGGTCATAGGAATATAGGATTATACAGTCTAGAGCTAGAGTGAAGGTTTATAATTCAAGCCTTTCAGCTTACAGGCAAGGCAGCCAAGGCCTAGAAAGGCAAGTGATTTCTATATGGTCACATAAGATCTGAAACCAGGTCCTCTGCCTCCAAATCCAGTGTTGCTTTTGTTATATCAAGATCCCAGTTCTTAAAGGATGACCTTTGGAGTAAAGAGTCCTAGGACAGAAGATAGTTACAAATAGACCTATTTCATAAAGAAGAATTTAAACAATTTCTATCATGATGAGTATTAAGAAGATATAGTGGGAATCCTAGGGCCATGACTTCAAGGAATCATGTAAAAATAGATAGAAAGTATTTTGGCTACCCTGCAGATAGCTAGGTGGGGCAGCAGATAGTGTCAGGTCTGGAGTCAGGAGGATCTGAGTTCAAATTTGACTTCAGACACTTACTAGCTGTGTGACCCTGGGCAAGTCACTTAACCTTGTTTGCCTCAGTTTACTCATCTGTAAAATGAGCCAGAGAAGGAAATGGCAAACCACTCTAGAATTCTTGCTAATAAAACCCCAAATGGAGTCATTAAGAGTTGGATATGACTGAAAACAACAAAATTACGGTGCCTTTTTTCTTTTTTAACAACATAGTGTGTAGTAATCTTTCCAACAATAGCAGAGAAATAATTGTTTTACTAGTTAGTCTATCCTTTTGGACCCAAGTTTCCTCTTTTATAAGTAAGGATGCTGCACAATATGTTCTCTAGAGTCCCTTCAATCTTGGACATCTCATAGGCCCAGGTCTCATAGTCAATGAGCTTTGAAAAGGATGGGCTATGCTAGAGAAGGACTGGGGAAAAACATTGAAATGATGGAAGGTTGGAATGGCATCATGTTGAAAAGTTTAAGGAAATATGATTTGCTTGACTCAGGAAAGAAAGGCTATAAGCACAGGGAATTGGGTGTGTATATAATGGGGAGGTGGAAGGTGCAGTAAAATGGACAAGGGTGCACTGGATCTAGGATTGGAGGATTTGGGATTGAGTTCGAGTTCTATTACTCATTAGCTATATGCCTTGGGAAAATCACTTCAATTCTCTGGGGTTCAGTTTCTTCATCTGTAAAATAGGAATAACCTATATGTAACCTGTATAATCTTAAAGGGTTTTGGCAAGCAAAGCACTTTTTGAACATCTACCACAATAACAATGCGAGTTATTATTTTATAAAGGGAGTATTGATTGCATGTCCAATAGGAAGGGAACATAAATGAAAGCAGGAAATATAGCAAGGAAGGCATAAGGAACAAATCAGCAAAGAATGCTACGGGACTTGTAGGAAATTTTGAAGTATGATTTTGATGATAACCAATACTAGATAGTTTATTGAGATATTCAACTATTTAAGGCATGAGGTTGGGTTATATTATCTCCTTTTTTTAAAAAAAAAAGTATTCAATGAACAAAAATCTGCCTTTTCTCCCTCTCCTCAACTAAAAAAAAAAAACAATCCCCTTGTAACAAAAATGCACAGTAAAGTAAAAAAGTTTTCTACATTGATTATACCCTGAAAAATAGATGTTTTGATCTTCACCCAGAGTTCACAACCTTCCTGTTAGGAGGTGGGGTGCATGAGACCTCTGGAATTGTGACTGCTTATGCATTGTTTAGAGGTTTAAAGTCTTTCCAAGGTCTTTGTCTCTACAGTGTTATTTTATAAATTTTTCTCTTGGCTTTTACCTTCCTCTGTACCAGTTCACATGAGTCTTTCCTGGTTTCTCTGAAATCATATGCCTCCTCATTTCTTATAACCCAATAGTATTCTATCACATTCATATACCATAACTTGTTCAGTCACCTTATAAGTGAAATACTTCATCCATGAAATACTACGTGACATATCGTTTCCAGTTCTTTGTCACCACAAAGATCTGCTATAAATCTAGATTACCCTATCAGATCCTGTTTAGCTCTAGAATTATAGAGGGGTCAGTTCTTTTATCTAAATTTGACAACAGAAAAGGAGAATGAGGATAGCCAACAAGCTGGAGAAGAACATGGAGGAAAATTTTTTGTTTGCTTTGCTTGAATTCAAAGCTGAATTTGCTGCTTATTACAGGTGTGATTTTGAGGGCGAGTCACTTAAACTCTATGGACCTGTTCTCTCCTTCACAAATGAGGCAATTGGATTAAATGATCTCTCAGGTCCTTTCCAGCACTAACATTGTATTATAAGCCTACAATTGTCTGGCTTTTCAAACTTCCATTTTCTAAGCCAAAGGAAGAGGATTTCCCTGCAATATTTCTCCTATGGTTTAGGATGTGGGACCTTCTGACCTGCAAGGAAGTAGCCAGTCTGCACCTACTTCCACCAGCATCAGAGGCTATGTGTAATCCTCCAGAGTCAGCCAACATCCCAAGTCCCAGCAGAACCTGCTCAGGAAAGCTCAGCTTTCTATGAATTCCCCTCTTTCGCACACTAAACCTGAGCAGATTTCCTGTGAAGAGGAACCAGGGCAGCCAGAGGTATCTGAAAACTTGTTCTGATATCAGCACATGAGCCAATTCAATTTAACAAATGCTTATCAGGTACATTCTTACTGTTTATAGAACTCCCCAGCTACTTGGGGAGACAGATATAAAACTTTGATAAGACGCAGTCCCCATGTTCACAGAACTAACATTCTAATAAGGGGATATGGCACATACCCACATAATCACAATAGAAATATAGCCCCCTTATCCCCTCTTTCCTGGATTTTTGCAATAGCCTACTATTGGATCTCTCTGTTTCAAATTTCTCCTTTCCCTGATACACCCCGTAAACAGCTGTCACAGTGATAATTCTAAAGCACTGAGTGTGACCATGCCTCACTTTATTCAATAAACTTCAGTAGCTCCTTATTATCTCTAGGATAAAAAAAATAATTTCCCTGGTCTTAAAAGCCCTTCAACTTGACTGCAAGTTCCATTTCCATTTCTTAATTCTTTATTCCCCTTTGCAACCTTTACATCCAGTCAAACCAGCCTTCATGATGTTCCTTATACACAACATTCCATTTCCTATCCTGTCCCTCTGTAGCAGCTGATCCTATACCTGGAATGCATTTTCTCCTCTCCTCTGCTCTTAGGATTCCTTGTTTTCTTCAAAACTCAGCTTAAGGGCCACATAAATCCTATCAGGTCACACTAGCCTTTAGTACTCCACCCCCTATTACTTTTCATTTATTCTATGTATATTCTACATATTCTATGTATATGTATACATATATACATATATGTTCTATGTACCATATGTATGGGTATACAAACATACCCATTTCTGCCTCCTGATAGAATGTAAGTTTCCTGAAGGCAGGAACCATTACATTTTTGTCTTGGTTTTCCTAGCATCTACTACAGTTCTTGGCACATAGCAGGCACTGAAAGACTGATTAGACACATACAAAGAATGTATAAGCTCCAGTAGGGGAAAGGCCATTACCCCCTGAGAGTATCAGAGAAGGCTTCCTGGGGGAGAAAGTATTTGAGTTGGGCTTTGAAGGATGGATGGAAATTCACCAAGAGGGAAAGGGAAGGCATTCTAGGATCAGAAAATGGCTTGGGCAAAGGCACAGAAGAAGGAAAGTACAGAGAACAGTTAGGGGTAAACAAATCATTCAGTTTAGATGAAAAGTGGAATATACAGGGGAGCAGTAAAATCAGTGTCAAATTATATCAGATTTTAGGCAAAAGAGAATGAAGTTTACTTGTTTTAGACAGTGGTAAACTAGTGCAAATTTCTGAGTAAGGGAGGGAAAGATTTACCCTTAAGGAAGGTTAGTCTGGATTGCAGAGAGGAGAGAATAAAAGTTTTGTGAAGATGGAATTAACTAACACAGGCTTTTAAGCATTTTGCATACCTCTTTTTCTTGGGGGGAAATATCAAGATATGAATGGAAAAAGGGCATCCCACTCGAATACTAATTCAGCAAATATTTCCTGAATACATAGGAATGTTTAAGGTCCTGTGTTTGGCACCACTGACAAGATACATTAAAATGTGGTCCCTGTCCTTGGGCAACTGAATTCATTAGATTGTTTTGACTGGTCCTGTACAAGTTTATCAAAATTACCATGGAGACAGGGTGCCCTAGGGTGACAAGCACTGAAGTCTAGAGACCTGCATTCAACTATTGGCTCTCATGGCTGTGTGTCTTGGGGTCAAGTCCCTCCTTTCTGAACCTTGGTTCTCCTTATCTGTAGAATGGGAATCATAACATTTGCATGACCTACCTCATGGGGTTTTTTTGAGGAAAGTTTTTTTAAGTAAATATGAGTCAGGATTATTAACTGAATATCATGCTATTTTATCTGTTTGTGACAAAGAGGCAGGGGATGATGAAGATAGAATATTGTCTAGAATCATCAGATACAGACACTCTTTTGCTTGTTTTATCCCAAAGGAAGGTTTGAACTACAGCAGGAATAGTGATGTAAATATAAAAGATATCAAAATATATTTAAAATATACTGTAATGCTAATTCAAGAGCTTCCCCACCTATTGATGGGCCTGCCCATTAAGGGAAGCTTAATTAACTTTTTGTTAATTTCTAATGTACTGGTTCTCAGGAGTTGTGATGCTCTCTGGCCCTGAAAAATGTATAAATCCTCTGAGGTGAAGTTTTATTTTGGGATCTAGTTTTTGGAAGAAGGTTTGTATGCCAGATGAAACCGTGGGAAGCTGCTAAGGACACCTCCGGCTTTGAAAACCCAGATGTTGGTGCTTCTCTCTCTGGTAACTATGTACCTATGGTCAGACAGTTGGATCTGTCTATTCATCTGTGATGCATGTATTGCTTAGGGTCAGGCAGCTGAAAGTCCTGACTGTTGATCTTGATTTCTGTTTGTATTTTCTCTGAAGTTCAGGGTGCTGACTTTTCCGCCTGAACTAAGTGAATGATACATGTGCTTGATTAAAGTGACTGCTGACTCCTCAAAAGTTGCTTTTCCTAAAAGGAAAAAGCAGATCTAAGAACCTGTACAGCAAGTCCTTCTGTGTATGTCAGGGTGTTTACTTTTACAAATATATTTTAAAACAATAGCAGTCTTAACTTTTCCAAGCATTTATAAATCTCATGTAACTTCTCACAACACCCATGAGTGAGACTGGTGATTATTCCCTTTTGACAGATGTGAAAATGGAGACCTGGACCAGGATTTGGCCTTCATTCTCTTTGAGTGGCTATATCTGACAACCTAGAAATTCCATCTTCATCGTCCCCTACCTCTTTGCCACAAAAAGGTAAAATGGCATGTGATTCAATCAATGAGGGGGGTGGCTGATCAGTGAAGTCCCTTCCATTGTCACCCTTGAGTCAGTGGCAGAGAAAGGATGAAGTCTACCACCTCCTACTGAAAGCCTTTCTTGATACCTCTTTTTAATAAAAACACCATCAGATCTAATATAGTACTCTGCATGCACTGATAAGTAAATCATTGCCTTTGTTTTCTAGTCATCTGTGTCTGTTGCCTATCCTCTTGTAGATTAAAAACTCCATGAGGGCAGGGATCATGTCTTATATAAGTTTTTTCCCTCCCTCAGGATGCAGTAAAGGATCCCGCACACAGTAGACTAATAAACATTTACTGAATTCACTCTTCAGCAAGTACATTTTCTACTTCTTTGTCCTCTGTCATTAACTACTCACATTTCTGTACAATTAACAAAGTACCTTACACTCATGATCTTATCTCATTTCAATCTTACAATCATCCTGGGAGAAAGCCTGCTATTATTACTTATAATATTACTGTAATACTACTAATAATATTCCTTATTACTAGTGAAGCAAAGTGACATGCAGAGAAAGAATAGCAAGGCCAGAGTCAGGAAAGACCCAGATTCAAATCTCCACTCTGACTCATGCTTCCTCGAACTAGTTGTACCAGCTCTTGGCTGACCAAGTGAGTCCCTTAACACTCTGATCTTGTTTCCTCACCAGTAAAATGGGGATAATTGTGCTTGCAAAGTCATAAAGTTGAGGGAAAATACTGTGTAGATGTTGAGTCACTATACACATGAGTAATTGCTTCCATTTTAGGGACAAGAACTGGGTCTTTGAGTTCACTGGAATAGAGAACATGGCGAATGAAATCCCTTTGTCAATACAAGCTGCCTCCTTCTCTGGATTTTAGATTTATAAGAGGGGCCATCTTTTCTGCAGCTTATAGTTTTAAGAGTGTTGCCTAGACAACTGAGAGCATAAGTAACTTGTCTAGAGTCACACAGCCACCATGTGTTGGAGCAGGGACTTGAACTCAGGTCTTCCTGACTCTGAAGCCATCTTTCTATCCATGCAACCATGAAGCCATTTTATAGTGAAGGAAACAGGATGGGGAATAGGAAAATGACTTACTCAAAATCTCACAAAAAATGACAAAGTTGGCATAAGACCCAGGGCTTTTTCCCTTCTTTTGGGCAGCTGTAAGAGGGTAGGCCAGATACTGGGAATGTGACCTTGAGTCTTACAGAGAATATAAATTACCTTGAATAACTGTAAACAGCAAAAGAATAATCCCATAGGAAAACTTACATGTGACCCTGGGTCATCCTAGCACCATCCCTTCCTTGTTCAGGTATATAATACCTGACCTGACCTAGGGTTGGTGGGGGATCCATGATGTTACTTTGATCAGTTATGCCCAGGGTGACTGGCCTCTTGTGAATAAACTTCCTTAATCAACCCAATCAACCTAATTCCTTAATAAAACCTATTAATAACCAGCTGGTATGAGCCCTTCTTTCTTTGGTATCTCAATATTCTCTTGGAGGGTGTGCCATTTGATAACTGGCATCATTAAGGCAGGATAGTCTCCCCTCTTACATTTGGCACAATGGGCAGGAGAATCTGCCCTCTTACGGTAACCTCCACATTTATGAAACTCCTTGTTCCTCTTAGGGAAAGTCTAAGCTATTTTTCATGGCCACCCACTAGTAGCAAGCCTATATGTGAAGGTTCATGCTGGATGAAAAGGCAGGAATGACCTTTGGCCACCTATCTCTATGCTTCTATCTAAGTCATGTTGGTAACAATGACTTTCCTTTTCCTCCACTTATAACTGCTTAGTACAAGGATAAAAAATTAATTTTGGCGAATAGTCAGGTTACAAAACCTTAGATGGCCATCTAGACCAAAGCAAATAACTTCTGTAGAGCACAAACTATTCATTACGAAGAGATCAAAAGGCATTTCTCAATTATTTTTGGGGTGGGGGGCGGGTCACGACAGTCCTGAGCAAGGTTGAGCTTACACAAGAGAAGATGTCTGGTGGGATATAAAGGACTCTGGGAAGCTCCATTCTCTTCCCAAACCCAAAACAAATCTCATTTATATTGAGATCTGAAATTCTATTATTAGAAATTTGAGATAATTGTTATGTGAAGTAATCATTGCACTGTCCCTGTGGTTCTCTTTAAAAAGAAAACAACCACCCACTTCATCCC
>CM053769.1:407299376-407318641 GCA_028658325.1 Potorous gilbertii
ACATTAAAGACAACTTTCAGCTTCCCAATATAGTCTTTCCCCCGAGGAAGGAAGGAAGGAAGCAAGCAAGAAGCATTCATTAAGTGCCTGCTATTGGCCAAGCATTGTCCTAAGCATTTTACAAACATGATCTCCTCTGACACTCACAACGACCCTGGCAGGTAGGTATTGTTATCCTCATCTTACAGTTGAGGAAATTGAGACAGAGGGCTAAATGACTTGTCTAGGGTCACATACCTAGTAAGTTTCTGAAGCTAGTTTTGAACTCAGGTCTTTCTAACTCCAAGTCCACTCTCCACTGTGCCACCCAGCTACCTTCCATTATAATATGACTATTTCGGGTCTCTACATTTGGGCTTGTTTTTGATTCAGAAATTACAATTTCATAGCTGTGAGGAACTCCTCATGTGGAAACCTATACTGATACACATCAGCGACTCTTCTGTAATGTGTAGGCTTAGAAAGGGGATAAGTGATTTACCCATGGTCATACAGCTATTATTTGATGGACATAGGACCAGAAATCATGACTAGCCAAATCCACGGCAGGTCTTCTTTCCACTACGCTACAGACTCTCTCTCCCTATTGTATCAATGAAAAAAGTCTCATCTTTATCAAGACCAAATAATGATCTGGTGATTTGTTGGTCTCCTTGTGTGTTGAATTCCATAAAAGATGGAACTCGCAGGCAATGAAAAAGTGTCTCTCCCATTCTCCTCTCTTGGTGCCAGCCCCTCCTAACCCACAGACAATAAAGAACAATTATTATCAACATAGCAGGTTGACATCTTGATTGGTTGTGTCAGCAACCAAATACTATGTAGTGCAAAACTTATCTTTCCATTTATTTATTAATTATGAATTAAAACAAAGTGAGAGAACTGGTAACTTGAATGTTCATTTCCTTGTGAGTTTATCCAGGTCAAAGCCATATTTAGAATAATTGTTCCTTTTAAAAACTGTGTTGGTTTCTTTCTGTTTGGGAACCATCTAGGCTCCAGCTGCATCCAAAGATCGGAGGGTGATAATATAATTCAGCACTGTCATTACTAAAAATGTTATCACACAGCTAGTTTCCCCAGAGGAAACAATTTATTTGTTCATACACATGCAGAGAGATACATTTGCAGAATCATACAGAACCACACAAAGTCCTATCAGTCATTTAGATTAATCTGTGCCTGCATAATCATCTATACTAAAACATATCTGACAAATGGTCATCCAATCTGGCCCTTTCCTACCTTCCCAGTCTTCTTAAATTTTAATCCCTTCAATGTACTTTATAGTTTAGCTATCATACATGGCACTTCATCTCCTATTTTCATGCCTTGGCCCTAGGCGTATACCACATACTTAGCACACTCTTCCCCTCCTCACCCCTGTCTCTTAGTCACTGGGCTTCTTTAGGACTCAGAACAGATGCCACCTTTTTCAGGGAGTCTCTCCCTGTCCCCTAGGACTTTTCTGATGCATCTACACTGTACATATCTTGTATGTAGTTAGCATGTTGCCTCTCCATTAGAACCTAAGCTCAAGGGTTGTTTTTGCCTTTCTGTACATCTTCAGCACTTAGGACAGCTCCTGACACACTGAAATAGTAAAAGCTGGTCGTCTCCACACACTATATCTTTTTCAGTCAGATTACCATTTCTATATCCTCCCCCCAAAGAACCTATTGTATGCTTCTGTGTCCCCTGATAGATGGAGACCTGTGTGTGTGTGTGTGTGGACATGATAGGTGAGTTTTTGCCTTATTTTGCTGGGGTCCAGGCCTCCATCGCACTTCTTGGGCATCTCCATGTCATGTTGTTGTGTTCATACTGTATCTTCCCTTTCCAGGCTCTTTTTCATATGCTGTCTTCTGTAATTAAATATAAGCTCTGTTGATATCAGAAACTATCTTGTTTATTTGAATTTGTATCCTGAATACATAGCACAATGCTTGGTATGTAGTAAGCTCTAAAAAATGCTTTATCTATCTGATAGAAAAATGGAAAGGGTGAAAGGAGGGAAGAGTCAGGGGTGACTATGAGGATATAGATCTGCATGATGAGAAATATAGTGATGCTGATTATAGAAACAAGGAAATTTGGAAGATGAAGGGAGCATATAATGAATTATTTTTTAAATATATTACATATGAGATGGCTACAGAATAGTTAGGTGGTGATGTCTAGCAGGTAATTTAGTAGAAAGATTAGGCTAGGGTGTGCAGAATTGGGAGTCCTCTGCATATACCTGAACTCATGTTCAACTTAACACATGAAATTGTCAAGAGAGGGAAGGGAAAGGAAAAGACAAAGGAAAGAAAAAGGGAAAGGGAAAGAAAAGGGGAATGGAAAGGAAAAGAAAAAGGAAGGGAAGGGGAAAAAGGAGGAAAAAAGGAAGATAGAAGCAGTTTCAAAGTCTGTCAGAAACCAAGGAATGCAGGCAACCCTCAGCTGTTCCTCAACTGGCCAATAGCCAAGGACAGAAGTAGGTAGCTAGCTCTGGCAATTTGCAAAGTCAAGGTACATGATTCTGACTGGAGAAGAACAAAAGCCATAGGAAGAAGAAGTTAGACAGTAGAGAAATACTTGGAGGGAATGGGTCCACTGGATTCAGTGGATATGTGGCCCAGGAAAGTAGACCACCTAGCAAATCATACTCATCCAACAAGCATTTGCTTTATTGGTAAATGAATGAGTATGTGACAAGGGACTTTCCTGCTTCCATAGGCACATGTCTAGTGGGAACTACTGAATATGGCCCTTCCTTTTCTTCTTTGAAGAAACTGCTAGGGGTTATTTGTATAACTTGATCCAGTAATCCTAGAGAAAAATGAGAAAAAAAAATAAATAGAAAATTGGCAATGAGTTTTTAAGTGTCTAAACTCCAAAGGGACAGGACCACATCCCACCTTTCTTATCCTTCTCCTCCTTTAAATTCCCACAATTGGATCCTCATTTTGTTATTAAAAACTCAAGAAAATTGCCATAAGCCAACATGGAACAGAGACTTGTTTGAGCAGTCCACAAAAGGGACATTCCCACAATGGCCTGAAAATCTCCTTTATGTAGATAATAGAGTCCTGGGACTAAGGAGTCAAACAGGAAAAGGTTTAAATAGGCTGGAGGCTCTTGCTACTTCAGAATAGGAATGAGCTGAAGCAATATCAGCTAAGTCTCCAGTATATTCCCACCATTGTCTGAGTGCTTGAGAGTTGCCATCATTAGAGGATAGCTTAACAGTGGGGAGCAGTAAGGCAGAGATAAGGACATTGATAACCCTGAGAAAAAACTGTACCCTTTGCAGGAATAGAAGGCAGTGGCAACAGTAGTGGAATACCATGAGAGGACAGTTGCTAGAACAGAGCACAACAAACTGACATGGAGGAGTGAGTCTTAATCTTTTTCCCTTGCTGGGACTTAAATTACAGAGGCTGTATAGGTATTTGGGTGAGTAAGAAAGTGACTCAGGTAGGGGTGAAGAGGTACATTTCTTGGGCTCTGAGTTGAGTCTATTCTTTGACTTTCACTGTATAAATACAACTATTTCATATTTTGAAACCTTGTGAACCTGAAAGCTTATAAGGGAAGCTCATGGCTATCCTTGGGGAAGTACCAGATACTGAAGTTTCCATTGTAGCTGGGCCATTCATATTATGAGGGAATCTCTGTGAAAACAGTTACCAATAAGTGAGTGCTTGAATTATTTTCACAAAAGTGGCACTTAATACATACTTGTTACAACGATTCACATGTCTATAGAACTTTGGGATTTGCAAAATTCTTCAATGAGTAACTGAATAAATGAAAGAATGTTATGTAGCCTCTGTTTTGATTTTGCCTGGCTCATCTTTACTCCCTCCCTTTCTTTTTCCTGGAGTGTTTGGGGTCTGAAAGGAGGAAGCCTTGCAGCTGTTAGACTATGAAACAAGCTCATCTCAGCATATCTAGCCATGTTCATTCACAAGGCGCCTCCAGTTTTGACAGTTCATGGTTCTCAGCTTTTAGGTGTTAGACAGCTTTTAGGTGTTAGACTAATAATAATCATCCCTCACATTCATATAATAATCCCTCATTAACTTACAGTTTACAAAGTACTTTCTCATTCATTATCTACTTTGATCCTCAACAGCTGTTTGAGGGAGGAAAGGGAGGGATTATTATGTCCATTTCACAAAGGAGAAAACTGAGTTTATACACTAAGTTGGTCACAGAACTAGGATCACTAAAATGGAACCACAAATCATCAGTCTCTTCGAAAACCAAATCAATGCATGGATTCTGTCTTCTATTTCTAGTTCTCCTGGGACTCTGG
Source organism: Potorous gilbertii (assembly GCA_028658325.1). Lineage (NCBI taxonomy): Eukaryota > Metazoa > Chordata > Mammalia > Diprotodontia > Potoroidae > Potorous > Potorous gilbertii. The sequence goes on from CM053769.1 coordinate 407,303,683, forward strand.
ACTTGCAGCTTTTTTCCACTGTTGCAGGCATCTTCAGTTTCATTCTAGTATCTGTTCATTTTTCCTAACTTGGGGCAATGGTATTCCAAGGGGGGTTCCTTCCTCCAAGTATAGTGGTCCCTTAAATATCTATATCTTGCTGGCTTGTGGACCCCCAATTTTTAAAAACAAACTCACCCACCCTCCAAGAAAACAGCATTCTCTAAATCTGGAAATGGTCTGACAGGAAGTGACTACAGCATGCTACAGTAAGACGCATGGGTCCTAGTCCTGACTCTGCCATTAAACATTTGTGTTACCTTGGGCAAGTTACTTCCCTTCTCTGGCTATCAGCTTCCTCCTCTGTAAGATGAGAGCACTTACTACATAAATTCTAAGGTCCATCAAGAGTCTCTGGGGCAGGCAAGCAGTCCAGCTGAAACTCCAAAGAAGTCTGACAAAAAGACAGAAGGCAGCATGTGCCAGATGGGTAAAACTTCCAATATCACTTCAACTTACATTGTTCCTTGAATCCTGGTGGTGAAAGCTGAAGACCCAGAGCCCCAGAAATAATGAGCAGTTTTTCCTAGATCACCTGTCTTGCCTCTCTGGCCTGGCCCCTATAACCAGAGTTTCTGAGGAACAAACCCAAAGAGGATCCCATCCCAGATACCATAGCAACTGCCTTTTAAACACTGAAGCAACAAGAAAAAGTCAGGAGTGGCATGTGCCACATGAGTCCAATCATCAGCATCATCTTCTCTTGGACCTTGGTGGAGGCAGTTGAGGATACAGGACCTCAAAATCTTGGAGATGGCAGCACATCTGAGACCACTGGTCCTGCTTCCAGCCCTGCCCCCAACAGTCTTCAACCCTTACTGAGATGTGAGCAATCACTTCTGCAGGGTAACTTCCAGGGCTCCTGTGTTTACCTACCAGTTGGTGGCAACTGGTCAGTCACTTTATCAACAAATATTTATTAAGTGACTTGGCACTGTGCTAAGTACTGGGCATAAAAAGAAAGGCAAATGATAGTCCCTTCTCTTGAGGAGCTCAACAGAGCTAACAGAGGAGACAACATACAAACAGCTATGTGTGAACAAGATATAGACAGGATAAAATAGGATAATTTTAGAGGGAAGGCACTAGCCTCAAGGAAATCAGGAAAGGTATCTTGCAGAAAGTGAAATTTTAGCTGGGCTGCATGCTTCTGATGCAGCTTGCCTTCCCCTATTTCTTGCTGCAAGGTACAAAGAGCAATTCCTCAAGAGCTGTTGGTCCCAGAGTACTTCCATTGTGCTTTGCAGCTGCTCCTCAATAAGTCAATCAGAAGTTCTTTGTGTCCCATCAACTTGACTGGGGACTCTCCTGATTTATCATCTCTAATATTCTTCCTCCAGTCAAGGACTTGCTCCTTTTAACAAGTCAAAAGAGAATACTTTGGAGGACATTAGTTCATACCCCCAATTCTGGAAAACTCTTGTGGTCACTAGGGAGGGATGGAGCAGGGATTACTGTCCACTCCGTAGTCCAAACTACTCAAGATCAGGAAAGATCATCACCAAAGTTGTTGGCACTCTCAAATGGTTCAACACAAGAAATAGAGTTTTATCAGAGGAAGTAACATGAAAGAAGATGCATTGCCACCTGCCTCCAGGAGTAAATACAAAATGTTCTACTTGGCATTCAAAGCCCTTCCTTCCTTTCTAGACTTTTTATACCTAACTCCCAACATGTACTCTCTGATCTAGTGACACTGGCCTCCTAGCTGTTCCATAAACAAGAGACTCTATCTCTTTGTTTCTGGACATTCTTCATACCTGGAACATTCTCCCTCCTCCCCTCTGACTAAACTAAAATCTAACTAAATCTTACCTTCGATAGAAAGTCTTTCCTAACCCCTTTTAATTCCAGGGCCTTCCTTCTGTTAATTATTTCCTATTTATAGCTTGCTTTGAATATGTCTGTTTGCATGTTGTCTCCCTTGTTAGATCAAAAGCTCCTTGAGACCAGGGACTATCTGTGGTCTCTTTTTGTGTTTTTGGTGTTTAGCAAAGTGCCTAGCACATAGCAGATGTTTAGTAAATGTTGACTGATTGATTGCTTTGCCACTGAGTCATTCCATCTGACTTCCTGCTGATCCCTTCTATCTGTGCTGATTCCCCCATTAGAATGTGGGTTTTTAAAGCATCTTATTTTTTGAATTTGTATCCCTACTTATTAGCACAGAACCCTGATACAGTAAGTGCCTAATATATGCTTTTATTCTCAGTCACATGTTCTATGTTTGCTGATCTATAAAATAAAAAGGGGGCAGGGATTGGGCTAAATAATCTCTTTTTCTTCCAGTTCCATGTCTTAAGATCTTTTGGAAACTCTCAACTATTTAAGTAAAGTTCAAACCTCAAAAGTTCAAGCACTACTTTACCAGCATCCGACGCCTTCTGCAAAGCTAGTTGTGCAATTCTTTTCTAGTTTTATCTCATACCATAGGGCAGGCACCAAGGGAGAGACAGGAGGCATGTGCCAAGGCAAGTTAAAACCATCACCACCACCACTACCACCAACATTTCTTCTCCGATCTTGATGAAGACTGCCCAGGAACCAGTCCTCAAGAGCCTAAGAAGTGAGGGACCCCAACCAAGTAGATTGGCTTCCAGCCCAGCCATCATTGAAGGGAGGGACCGCCATGGAGAAGGGGTCTACCTTCCTCATCCCCATAAAGGACATCTAGTGATCAGCTACCATTAGATGGACATGAAAGGCCTAGAAGTGGCAGCACCCTGCAGACTGCTGGTCCTGCTTCCAGTTTGCCCCTCTTAGCTACCATCTGTGAAAGCAACTTTTGTGGAGAAGCAGCCAGTCATGTTCACCAATTGCCAACCAACTGCCACACATCGGGGTGGGGGGACAAATCAGCAGAGCATCCTGATGAAGAAACAGGAGACAGAATGTGCTAGGCAAGTTAAACTACCATCACCACTCTGCCCATCATCTTCCCTCAGACCTTGATGGAAACTACTTAGGATCCTGAACCCAAGAGTCTTGGATTGACAATGCCTCCAGATCAGTGCCTTCAATCATCTTCCTGGGACGTGACCTCCATGTAGGTGCAGCCTGGCACCTGCTCCTGCAGGTACTGAAGCTATGAAGATCCAGGAAAAAAAAACTTGCCATAAACATCCTTGGAATTCTCAAATGGCTCATCATTCAAAACTGATATGATTTGATCAGTGGAAATAAGAATGAGAATGATAGTTGATATTTCTACAGTACTTATTATGCCAGGTCCTGTGCTAAGTGCTTTACAATTATTTCATTTGATCCTTTCAACATTGCTGGGGAAGTAGGTGCTATTATTATATCCATTTTACAGATGAGGAAACTGAGGCAAAAATAGGGATTAAGTGCTGAGAGTCACAAAGCTAACAAGTGTCTGAAGCTGGATTTGAATTTGGGTTATGCCTGACATGACATGGAAGAAGAGCTACTACCACCTGCTTTGCTCCTGCACCCTTAGGACAATGGGACTTTCACATCTGACTTGCAGTTCAAACCTTCTCTATGTGTTGTCACCTCAGTTAGGTGAGCTCCTTGAGAGCAGAGGCTGTCTTCCTTTTCTATATGTATATCGAGCACTTAGCACAGTGCTTTGCCCATAGTAAAAGCTTAGTAAATGCTTCATTCATTCTTTTGTTTGTTCACTCACATTACTCTCTTGCACACAGTCTACTTTGCAGCTAGACTCTTCCCTCCAAACATATCTTGCATGCTCCTGCCCCTCTGCCTTTGCTCTCCCCATGCTCTAGCTGGAAATCTGGACTCCCACTTTATATCAATTTTCAGTCACAGAAGTCAACACCTTATAGCTAGGAATGCTAGCTGACCACACATGCCTGGGGAGAAATTGCAGCTAATTTAGTGAGGAGTTTCTTATTCTTATTTTCCATTTGCTGCTTGGATAAATTATAAAAGAGTTATTTATTAATCCCATGCTTGTGAAGGGGCTGACTGATGCTCCCCAAGGAACCCACTTTGGATGAGCCAATCACTTGTTGGATAATGGAGTGATACTTATTCCCATGGAGCATATAATGAAATCAAACTTGCTCATTCATTCCCTCTTGCTACCTCCCACAAGGTTCAGAAGTGAAGAGCCAGATCAGACTTCTCCCTCAAGCTGATTACAATTCCACCATTAAAAGTGACAGCCTGGAGACCTGGGGCAGTCTCTGATTTGCTGCATTCCTTTTGGGAATTAAATTAATGTTTATTAAGGACAATTGTACTAGGAACCGGGTGACATTCAGTTATGGAAGACACAGTCCGTGCTCAGAGCTTACAGTGTAGCAGGCTTCTCTAGGCCTCAGTATCCCCATCTGTAAAAAATGAGGTGGGTTGGACGAGATGACCTCTAACATTCCTTCCAGCTCTGACATTCTACACTCTAGGATCTAACTTCCTACTCCATCCAGATGTGACAGTATATATTCTAAAATTCCAGGATCTCATTCAACTCTGACAATATCCAGTATTCTGGTAACTAAAGATAGAGTTTTTAAAGTATTGGATTTCCATACTAGAGAAAAATGTCTGCAGAGCTGGGCTAAACACCTGCTTCATGGGCTTATTTATGGCTCTTTCCCAGTTCATGGCATCTTCATGGACAAGATGGTAAGACGTAGAGTCAATGATAGAGCAGTCAGGTGGATTTGTGGCTGTTTGGACAAACATCCTGATTAATGGAAGGACTTTTACAATGGTGCTCATGCACTGTGTTCTTGGCCTTGTTGTGTGTTCAGTGTTTTAAATCACTGCCTCAGATGAAAGGACAAGTATGTTTATTAAATTTGTGGATAACGCAAAGATGGGAGAGATAAGTAGCTAACCCACTGAGCAACAAATCAAGGATCCAAAATTATTTCAAGAGCTATCTGATTTTTTTTCTGTTCAGTGCCCCACAGCCTCATTCCATTTCCCATGAACCCTGTTGTATCTACTTCCCCCAAGTCCATAATCAACAGGCTAGATAACCTGGCAATTTCATAAAAGACAAAAACTAAGACCAACACTGGATTCAGAATTACCTTTGGATTCCTTCCCATGGTTTTCTCTCTCCCTCAACAGAGCACTTGGTCATCAATCATTTTTCCTTCCTTCTCTATAAACCACTTTTAAATTCACATGCCCTATTCCCTAATTTGATTTTTGGTCATTCTAAGAAAGTTTTGCACTCAGCCATAACTTAGTCAATAACTCAGTTCAATTAAACTAAATTCAATTTCATGAACATTTATCTTCTCTTTAGGCTTGGCCCAGGGCCCATCTCATCCACAGAACATTTGCTGATCCCCTTAAATGTTAGTATCCCTTCCCTCTTAAGTCACCATATTGTATACTTATCTGTACACATATTGGATTTCCTAGTAGAACGTAAACTCATTGAAGGCAGGGACTTTTTTTTGCTTGGATATTTGGATCCTCAGTGCCTCAGTTGCTCATAGTAGGTGCTTAATAAATGTTAGTGGAATTGGACCTTTACTATAAGCATGGCCAGGTGCTTAGTGTTAAGGATGTAAAGATGAGAAACAGCAGTCTGCCCTCAAGCCATTTACTCTATACTCAGCAAGGGAGATAACATACATGACAAATAAGTATGATTCAAGATAGAATTGATAGGGGCAAAGGACAGATCCAGGCAAAGTAAATGCTCTAAGAAAATTCAGGTTAAGGAGAGTTTTGTAAAATGAGGAGAGATCAAATAGGCCCTTCTAACTCTAAATCCTTTGATCTCATGATTTACTAGCTAGGCAGCAAGGTGACATAGTGGATAAAGCATTAAGCCTGGAGTTAGAAGGCCTGAGTTCAAATTAGTAGTTGTGTGACCCTGGGCAAGTCACTTAACTTCTGTTTGCCTCAGTTTCTTCAACTGTAAAAAGGAGATAGTAAGAGCACCTATCTTCCATGATAGTTTTGAGAATTAAATGAGATAAGATTTGTAAAGTTCAGTGCCTGGTATACAGTAGGTGCTTAATAAATATTTTATTTCCAACTTTCTTTCCTTATAGCTGGAGGATCAGGAAAGACTTCATGGAGAAATGTCTGAGCTGGGTCTTGAGGGAAAGAGAGCATGTAAACAGGTAGTGATAGGGGAGCAAATGTATTCTAGGATAAGAATGCATCTTTCAATTGCCATGTATAATGGCCTTGTCTCAATCCTCATATATCATGATTTGTCTACTGCTTTTGAGATTGCTGACCACCTCTTTTCCCAGGAGACAGTCAGTAACCTCTCCTGCTTTAGTTTTCATTTTAAGCACTGGGGATACAAAAAGAGGAGAAAGACAATCCCTGTCCTCAAGGAACTTACAATCCTCATGGGAGAGGGGGCAGCCAGGTGGCACAGTCGATAGAATACTGGTCCTGGAGTCAGGAGACCTGAGTTCAAAGCTGGTCTCTGACATTTACCAGCTGTGTGACCCTGGGCAAGTCACTTAACCCTTATTGCCTCAAAAAAACAAAACAAATCTAATGGGAGAGACAATGCTACCTCTTTCACTAAGAGGCAGCTTCCTCATCTGCAAGTTGAGTGTATTGGTTTAAATGACCTCTAAGGTCCCTTCTAGCTGTAGATCAAAGATCTCATGTTCTTATAATTTAATGCCTGAAGTAGGAAATGTTTTATGGCTTAGTATACAGGACACCGGACTTTAGGTCAAGAAGACTTGGCTAAATATCTTGCCACTGACACTTTCTAGCTATGTGGCCATGAGCACCTCTTTTACCTTTCTAGGTCTTAATTTGATCATCTGTAAAATGGGAATAGTACTTCCAGTGTTTATACTTGAAGGCTTGTCATGAGGCTCAAAGTGTGATAATGCACATAAAGCACTTTGTAAAACTTAAGGTGCTATATAGGGCAAAGCCACTGAGATAGAAAGTGGTATAGACTGGAATGCTAGGCATGCAGCAAAGTAGTATGCTAAAAATCTGAGAATTTCCTGTGCAAAGTTTTGTGAAGAGAAATGTGGAGGCTGGATATATCAGTAAAATACAAGAAGTTTATAGTTTTAATGAGTGGGGGATATTGGGGCAGAGAAAAGGCGAAAACACAGATGACATCCATATAAGGCTGGACTACTGAAGGCCAAGTCAGGTGTAGACATAGTAAGTGAGTGCTACAGGAATTGGACTGAGAGAGATGACCTCATGTAGGAAGAGAAAGCCTTAGGGAGAAGTGATAGTGATTAGTCTTGAAAATGGGTAGGAGATTTTTATACAAGGAGAGGATGGAAGGAGAAAGAGCTAGAGGAGACACAAAGAGATGGCTGTTGATCAGGACCATAGATGGAAAGTTGGGAGGGACCTTAGATTCTACCCTTATTTCTCATTCCCTTTTCACAGAAGAGGAAAGTGAGACCTAGAGCAGTGAATTTACTCAACCCAAGATCACACAAGTAGTAAGAGAAGAGCTGAGACTTGAAAGCAGGTGTTCTTATCTTAAATCCATCATTCTTGCTGTTACATCCTCAATTTGGGAAAGCATGTGGCATCTACTGGAGGATATGTCTGGTTAAAGCTTATGCTTACTTTTGACTGAATGTGGTATGGACTCATGAACTAGATACACTATTCATCCCAAGGTGTGTTCGTCCTTTGTTGCCAAGAAAGACCATGCCAGCAGGGAAATCATGACATGACTTGCACTTGACTTTGTTTTGAGTGAGGGAGGGCTGTGTAGATCCCCAGCCTCACTTCTCCTCCAGAGCCATCTGAATCCAGTGACCAGATATTCATCGGGATGACTGGAGATGACCCAGGATGAGGCAATTGGGGTTCAGTGACTTGCCCAAGGTCACACAGCTCGTGAGTGTCAAGTGTCTGAGGTGAGATTTGAACTCAGGTCCTCCTGACTCCTGTGGGGGGGGTGTTCTATCCATTGTACCACCACTCGTCCCAATACATCCTAACTGTAGAAGGAGCTCATAAAGCAAATCCTGTTGCCAGTAAGATGTAGGTGGGGCCATATTAAAATGAGTCATTTAAATCATAACTATGTTTTAGGAAGATTAATGTCTGTGTGTGAATGTGGAGACAAACAGATCGTCAGTAGACTATTCCAATATGCAAGAGGAGAGGGCATGGGTGGGTGGCCAGGGGGATACAGAGGGAAGGAGAGATGGATGTGTTGGTTGGCTGGACAGAAGGATTGAAAACAATCTCATTTCTCCAAATAACTGTTCAGGTACTAATTCTTCCTTTTTCATAAGATTTGTACCTAATCTACTTTGTCTGAGGACAGGGGGGAAAGAATTCCCCATCTTTCACTCAGTCATCCATCTCTTTCAGATCTGTCCTCATCCTCTCTGCTCTGACTCCCAGGCACAAGGTGTTTCTTATCTATTTCTAATTAGAGGAACTCACTGGCTTGGCTAACCTTGCCTCCAGCTGGGTTGGCAGCATGGTGCCAGCCTGAGCTGATTGGGCCTTTCCTGGAGCTCCCACTCCATGGGCAGAATCTTGACTCATTAGCTAGTTCATTCTGTAAAGAAAGCTTGCACTGACCTCATACCCTGCTCTCCCATATCCAGTGACTTGGTGGAAACAGAGACAATGGCTTCACATCTTCTACCAGGGTCAAAGGGAGGAGGTGTGGCGTTGAAGAAGCCAGATGTCAGTATTAGGGACAGAATCTTTCCTGAGTTGCCTATATTCATCATCCCTGTATGTATCATTCATTCATTCAACAAACACTTAGGATCATAAGATCTTTGAGTTGGAAGAGACCTCAGAGATAACAGGATTATATATAGATTTAGAGCTGGAAAGGAACTTATAGCTAATCTAATCCACCCCCCTCATTTTACAGATCAGGGAAACCTAGTCCTACAAAACTGAGCCTGTGACTTACCCAAGGTCACACAGGTAGGACATATCAAAGTTGAGATCTGAATCATGTTCTGATTTCAAGCCCAGTGCTGTGACTCACTTCCCATCTGAAGCCCTTGGATGGGACACATCCCTTGGATGGGATTGATTCTATTTCTAGTAGGAATCATTAAAAGAGTTTCCTCCTTGATTGTAAAATGAGGGAGATGGGCTAAATGTCTTCCAAGGTCCCTTTCAGGTCTATATACATGATCTCATGATCTTGTAATTTAATGTCTGAAGTAGGTTTTGCTTAGAGAATAGTATGGCACAGCAAAGAGAATACTGGATTTTAAATCAGAAAGACATGTAAAAATCTTGCCTCTGACGCTTTATAGCTATATAGCCATGGGAAAATCACTTAGCCTTTTTAAGTCTTAATTTTTATCACCTATAAAATGGGAATAGTAGCTCCTGTACTCCTTTAAGGCTTGTTATGAAGCTCAAATATGATAATGTATGTAAAATGCACTATGAAATGTAAAGTACTCTATAAGCATCAGTTATTTTTATTTTAAGATTTCATTTGCTATCAAAGCTGATGCTTAGTTTCTTGGCCCATTGCCTTGCCTTGACCCCCAAACATTTGTGTGTTATTCATTTCTGCTTCTAGCTTACTGATGGCTTTGCCTGGATCTGCTCGTTCAGAACCTTTAATTCTCCTGGTCCCTGATTCCTGCCTGGCTACTGAGATGCTTCTCGGCATACAATCCTGATTCGACTCTCAGGCTGCCTTCTAGCTACATCAGGTACCACAAAGAAGAGAAACAGAAAGGACCACGTCGATGTCATTCCATAAACCTTCTCTCATTTGGAAATGGAAAGAATGGGGGATTTATAGTTAGACTCTATAAACTTGTATCCTGGTTCAAAGCACAGGGGAATGACTTCCCTTTTCTGAATGTCAGTTTTCTAAGCAGTAAAAAGGGATAACCATACCTGCCTCACAGAGATCTATAAGGAAATCACTTTGTAAACTTAAAATGAAATAAAAATGTATTACTGTAGTCAATTAGCCATATAAAAAAGTAACCAATATTTTCCTAAAAATAGAGAGAGGAAATAGTTAAAAAATGCTTCATGGACAGTTCCTCAAGGCTGCCATCCAGTCAATGATGCAGTTTTATTGGGTGGGGCTCAAGAAGGAAGCAGACCACAAAGTGGTAGGTGAAATAGTCTCTCTTGGATCCCAAAGGGAGAAGAGCTATCGATGGTTTTCAAACCTTCTTCTATCTGTGAGATGAAGGAACTCAACTGGAAGAAACCAACAAAGGTCACCGGGATAGACAACGGCATACATTAAAGGCAAAAAGAACTAAAAATGAATCCAGCCTGTGCAGGAGACAGAGAAGAGATTGGCCCTGGATAGAGTGGAGGGTAAAGCCTGATGGTTCACCTGCCAATATTTGAGAGCTCTTCATAGTTTCTTAGCTTTATACATGAGGTGATGGGCCTCAAAGGTTATGGAGACTAAACCTCTCATTTTATGGATGAGGAAACTGAGGCCAGGGAGATTATAATATTGACCTATCTGAGATCATAGGAATGAGGTCACAGAGCCAGAACTCTTGTGCCTTTTTTCCACCATGCTTCCTTTCCAGATGTCTTACTGCATCTATCTTTGCAGCTACTTCAGTAGCCCTCTCTCTGGCCTCTGCCTTACCCTACAAAATGTCTGAGTCATTTATTGCCAGCACTGCTAGTTCCCATACCCAGTCTCCATCTTCTTTCAAATATTTCACGCTCCTCTTGCCAACGTTAAGGAGTCTCAGGTGAAAAGGTCTCCATGAAACCTTCAATATTGTTTTGCCTAGCAATCATCCTGTAGGATCATGTAGGCACAGGAAAACTTATAGGAATGGAGGCAAAGTAAAATAAAACAGAACAAGGAAAATAACATATATAACAACTTCAGTGTAAGTGGAAATTTTGGACAATAACATGAACAATTAAAATTGAATGCAATGAAATGACAATGATTGAACTTGGCCCCAAAGAAGAGTTCTAGGAAGACACCTATCTCTTTTCTTTAGAGTGAGGCAGGACTGTGAGTAAAGAACATTAGACTTGGTGCATTGGTTAGTTTTGTATAAGGGATGGATCTCTGGAAAGGGGCAGAGAAGCATATACTGGGAAATAAATATGATAGAAAAGCAAAAGATATCAACATTTTTTAAAGTTTAAAAACTGTTTCCAAACATTTACTCCTGACTAAAACAGCATTTAATTTGTGACTTAAACTTACTCCAGCCATTCTTTTAGACATTTATTCAACAGAATATGGATTCTCCATATGATGCTGTGAATATGATGTTCCTTTTCTTGAACTTGGTTTCCTACTTTATAGAATGAGGAGAATGTGTTCTCTAAGGTACTTTCCTTCTATGAAATTTTGTGTCCTGTGATCCCTTCAAGCTCTAGCATTCTTAATTCCATGTTCAAATGTCCTGTTGAGCACTAACATTCTAAGCTCTATGATTCTAAGGCCCTATGCTGCTCTAATGCTTTATCTTCTATGACTCTAGGGCCGTATGCAGTTCTAATATTCTATGTTTGATATTTTTTCTTTTTTTTCACTTTTAAATAGTGTTTTAATTTTTCCAATTATAGGTAAAGACAATTTTTAACATTCACTTTTTAAATAAAATTTTTATATTAAAATTTAAATTGATTAATTTTATTTATTTATATTACTTGAAAAATTTAAATAAAATTTTAGTTCCAAATGTTTTTCTTGCCTCCCTTACTTCCCTCCTCCCTAAGATGGTTAGCAATTTGAAATAGATTGTATGTGTACAATCATGCAAACAGTCTATAATTTAAAGTTTCCTTTCATCTCTGACATTTTCTCTTCTATAATTCTAAGTTCCATTGAAGCTGTAACGTTCTATATTCTATGATTCTAAAGTCATTTCCAGCTCTAACATTCTATGGTTTTGTGACATGAAGTAGAGAGAAGGGCTGTCAGTAAAGACTCTTTAAAGATCAGTTAAAGAAATCTTCATCAGAGATCAAAGGTACAGAGAGCTGCCATGAATGGCCTCCTGTTCCTATATTAACTTTGAATGATATAGCCACAAGGATACCACCTGAAGCGATTCCTAGTTTCTAAATACCAAGTTTTATTTAGTCGACATAGCTTTAGGAAAAAAAGAATATTTCCCATCCTAGGCTTCCCACACAGGATCTTTCTTGGCCAGGCTTACAAAAGGACTCAGCAGTAGAGTTCTGTCTAATACTACTAATAAGAGGGTAGCGCTGTCTCATCATGCGGAAAGGTGAACGATGGCAAAACATCTGAGGTAGGACGGGTCATCTTAATGCTCATCCTTACTCAGCCATCTAAGGACCACAAGCATAAGATCATCCATGTAGGGTCTGGTTGAGAACTTACCATTCGATATAACTTGTCTTCCAGCTCCTGGTTAATCCTCTGTAAGGCTAAGTAATTGTTTTGTATCCTGAAAGAAAAAAGAAAATTATGTCGTTGAGCATCACTGACTCCCTCACTAGGGGCCAGAGGATAAGGGGAAGAAGCAAGGAACAGATCACTGCTGAAGTTTCAGACTATAAAGTCACACACATAGCTTATCCTCGTGATGTTCTCTTCCAGGAAGGCTTTCAGGATTATGCCTATTTCACCCTACTCACCCTTTTACTTCAAAGGCTGATTACTCATTCAACAAATTCTCCATTTTGTCAGACATAAGATGCTCAGCATGGTGCAAGGCACCAAGAGAGGAAGGGGAAATACAGGATTATAAAATAGCATTTGTTCCATCCATCTGTACTAGGTGTGGGTGCACCTCAGGAACACAGTTGAACCTTGTCCATTGTGTATTCATGTGCCTGTTATGTCCAACATGGTTTAATGGCAACAGAGATGTACCTAGAGTTGGGAGACATGGGTTGGAATCTGGGCTCCAACCCTAGCTAGTTATGTGATGTGAGGCAAGTCACATAATCCTCTTAAGTTTTCTTGAATTTCCAGTAAATAGGGAAAATTATGCTTGTACTACCTACCTACCATGCTTATCACCAGGCATATACTTCATAAACTCAGAGACAGCTAAGTGGCCCAGTGGATAGAGCACTAGACTTTGAGTCAAGAAGGCATGAGTTCAGATCTGGCCTTAGACACTTACTGGCTGTACGACTCTGGGCAAATACTTTAAATTCAGTCTGCCTCGATTTCTTCATCTATAAAATGGGGGGTACCTACCTCACAGGGCTAATGTGAGGATCAAAGACATGTAAAGAGCTTAGCAGTTTCTGGCACATAGTAGGCACTTAATGGTTCTTTCCTTCCCTTAAAAAAGCCATAGAAGTGGGAACTATAACTTTTGTTGCTGCCCTTATTATACTCCTATTCTCGCCCATGGAATCACAGAATTTGTGGTAGAAGGAACTTCAGAGATCATCTAATCCAATCGCCCTCCCAAATGATCAAACAATCCATGAACACACTTTGAGTTAGTACCTACTGTGTGCAGAACATGATGCCAGGTGCAGGGTTTGGGGGAGGAGATTTTAATAAAAGCCCAGATACCTGATTTCATGAGCTCATAGTATAGGTATTCCTAACCAATATGACACCAGGCATTTTCTCTGGCTATCTTCCGTGGCTGGAATATTCTCCCTCTTCATTTCCATCTCTAAGTCTGAGCTAAAATCCCATTTTCTATAGGAAGTCTTTTCCAATCCCTCTTAATTCTAGTGCCTCTCTTCTTATTGATTCCATTCACAGCTTGTTTGCACATATTTGTTTACTTGTTGCTTCCCCCATTAGATTGTGAGGTCCTTGGGGCAAGGACTGGCTTTTGCCTCTTTTTGTATCATTATCAGTGAGCACAGTGCTTGGCACTAAGAAGGCACTTAAGAAATGGCTCTTAACTTCTGACTGCCTTTCATAGCAGCCCTGACAGATGACAATTCACCTTTGTGGCCTTAGGACAGCACTCTATTCCAAAGCTCTTCTCTCTAAAGTTTGCAAAAATCTGCTGCATCTAATGGCCTTGGCTCAATTCTCATATACCATAATTTAGCTACTGCTCTTTCTGGATTCCTCTTTGACACATATTTCTAACAAGCTTGGTTACCTAGTTTCCCAGCTCATGGAAATTTAGAAGTAGCAAATTATGTGAAGGAAGGGGACTGCTAGAAGTAGTTACATTGAGGGTAACTTATCACTTCTCAGATGTGCCTTGCTGTTCTCAGTCCCTTTCCTTTGATGCTTATTAGTGATAAAACACTACCTCCTTCCCTAAGGTCTTCTTTGAACTCAACACTAAGGGTTAAATTATACATCCTCTATTTAAGAAGGCAGGGAAATGTGAGATATATTTCACAGATGTTATCACCTACATCACTAACATTTAAAAATTTTGTACCTAAAGGTTTAAACCAGGGATTCTTAACCTGAGGTCCACAAACTTGTTTTTAAAAATAGGCTGAAAACTGTATTTCAATATAATTGCCTTCCTTTGTAATCCCATGTGTTTTATGCATTTAAAAACATTATTCTGAGAAGGTATCTTTAGGCTTCACCAGACTGCCAGAACTATCCATGATACCAAAAAGGTGAAGATACCCTGATTTAAATTCTCCATCATTGGAAATGCCATTCCTTGAGGGTTCTAGGTTATCTATGTGGGGAGGAGAGGACAGGGGTTCACCATACTATCCTCTCCACACTGGATGCAGTAAATCAACTTTGCCAATTTTTTAGTGCCCAATAATGTTTTTTTCTTTTCTCAGAGGCACAGGTAGCAATACTTTTTGAAAAGCATCGCCTCAGAAGTTTGTTTTTTCTTCTTGGTGGACTTCAGAACACCAGATTATTCTGTCTCACTGATGAAAACATGCCTCTTTATAAGTAGCACATGTGCAGGACAGTAATTACTAATAACCAGTGAGCAATGATGACAGGAAATTTAATGGGCATGTGCTTTCCTCACCCACTGTCCTGGGAGCTAAGTGACAATTATTTCATGATTCCCCTTCTTTGGGGATGCCCTTCACCAGTTCAAATCACAACTCCTTTCTGAAAGTT
>CM053769.1:407319141-407352857 GCA_028658325.1 Potorous gilbertii
TTTCCTCACCCACTGTCCTGGGAGCTAAGTGACAATTATTTCATGATTCCCCTTCTTTGGGGATGCCCTTCACCAGTTCAAATCACAACTCCTTTCTGAAAGTTGAGGTGGCCAAAAAATTCATCATCATTTGGGTCAAATGGGTAAGGAATGTCCATGGACTCAGCGAGGTTGGTCCTAGGATCAGACAACAGTTGATCAGTAGGCATTTGGTAAAGATCTACTGGGTGCTAGACATTGTGCTAAGTACTGGCGAGGTAGAGAAAGGCCAAAGACAGTTCCTGCTCTCGAGGAGCTCATAGTCTAATGGGAGAGATAACATGGAAATAACTATGTTCAAATAAGATCCAGACAGGATTGTTGATGTTTGAACTAAAGACCTCCCAAGGCAGCCTATTCCACTCTCTGGGGCAGATTTATATTGAGCCTAAAATTGTTCTCTGACTTAGTACTTCATTGCAATGCAAGGACTTAAAAAATTCCCAATGGACGCTTGAGGCAAAATGCTTTCTACATCCAGAGAAAGAACTACGGAATTGGATCGCAGAATGAAGCAAGACCATTTTCTTTTACATTATGTTTTGTTTTGTTTTATGATTTCTCCCATTCGTTTTAATTCTTCTATGCAACAAGACTAAGGTGAAAATGTATTTAATACTAACATATGAGTAGAACCTATATAAAATTGGGAGGGAGGGAAAAAATCTAAGATATATAGAAGTGATTGTAGAACACTGAAAACAAAATAATTTAATAATCATAAAAAGATTATTGGGGGAAACAAAAGGATCCATGAAATTCTGACTTTAAAATGAAGGCTTCTGTCTCTTAATATTATCAGGCCAGCACTTCAAAATAGGAAAATAAAAGACGATTCTAAATTATAAAAAAAAATAAAGTTGTTCTCTGCAGCTTCCACAATCACTGCTCCTTGTTTTGCTCTCTGGAGTCAAACTGCATGAATCTAACTCTTCTTCAAGTCTGAATGCTCCTCCTGAGTCTTCTCAAAGCACAGCATCTCCATTTTCTTCATCTGATGCTGACCCTAACCCACCTTGAGGCACCCTCCAGATTGCCAGCCTCTTAACTTCCTAGTGTTCCATTTCCTCACCTGTAAAATAAGGATAATTGTACTTGCACTATTCATTTCAGAGGTTCCTTGTGAGCATCAAGTGAAATGATGTACAGAAAGTACTTTGCCAGTATGGCAGTCAGTTAGTAAGCATTTATTTGTCACTTATTGTAAACCTTAAAACACAGTCAAGAGCCTCAGATTCTAAGAGTTGGAAGGGATGATAGTGGTTATATAATCCAACCAATTCCTACTCAAACAAAAATCCCCTTTCAAATATGATTAACAGCCTCCAGGGTCCTGAAACCCACTACTAGCCAAGTCAGCCTCTTCTCCTCTTGGATAACTAAAATTGTTAGGATGTTTTTCCTTATGTGAATTCTAAATTTAGCTCATTACAATTTGTACATGCTTCTCTTGCTTTTGCATCCAGCATCAAACAGAAAGAATTGAATTCCTCATCTGTGTGACTGACAGCCCTTGAAAGACTTAAAGCAAACTATCGTCTGCCAAATTTTCTCTTCTCCAGGTGAAATATGAAGTTTCTTCAAATAAGCCTTACATGGCATGATCTCAAATGTCTTCACCATCCTAGTTTTCCTGATCTGAGCATACTCTTACTCATCAATGTCTTTCTGAAAATGATGTGCAGAACTGTACACAATATTCCAGATGTTGTCTGACCCAGGGTAGAGTATGGGGAATTAATGCTTCCCTAGTTCTGGACACTGTACCTTTCTTAATGCAGCTGAAGTATCTTTGGTGACTAGCATATTATCACACTCCTGATTCATATGGAATTTGCCATCTATTAAAACTCTTCAGATCTCTTTTTTTTCAAATAAATAGTTGTATAGTCACATCTCCTTCCCTCCCCCCAATAAAATCTGCCTTTTATTCCTGTTAAATTTCATCTTATCAAGACCGGTAGTTCAGCTATTCCAGGGTGTAAGTGTTCCGGACCTTGGTAAACTGTAAAGGACTTTCTAAATGACTTTGTAAACCATGATCCTTTGTCATTTACAAAGAGCTTTATAATTCACAAAGGACCCAACAGTTGGCAAATCCCCATGAAATTTACAAAGTCTTTTGTAAACAAGGAGGGGTTTGCGTTAATAATAAAGCTGAACCTAACCATGCCTGGGGCCATGGCAGTTGGTTGTCTCTTATCCTGGCTCCTTTCCCAGCTGATTCCTCTACTTCTGGCCAGTTTTCATGATTTCCCACTGGAGCTAGTGGGATGAGACTGTGGTTTCCTCTCATCCTGGTTTAACTATGCTGATGTGGCCAAGATAACATATACCAAGTACTTTGCAAACTATAATGTGCTGTATAAATGTCAGTTATTATTGGAATTATTATTTCCTCAAGGACTATAGCCTAGGCAGATCCAGGATGCTTAACTTTTACTTGGCAAATTATAGGGCAATCCTATGTCATATGTTTTAGATATGACAGCTCTAGGATTTCTATAGAGACACAGAAATGTCATTGAGTAAGAGTTGTAGCTGGCAGACAAGCTTTCAGACTGGTAAGATTGCAGTAAGATTTTTAGAATCTTGGAAATTTCCAGTGTGCAGAAACTCAGTATCTACCAAATCAGTCTATTTTACCTTTGGATAACTAATTGTTCAGAGGTTTTGTTGTTTGTTTATCTTTGTTATCCCAGAAGGGAATTTCAAAGATCTTTTACCTTCCCCTTTTATTAACTCCCTTATCTCACATAGAGGGAAACTAGGACCTTAAGAATGGAAATGACTTAAATATTTTCAGTGTCACATGATCTGCGTGCAGTACCTGAGTTGGAACCCACAGAGTATCGTAAATTTAAAAATGGAAGGGACCTTAGAAGTCGTGTGTTCCAACCCCCTGAAAGTAGTGATTATTTCTCTGTTATATTAATAACCAACTAATATTAGGGGAGGGGAATCCAGGTGATTTTGTCCTTTCTATTTTCTCATTCAAAGCACATTTGACTGTACTTTGACCCCTAAAGTACATTTCTGACCCTGCCCAAAGAATTCACCCCATCTAGAACATCTTATCTAGGTGGAATTTCATCCCCCTTTGTTCATTGACTATGTGGAGGATAGATCCTTTTGTATAGAGGCAGGAGTGGTCTGACTTTAGTCTCTCTATGTCCATGAGTGACATGATCAGTCACATACTCAAACCCTCTTAGAATAGGCCCACCTCTCACTGTAATATTCATTCTCTCATTAATTGTTAGCCCATCAGAGTTGATATCTACCTGTTGGGAATATTAACTTTTCTAAGAGTATATAAGCATTAAGTGACCTCCATGATTGCTTCTGGTTTATGAAAGAAAGCCAAATGACTCATTTTATTATCTGCTAGCCACAATTAATAAAACTGATTATTAATTACCCAGAAATCATGTCTCTTGGGCTTTTCATTCATCATATCCCTTATTTTACAGATGTAGAGACAAGAGTCTCAAAGAGGTTGAAGCTTTGATCAAGGTCACTCAGATATCAATGGCAGAGCTGGAATCTGAATCTAGGTCTTCACTATTTCTAAACCTAACATCAATTGCTCTGCACTGCCTCTAGGACTCTGAACATCCAGGACAGAGAATTGGCTGCTATTTCCTACTGAGCCTGGGAAGGCTGAGAAGGAGGAAGCCTTTATCTTTTTGTTCTGTAAACATTTTCCAGGGTGACAGGAGCTACATTTGAAAAAAAAAAAAAAGACCTGCTGCAGCATCTTGGCTGTTACTCAACTCAGGGCTCCACATTTTGGAAAAGTAGGGCTTAAGTTTTCAGTGACACGACAACCTTGTGTCAGCCCCTCAATTTTTGCGGCTCTCTTGGAAGAAGGATTGGCAGAGCACATCAAGTGGGAAAACTGGAGCGAATCATCCGTGAAATACACATTGCCATAGAGCAGATGATAACAGCCACTTCTCTCATTTCATTAATGTTTTACAGTTTACAAAGCCCTTTTCTCACAACAACTCAGTGAGGCAGAGAGTGGAAGTATCATGCCCATCCTAAATACCCTCACCCACACAATGACCCAGCTGAAATGCCACCTGCTTATAGAGCTTCTTCTTCTTTTCCCAGTCTGAAAGCATGATAATGATAGCTGACATTTATATCCTGCTTGAAGTTTTGCAAAACAGCACATTACGTTTGAGAATTTAATCTGAGCCTCACAATAGCCTTGCAAAGTATGGGTATTATCTCCATTTGACAGATAAGAAAACTGAGGTTTGTCCTAGTGAAGTGATTTCCTGTGGTTACATGGCCAGAGGTGGGATTCAAACCCAGATCACTTCCAAATCCAGGTCTCACATTCTTTCCAAGCTGACTCTGATATGAGAGATGACATTTTTTTTTTCTCATACTTCATATAACTTTTTTGTTCTCTTCTTACTGGACATTATTATATAATATAGTTATCCACATATTGAGTGCTATATCTCCTTATTAGAGAATAAATTTCATAAAGACAGGGACTGTCTTCTAATTTTTTTATCCCTTCTAGAACCCTGTAGAATACTTTGTATGCATAAGACACATAAAATCCTCAGTTAACTGGATTGCTTGGGTACTTTTAACAGTTAGGTTACTTTTATCCATTTGAACCTTATAATAGTCCTGTGAGGATAGCAGGGCAAGGATTACTCTCTCTACCTCATAGCTAAAACAGAAGGAGGTCCAAAGAAGTGACTTTTACAAGAGCATATGGCCAGTATGGTAGAGATGGGTTTCACACTCAGGTTTCCTGACTCCAAGGACAGTGCTTTTTCATCCAGGGTTGCAGTTGCTATGGAGGGAGTCAAGCCAGGGAGGAATTAGGGCATGTATGCCCCTATCATAGATGAATGTTGTGAGGCTAGGGGGTTTTAGGAAAGATTTCTTGGAAGAGGAGGCACTCCTGATACTGAGATTTTACAAAAGCATATGATAAACTATCTCATAATAAGGAATAAGATGAATGCATTTGAACTAGCCAAAGTCAAAAGAGTTGCCATGAATGGTTCAAAGTCAACTTGGCAGGTTTCCATTGCCCTGTGGATATATACTTGGCCCTTTGATGCTTAATAGATTTTTTTATCAGTGACTTGGATAAAGACAGATGAAATGCTTATAAAAATCTATAAATGACACAAAGCTTGGAAGGAAGGATAACACTATGGATGGAATTATTCTTATGTTGAGCCAAATCAGATTAGATGAAATTCAATAGGGATAAATGTAAAGTCTTACATTTGAGGTAGAAAATCAACATTAAAAACATGGGATGGGAGAAGTCTGGTTAGAGAGCAGCTCATCTGAAAACGATCTGGTAGGGGTGAGGTCTTAGGTGTCTGTAAATTCAATAGAAATCACCAATGTGATGTAGCAGCCAAAAAGACTCATGCCATCTTGACTGCATTTGGGAGGCATGGCTCTTAGAATGAAAAAGTCATACAGAAGTCCCTATATTCTGCTCTGGCCAACCCCCATCTGGAGTACTGGGTTTAGTTCTAGGTGACATAGTTTAGGGAGGTCACTGATTCGCTAGATCCACAGGAAGGCAATCAGGATGGTGAAAAGCCTTGATTTCATATTCTTTGAGGATCTGTTCAGGGTGCTGAAAATATCTGTCCTGGAAAAAGGAAGGCCAGGTGGGATACTAGAATTGTGTTTGAAATCTGAAGTGATGTCATGTGGAAGAAAGATTAAACTTGGTATATTGGGCCCCAGGGAGTAGAACCCGAAGTAGTAGGAAAAAGTTACAAAGAAGTTAATTTAGATTTGATAGCAGGAAAAATCTCCTAAACTGAGTTGCGTCAAAGTGGAATGGGCTCCCTCAAGAGGTAGTGGCCTCCCCTTCCTTGGAGTTCTCCAGGCAGAGGCCGTATGACTGCTTTTGAGGTATGGTATAGTAGATATGGCTTAGATGGACTTTGTTTGAATGCCCTTCTGAGTCTAACATTCTATAATTCTGCATAGGAATTCAACAGGTATAGATGAGAAGAGAATAGAGTTTTTGACTGATGGGATAACCTAAGCAAAAGCCAGGAAATAAGAGAGAAACATTTGTATTCTGTAGGCAAAGAGTTATCTAGTTTGTCTGGAAAAGAGTGTAAGAAGGGGAATAACATGAGAAAAAAGCCAAAGACTGAGGAGTTAGGCTAGTGCCAAATTCTAGGGGGGTCTTGAAAGATAAGGGAAAAAAATTGAACTTTATTCAGTAAGCAACAGGAGGCTAATGAAAATTCTTAAGCAGAGGAGTTACAAACAGATCTATAGATAAAAACACTGTGGCAGCAGTGAGAAGACCAATTTGATGGTGGAAGTGAAGAAAAAAACCCAAGCAACCCTGTAAGGAGGCTATTGTAACAGTCCAGGCAGAGAGTAATGAGGGAATGGGGAAGAGAAGAGGGAAGAACCATGGCTTCCCTTAAGGAATATGGAAAATAAACTAAATAGATGGGCCAGTGATGGAAGGAGGGAAGTTATAAGAAGAAGGGAAAATATAAATAGCCCACTTTGGTTGTACTGGGTATAAATTGCTGATGGGACATCCATGTAGAGATGTCCTCCAGGCAGCTGATGATGTGATTATAAGCTCAGAAGGCAAGACATAGAAAAACTCACAGTAAAAGGACACATATAAGAATGAAGAGCCAGAAAAGGAATGGCTATAAGGGTAGGAGAAGGAACAAGGAGTATGATATCTGTGAAACTGAAAGAAAAATATAAAGTAGAAAAGGCAAGGCTGGTATGCATGCAGGCGTGTGCATGCATGTACACATGTGTGAGCCTGTGTAAGATCTCATTTGATCCTCAAAACAACATGATGAAATGGATGGTGGGAATATTGTTACTACCCTTATTTGCTGGTGAAGACACAGAAGCTTGGGAAAGTACTTTAAGCTTTTAAACCAAGTGTTCTCCTGACTCTAAGTCCAGAGTTTCTCCCATTGAACAGAGATCACAATGAAAGCAAAGAATAAGTTTAGTGTGGGTTAGGGAGTAGGAGAAATGGAAGGATAGGACATTGTGGGAATTTAGAGGTCTGTGTTCTTTAGTTGGTATCCTTCTGAGACTGTGGTGGTCTGCAGCTGAAGTAGAACAGAGAAGGAGGTCCTGGAGTGGGAATGGCAGAGGAATTGAAAAGTCAGGTTCTTAGAGGAGTGGTCAACATGAATATTGTTGCTGGTATGAGATAGGTTGGAGACTGTGAGTCAGGTTCTAAAGTTGGGAATGTAAGAAAGAGACCTGGAGGTTGGTGGGTACCAGCAACAAGGATGGGAAGAAGTTAGTATAGAAAAACTGCAAGGATGTCAAAAAATGAGGGGTAACGGAAGGATGGTAGTGCTGGAAACAACACAGGAACAAGCAGAATTCACAGGAATTCACTGAAAGCAGGGGGAAGCAGTAGGGCTAATAATTCTAGGGCTGAAGAGAATTGAAGAGGTTGAATTGAATTCCACTAGAGCCGAATATACTGGACATGAGTTAACTCTTAATTCCTAATCAAATTCCAGAGGTTGTGCTATAAACTGCCCGAGGTTTGAAGCATAGCATATACCAAAGGGTGAAGGAGTGATGGTTTGGTACCACAACGTCAGCAACAAGTGTATCTTTGATAAAATCGTGTGTTTCCTTCCCACTCCTCTGGTTAGAGGTCACAGGTCCCTGACAGAGTTCAACTCCTGAAAGGTGGCCTTCGGAAATAAATAAATCTCTATACAAAAGAAATGCAGGTTATATAAGGAAATTGGTTAGTTGGGTCACACAGGGTTTGCGTGTATTTACACATATGTTCTCAGGCTTTCAATATTTTAGAAAGACAAAGACATTCCTGGAATAAACACTTGCCTCTGTTTTCCCCTTATGAGGAGTTTGTTTAAATAGGCTGTTCTCCTGCCTCCAATGCTTCAGAAAGGACTGACTCTCCCTTTCCCTCTCTCCTCTCTCTTGTTCTCTCTCTCATTCTCTCCCTCCCTCTCCCTCTTTCTCTCTCTCTCCCTTTTGTTCCTGAGCCTGGGACTCACCTTCTCAGTTTCTCTGTGACTTTCTCCAGCTCCTCCTGAGCCCGCCGCAGTTCTATTTCCAAGTAGTGCCGGGTGGAATCAAACTCAGTTTCAAGTTTCTCCAGCTTGTGGGTGGTGTAGGAGAGGCGCTTCCGCAGTTCTCCCTTCTGTTCCTGTAGAGTGCTGGGAGGAACCACAAAAAAACAGAGGCAGCTATGAGCCTTTGAGGAGAGGTTTTATGGCTAGTTTCAAGGTACTACTCCAATGGGAGGTGGGGATAGGGAGGGCCTATGTTTGCTTATTTTCTGTAGGCAGTACAACACTTAATAAAGAGTTAGATGCGAAGATGTGCTGGTGCCAACTCTTACTAAATTTTCAGGGGAAACATTTTCACTCAGAAGGGCTACAAGTTGGGGCTTGATTTGCTGGTTTGTTGACTGCTGAGACTTGTGAAAGTGATAGAGAGAAGATATTAATGCAGATTACATTTAATATTGGGGTCATGGATTTTTTTGGAGCCAGTGGTTAACCACTAACTAGCATTCTCCTGGTCAGACGTCATAGAATGTCAGAGGTGGAAAGGGTTCCAGAATCATAGAATATAGGATGTCAGAATTTGAAAGGGACCTTAAAGTGTCCACATCCAAGCCTTTCACTTTACAGAGGAAATAACCAGAGGCTTGAGGGGGAAAAATAACTTGCCAGGTCATTCAGTGAATTATGAGTAGCTCTGGGACTACATTTGTGGAAACACAGGCAGGTGTCTTTTCTGGGATGGATGGTGAGTCCTTTGAAGGAGGGGTTTTGCTTCTGTAGAATTCCGAAGAGATTAATTTATGAGCTCCAGTATTTACTCACTTAATCCTTTTACTAGAGGCAAATGACAAGGACTCTTAGGAACTGATGTGTGGCCTCTTTTTCCTTCTGCCTACCAAATTAATTACAGACTCTCAGAAGGACAATTTCTCTACTTCAATCCAGAACTAAGTAGGAAATATCCTCTGTGACATCCCTGTCATTCAGATTTTACTCAAAGATCTCCAGGGATGAAATAGCCCATTCCACTTTTGGATGTCTCTCACTGTTAAGAGAGCTTGCCCTTATACTAGATGAAATTGACTTTTTTTGCACCTAGTCAAGGAGCTAAAAAAATATACATTTCCTTTCCTTTTCCCTTTTAGTTTCCTTTTGGATTTCATGCGTGTCTATATTTAGGGGGAACTGAAATGCTATTAAGAATTATAAAGATCAAGTTAATATCCTCTTCAAACGGCCACTGAAAACCTAGCTGAATTTGACAACTAGGATGTTTGCCACAGTAGTGGTTGGCTATTGGTTGGGTAAGTACTGTAGCTGATGGGGAAACCATCTTGAGACTCATTCATCATGGTGGGACTGATTTTCTAGAGAACAGGGTCATCTTGATGCCCTGGGCAATGCTTCATCTCTCCCCATGGCCACTGGCCACTCTACAGTTTGTCAATCTTCCTCTAGGTTGACCTTTTCATTTCTCAGGAAAAGGAGAGCACTAATATATTTTCCTGAAGCAGATAACACTCAGTACTTGCCCCCTGGAGCCAGGCAGAACAATTCTAAACCCTTTTCAATAGGACAAACTCTTCAA
Organism: Potorous gilbertii; assembly: GCA_028658325.1. Taxonomy (NCBI): domain Eukaryota; kingdom Metazoa; phylum Chordata; class Mammalia; order Diprotodontia; family Potoroidae; genus Potorous; species Potorous gilbertii. The sequence goes on from CM053769.1 coordinate 407,328,832, forward strand.
ATTCTTGACGACTGCTATTACATTCTCCTTCCCCCTCCCAACCTCTTCTATCTCTTCCTTACTCCAGGCTAAACATCCCCATTTCCTTCAGGAGATCTTCATTTGGCACAATCTCATGTCTTCTCACTGTCCTTTACAGAACATTTTAGTTTGTAAATGTCTTTCCTAAAATGTTATATCCATTACTGGACATTTATGCTCTGACCCTATTCAATTGAAAAATTCATTTATATGTCAGGAGAGCAGACAAGGTGACAACTTCACTCATCCTGGTCACCGTGTCTCTATTACTGCAACCTAAGATGCCACTGGATTTTTTGGCTTCCCTGTCACAGCTTATTCATACTGAGCCTGTGGACCACTAAAACACCATGATATTTTTCTGAAAAAATGCTCTCCAGCCTTGACTGTCCCATCACATATTTGAATAGATGCTTTTTTTAAAAAAAAAAGTCTAAATGCAGGTATTAATATCTATATATTTAAATTTTATGAATATCTCTACCTACTCAGTGCCTGCTATACTAAGCCAGCACTTAACACAGTCACTAGGACATAGTAAGTACTTTATAAATGTTGGCTGACTGAACACTGGAGAACACAAAGTACAGATAATTGAATGCTTGAGCCAATGTGGTCTTGGGTCATCTTCTAGTTATTTCATGCTTATATACCTTGTCTTCCTAATGAAACTACTAGCAGCAGCTATAAGAATAGCTAGTATTTATATAGTGCTTTAAAATTTACAAATCACTTTCCAAATATTATCTCATTTGGCCCTCACAAAACCCCTGAGAGGTAAGAGAGGTATCCCTATCTATTCCTATCTTGCAGATGAGAAAACTAAGGAACAAAGTGGTTAAGTGACTTGTTTAGGGTCACACAGAGAGAAATGTGTCTGAGATCATAATTAAACCAATGCTCTATATACTATACCAACTAGCTTCCAAGGACTGTGTCTTTCATTTATTGCAAGTAACTAGACACTCAAAGTCTTACTAGTGACTGAAGGAAGACATATCACAATATAATAAAATTCCTCACACAGCATTTTAAAAGTACTTTTACATTGATCATCTTACTTGGTTCTCACAAAAATTCAATGAGATAGGTATGAGTATTTTTATATTTAACTAACATGTAATATTTTGTTATATATTTCATTTAAATACTATTTTAAACTTTTACAATGAAGGAAACTGAGTCTCAAAAGATATTGTCACAATATCTAGTAAGTTTCAGAGGCAGGAATCAAACCTAGTTTTCCCCTGCTTTTTCCTGCTCATCTTTCTTTTCCTTAAATCATATTGCAGAGTTAACATAAAAGGTATGTAAGGGAAAAGCACCAAACTAGGAATTTTCTGTTTCCTAATCTATAGAATGTAGACGATAATATTTACAATTCCTACCTCACAGGATTGTTGAAAGGAAGTTGCTTTTAAAACCATAAAGCACTAAAGATATGTACGTGGTAAAAATCATCACTGCAGGAAAGAACCCCTTGTCTTCAATTTTTCTCTTCTTAAAGAATCAGGGCCAGCATGTGGCTTCATTCCCTATTCTCCAATAGAGTAGGTGATGCCTAACCTGGATACCTGTGTTCATCAAAATCATCAGAATCAGAATCAGCATCATAGACCAAGTGACCTTAGATGTCATCTATTCCAATTTTTTCATTTTAGAAACTGAGGCCCACAGAGGTAAAATGACTTGATTTGGGTCATACAAAGTACTAAGTGGGTAGAGCAAGAATTTGAACTCAGGACTTCTTATTCCACATGCAGCATGCACATAACACACATTTCTATAGTTTTATAACGCCCTTTCCTAATGAGGTAGCTAGCACAAGTATTATTATTTTACAAATGATGAAATTGGGGCTCATGTTCTCACAGCTGTAAGTATCCAAGCTAGGACCAGAGTTCTGGTCTCCTAATACTAAACCTAGAAGAATCTAGAAATCTATGGCAACTAGGTGGTACAGTGGATAGAATACTGGGTCTGAAGTCAGGAAGATTTGAATTTAATTCCAGCCTTCCACACTTACTAGTTGTGTGACCCTAGGTAAGTCACTTAATCCTCTTTGTCCCAGTTTCTTCAACTGTAAAATAAGCTGGAGAAGGAAATGGCAAACCACTCTGGTGCCCTTGCCAATAAAACTCCAAATGAGGTGACTAACAGTCTGACACAACTGAAATGAATGATCACTAAGATATCAAGAAATAGGCTGGAAAAAAGAACAAGAAACAAAAGCTGTGTTTGGAAATTCTACCCAATTAAAGTGACTGAAGAGTGACATTAGTGGATTTTGAGTCACAGGCATTCCTTTAGTCAACCTTTTCCAGGTGAATGGCTCCTGAGTATGATGATATCTCCTTGCTATATCCATCAAACAAGTTATATCAAGATACTCAGATGCACATATTGACTCAATCTCTTCTTTCAGCTAGGTTTTCCCAGAAAAGAACAAAGATAATTCAGGACTATTTATTTCCCCACATATATGACTATCTTTGGAAAAACAAGAATAATGTTATCCTTGCTTTTTAAGGTTCAAACTTATGTGCACCATTTAGCCTAATATGGGAAGATTCTGATATTTATTTCTTTAAATGACCAAAAAAGCTCAGAGGAAACTGGGTAGACAAATCTCCATTCTTTAAAACTGAGTATCTTTGCCACTAAATTGTAAGGCATCAGTCTATTTCAACTTCAATCTAATGACTATATTAATCTCACCTATCTCCCCCTTGCCATTCCCTGCCCCCATTTCAATGAAATTCTCTATGAGTCAAGAATGGAACATGAAAGTGAGAAAAGTTAATTTGATTTCAGGATGTGCTAATGCATTTAGAAGAAGAAAGGCAATAATCTTGTATTCTATCTTATTCAGATATCTGAATCACTGAGTTAATTTCTGGGTACCAGATTTTAGGTGGGACATTTTAGAAGCCATGATGAATACAGAGGAGGGTAGCCAGGATAGTGAGGAGATATGTCATCCAAGGATCTGTTGAAGGATTGAAGATGTTATAACCAAGAGAAAAGAAACCCTAAGAGAGCAAGAATGATGCTGTAGAATATTAGAAGGGTTGTAACACGCATAAAGGTTGTGGTCTTGCTTCATGTTGGGTCTCAAACAGGTGGAATGTCCAGGAAGGCAAATTGTGACTCAGCTGACTAACTATTAGAGCTCTCCAGTAATGGAATGGAGCTGCTTTGTGTGGCTAGTGAGTTCCCCTATCATGAAAAGTATATTGAAGAATGTGCTGCAGGGGTGTGGGGGTCATACTTCAGGTGCCAATTGGACTGAATGACTTCTGAAATCCCTTCCAAATCTAAGATTCCATGACTTTATGATTTTTAACTAGGACTAATTCAATTTAGCTCCATTTGACAAGTATTTATTAAGCATTAACTGTCAGGGATTCTGCTAGCCACTGAGGATTCAAAGACAAAAAAAAAATGACATCATCCCCACTCTCAAGGAGCTTACTTTCTATGTAAAGGATATTAAATTCTAGGCAACTAGGTGGTACAATGGACAGAGTACTGAATCTGGAGTCAGAAGAATCTGAGTTCAAACCCTGCCTTAGATACTTTCTAGCTGTGTGACCTGGGTAAGTCACTTAACTTCTGTCTTTCTGTTTTCCCATCTGTAAAATGGGGTTAATAATAGTTTATACCTCTCAGCTTTTGTGAGAATAAAATAAGAAAATATTTGTCAAGTGTTTTGCAAACCTTAAAATGCTATTATAAGTATGCATCCTTATTATTAATATCAACATTAAATTACCATAGGTTAACATTTATATTAATAATTTCATCTATAAACAAAATAATTTACAGGGGAAGGGTATTGATAACTGGGAGGATCAGGATAGACTTTCTGTAGAAGGTGTTTCTCAAGATGCGCTTTAAAGGAAATTGGAATTCTACAAGAAAGGATAGAGGAAGAGAAAGTATATTGCAAGCCTGGGGGAGAGTCAAACAAAGGTAAGGGGTGAAAGATGCAATGTTATTTAGAGGAAACAGCAAATTTACCAGTTTGACTGGGATGTAAAGTAGGAAGAGAATCATGTGCAGCTTTCCTACAGAGGTAGATTGTAGCCAGACTGTGAAGACTTGAAAAGGCAAACAGAAGTTTGTGTTTTATCTTAAAGGAAAAGAGGAGCTGGTGGAATTTCTTGAGCTAGATGGTGACATCGTCTAATTCATGTTTCAAGAATGTCAATTAGGGAAGTCGGATTGTAGAGGCATAACAATGGGAGCATGGAGACCACTTAGGAGGCTACTGTTGTATCTAGGCAAGTGGTGATAAAGTTGAGAACTATGGAGGTAGCCATGGGAGTGGATAGTGGAGATGGATGTGATGTGATCGGAAAATCAACATGACTTGGCAATTGATTATTTGGATATGAGGAATAAGGGAGTTAAGAATTCAATATGATTCCACTGTTTTAAATCTGATTGACCAGAAGGATGGCAATCTCCTTCACAAGAAGATGGTAGAGGTTGGGAGAAAGATAAGATAAATGGAATGAAGTTATAGGAAGATCAAATTTAGCTGCCTAATTAAAAAACATCTACTATTCAACAAGTAATTTAATAGCATAAATTGTGTACAGACACTATGCTAGGGAGTATATTAGAAGAGGTTAAGGGACACAACATTTAGATAAGACGCATTTCCATTTAGATTTGTTCAGTCATGGAATGAGCTGCCTAATTGAGAGTAATGAATACCTTAACACTGGGAATCTTCAAGTGAAGGATTACTTGTCAGAGATATTGTAGCGTAGACTTAAGAGGCATAAGTCGAACAAGAGGCCCTCTGCGGTACCTTCCCACTCTGAGGATGCTGGTTCCAATGAGTGGAAATTCCTGAGAGTGTTAATGATTAGAGTTGTCAAAATGTGTGGTAGGATGATTCTCCCATCACTGGATGTATTCAAGTAGAAGCTGTGTGACCTTCATCAGAAATGGGGCAAAGGCAGAATTTCTGCATGGGTTGGGAGGCTGGACAAGGTGACGACAGAAATGAACAATTTCTAACAGAGACCAGACACTAGGACTGCTGCTGCTTTTCCAAAGAGAAAATTGGGCCTTGGGGCAAAATTGTCATCCTTTGGTTGAGAATCCAGAGACTGTGATTAATCTGCCCATAAACATGTACTATGAAGCTATTCTAAGCAATTCATCATCAAATGGAAGTATATGTGCATAAAGGGGGAGACGAAGAGGGTGGGGAAGGAAGACAGAGTCCTTGGACCTAGTCATTTTTCATATTTAGAGCAGCAGGACTTGACAGCAGACAACAGTGTAGTTTTCCTCCCTGTCCCCATGGAGATGTATTTCCCTGATTACCAAATTCACTTTCAAGGAGGACCAGAGAAGCATAAAGACAGGAAAGAGATGGTATAATAAGGGTAAGGAAATGAGAGAGAGAATTCTTTGCCCTCTCTCTATTCTGTAACATTAACTTATCCACATCAACAACTTTCTCTAATAATAGAAAACTCCTAGGCAGATAGGAATCAGTCCAAAGTTCCTTTCAAGCATTCCCTGGCCTATTTTCACAGCAGAATCTAAGGGAAGGAAGGACAAATTGTGTAATCACAATTTGAGAAGAGTAGAAAGTCAGATTTGAAAGGGGTCTCCAAACTATAAAACACAGACCATCTGAGTAAGAAGGGAGTTTAAATCCTAGAACATAGAATGCCAGCACTACGATGAGCTTTAGAATCCTAGAACATAGAATGCCAGAGCTGAAAGTAACATTAAAAATAATTTAGTCCAATCTCCAGATTGTTCAGATGGGAAATTTGAAAAACAATGATGGGATGGGAGTCACATGAAATCATTTCTCAGCTGTGCTATCTGTCAAAACTGGTTGTAAGGTAAACTGAAGGAAGGCTTTCTACATTTTTTGAGGGGCTGGCCCCCACCCTTGGAATGTGGATTAGTATCTTCTTTTCTCCTCTCACAAGGCTGAACCTACTCCTTAGTCATCACTCACACTCTATCCCTAAGGAAAGATGTCTTCTGAGTATATTGGGTATGGAGTAAAAACAATGAAGAGGACATCTTGACTCAACAGCTTCCATAGCTCTTATCAGATAACAACTAACTAATGATTCCTCCTTTGAATAATTGAAAAAAAAAACAGGACTGGCTTTGGGCCATTTATAAAAGTGAATAAATCAAAATCACTTTCTCTCATTTAGCTACTGAGCTCCCAGTTTGGTGAAGAGGAATTAAATGAAGAGGAATTAAGAAGCCTCTTGATGATGGTAAAAGAGGAGAGTGCAAAAGCTAGCTCAAAGTTTAATATAAAAAACAAAACAAAGGAGAAACAACGAGATCCCAGCAACTGGTCCCATCACCTCCTAGCAAACAGAGGAAGAAGAAATGGAAGAAGTGTCAGATTTTATATTCTTGGGCTCAAAGATCACTCTAGATAGCAACTGCAGCCATGAAACTAAAAGATTCCTTGTAAACAAAGCTACCGAAAATTTCTACAGCATACTAAAAAGCAGAGACATCACTTTGCCCACAAAGGTCTGTATAGTCAAAGCTATGGTTCTTCCAGTTGCAATATATGGCTGTGAGAGTTGAATCATAAGGAAAGCTGAGCACTGCTGAACTGATGCTTTTGAATTGTGATGCTAGAGAAGACTTGAAAGTCTCTTGGACATCAAGGAGATCAAGTCAGTCTAAAGAAATTCAGGTTATTCACTGGAAGATCAAATACTGAAGCTGAAGCTTATATACTTTGGCCACATGATGAAAAGATGGAACTCCTTAGAAAAGACCCTGATGTTGGGAAAGAGTGAAGGCAAAAGGAAAAGGGGATGGCAGAGGATCAAATGGACATACGGTATTGTTTCCATGACAGATTTTGAGAGATACTAGAGGACAGAAGGGCCTGGAAGGCTACGGTCCATGGGGTCATCTAGAATCAGATATGACTGAACAACAAAATTTTGGTTTGGTGTGGGACTGGAAGAACTCCCCTTCCCCACTTCTTTTTCAGATAAAAGCATCTGTTCTCTGACTCTCTTTATATAGAAATACTAAACATTATTCTCCCTTTTGCAATCCCAGATAAAACATAGATAAAAGCAGTTATGATCAATCTTAATTTTTTGACTGGTAAACCATCTTGAAAGTAGTAACCAAATAAGAAAATATGTACAATCTTTAAAGAACATACACTTTGGAATAAAAGTTTGCTATTACAGAATCATAGATTTAGAGCTAGAAGGGACCTTAAGGACCATTAAGTCTAATCCCTTTATTTTATAAGTAAGGAAACTGAGGCCTACCATTTCAATGACTTGCCCCAGGTCACAGAGCTAGTAAGAATCTGATATATGGTTTGAACCAGTAGTGTGCTGGTAAATGGTTAACAGCTGGCTGTCAAAAAAAATATAAACAGGACAAATTTGTGTGTGTGTGTGTGTGTGTGTGTGTGTGTGAAGCAATCAAGGTTAAGTGACTCACCCAGGGTCACATAGCTAGTAAGTGTCTGAGGTTGGATTTGAACTCAGGTTCTCTTGACTTAAGGGGTGGTACTTTATTACACTGTGCCACCTTGCTGCCCTCATGGATACTCTTAAATTTAATCTGGGTTATTTACATTTTCTCCATCATTTAAGTCTTGATAATCAACAAAACAATAAATCAGGCCTTGATTTGTAATCTTTGCCCATTTCTGAGTTGGAAACCAAAAATTAAACTATGGGGCTTCCTGAGCCTGTATGAGATGGCTCTAGCACACTCTTGGTCTGAATCCAGTCTGACTCCAGGTCTAGTATTTTATCCACTACACCAATCCTCCTCCCCCCCATATATGAACCAAGCAAAAGAGGGAGGGAGAGAGGACAAAGGGGGGGGGGTAGAAAGAGAGAGAGAGAGAGAGAGAGAGAGAGAGAGAGAGAGGGAGGGAGGGAGGGAGAGAGGGAAGAGGCGTGTTAAAGGACTTCATCATCTTTCTCATATCTCCCATAAAGAACTGTTCAACAAGTCTCAGTTCATTCCAGCCACACATTTCTTCAGTGTCTGGACAGGTAGACACAGTGGACACCTCAACAACCCAATGTCTAGCTCCTCAACACAGCCTCCTTCATTTCCTCTTCTTACTCTAACTTGCTTGACTCTGAATTTCACTGTTGCCATTGGCGTGCCATTCAAAATTGTGCACAAAATCTATTTTCCTCCACCTCCATATTCTGGTGCTATCCTTGTGATAGTATTCCAAGAGATCATGTTCAGTATGCAGCAGAATTCTATCTCTCATCATGCAGTCCTCCATGTCTGAGAAGCACCAAGATTTTCCCCATTTCTTTCTATAAAACTTAATTCATCCTTCAATGCTCCTCCAAGAAGTTTTCCCTCATCATTCCAGCCCACAGTCATCTCTCCCTCCTGAAAGCCCTTGCAGCACTTATCCCTACCATGCATTGGGTCTTCTACTGCTACATGAGTATGGGCTTAATTTTTCTTATTTGACTATGAACTTCATGAGGGCAGACACTATGTTACAATCATGTCCATATCCTTCACAGCTCAAATGAAACAATGTAGGTAAAATGCTTTACAAACCTTAAAACATTATATATATTTTAGCTACTATTATAAGTAGCAGATTCCTAACAGTTTTGTTTACAGTCCCTGTAATGGCAATCACATTAGGATCTTTTGCTGTTTTTGTTTTACTGAAAGGGCCTCTGATTGAATAATACATTGGGGAGGATCTTTCCCACCCATTGACGGGCCTGCCCATTGTGGGAATTTTGATTAGAGGACCTGTTTTATAGGAGGGTCCCAAGTACCTTTTTTTTTAGTTGAGGCACTGGGTCAGAGGGTTATGCCCTCTGGCTCTAAACAGTATATAAATATTTTGAGGGTGAGGTTTACTGACTGTTTGGCCAGATGAGGACTCTGGGAAGCCACTTTAAGGAGCCCCGTAGCTTTGAGAACCCAGATGTTGTGCTTTCCTCCCTGGTAATTATGGTCAGACAGATGTCTGTCGAATTATGGTCAGATATTTTGGAAGCATGTCACTTGACTTTTAATTTCTCTGTATCTTCTTTGAAATTCGGGGTGCTGACTTCCCTAAAATGGATGAATGATATGGTTGGTTAAAGAACTGATATGTAATTGTTAACCCCTCAAAAGTTATGCAGATCTAAGAACCTGTGATAGCAGGTCCCCCCTGTGTATGTCGGAGTACTTAATAATACAGACCCCACTCTAAGTGTAATGAGATTCCAAACAAAGCTGTCAAACTTTCCATACCCAGCTGTGCCTGTTTCTCTTCAAGTTTCAATTGATATCTTATAAGATAGGCCTCTTCTCATTTTCCCCTATCCTTTAGAATAGAGGTAGGTACTAGTTTTGAAACTTTAAATAACTTGTTACTTGACTAATTGAGTGAAAAAGGTTACTATGTGCTTGAGTTTCCCTAACTTACTGGGTATGTCACTTCTGCTTTCTGATCCTCTGTTTCCTCATCTATGTGTGTATTCGTCCTTTGTTGCTGAAGAAGACCATGCCATCAGAAAAATAATGACATGACTTGCACTTGACTTTGTTTTGAGTGAGGGAGGGCTGTGCAGGTCACCAGCCTCACTTCTCCAGAGTCATTTGAATTCATCAGGATGACTGGAGATGACCCAGGATAAGGCAATTGGGGTTAAAGTGACTTACTTGCCCAAGGTCACATAGCTAGTGAGTGTCAAGTGTCTGAGGCGAGATTTGAACTCAAGTCCTCCTGACTCCTGCACTGATGCTCTATCCACTACACCGCCTAGCTTCCCCTTTCCTCATCTGTAAAGTGAAGAGGTTGGCATAGATCAGGAGTTCTTACCTTTTTTTTAATCATGAACCTCTTTCACAGTCTGATGAAGTCCATGAATAGCCTCTAAGAATAATGCTTTCAGATAATTGAAGGTAATAGTAAATTTCATTGAGAGGTTAATGAGAATAAAGATGTAACTTTTTCTTGTGCAATCTCACAGATCCCTCTGAAATCTACTCATAAAGGGGTCTGTGGACTCCAAGTTAATAAACTTGGGTTAGATCCTATTCCAGGCCTTTTCTAAGAATAACATTCTGTGTTCTATGCTTCTAGATCCCCTTTAAGCTCTGGCATCCTACAGGTCTCTAATTGTTTGGGTTTTTTCCTAACGATGATGATGATGATGATGATAATGGTTCTTTTACATAAATTATTCTATCCTCACAAGGTTGTTGTGAGGATTGGGACTGTGTAAAATGAGATTGTGTATGTGAAAGGGCTGTCATAACCAAAATGAAAGCAGCCTATGAAGGGGGAAGCACAAGAAGTGTTTAATTAATTTAATTAATATTTTAATATTTAACTTATGAGATATTTATTTGATATAATATGATATTTGATATAATATGAATTATATATATTTAATATGTGAAGTGACTTGCTCAGGGTCATACAGCTAATAAGTAGCACATGCGGGCCAAGATTGCAGGTCATCCACCTACAAGTTCCAGGCTCTTTTCACTACACCACACTGTCTTCTACCTCATCTCTGGAAATCAAGTGATAGAACTTGTTTGGTGATTTTTGTGCTTGGGAAAGAGGGTGAGAAAAGAAAGAATGGGAAATAGAGGATAAATGGGCCATGGGAGATAAAGCCCTCTTTGCACTCTTGGGTTTCCATAGTCTTCTAAGGCTATTTTCACTGGTCATGTCTCCAGAAACACTGTCCAGCCGGGTGGGTGAATAGCTGGAGCATATGTGCTTGAGACCAAACATACCTTAACCTAGCCATTCCTGTAGAGGATGCGCTATCCCTCTGCCCATCAATTCTTCAGGAAATAGAAACTGAAAAAAAATCTATTGTGAAATACCCATAAACAAACTCAAGACCCAGGGATATGAATGTGGGAGACTGAGCTACTGGGTGTTTACTAGATTATTCATTAATTATTAGATAATGAATAATATCAAGGCATGAGGTCCTGCCACATGCTCAGGAAGGCCTAGCCATCAAATCTGACAATGGAGGCAAAGCTGTGCCTGTAATGGCCTGGGGAGAAGGGCCAGGGAGGGGACTGAAGCAGACTGGAAACATCTGAAGTGCTTAACCCTTCAGCCTGGTCTTGGAGAAAGAGTCCAGGGGGTGAGGTTTGGAAGACCTGGATTTTAGTCCCAGATTTTTCACCAAAAGACAAGTCAGCCAATCCTGTCAAGTTTTTAATACAAAATGGAGATGACACCATCTACCTTTCAGCCAAAACATGAGCATGATTTAAGGATCCAATGAAATAAGACATAAAATGAGATTAACATTAATAGTTTACACTTGTATAGAACTTTGGAGTTCACAAATTCCTCTGGGAGTGGTTGCATAAGTATTACTATTCACCTCTTTACAGATGAGGAAACTGAGGCTCATAAAAGAAAGAGAAATGTGCCAAAATTAAGCCAGGTCCTTCTGACTCAAAGACAAGTTCTCTTTCCACCACACTGCATTTCCTCATGGGAAACAGCCATAAAGATGCTGTGAGGCTCTAATGAGGTAATGAAGGCAGTGTAGGTCTTTTACATCAGTTTGAATTAAATGTCATTTGTTTGCCTACTCCAGTGCTGAATGTATAACACAATAGTTGCCTATCTTTGAATAAGTGAGAGAAGGGGGCTGTTGAGAGAGGAAGAAAAAATCTGAAGGACCTACTAGCCTGTGTTTTTCTGGCAAAACCAAAGGTAAAGGGTCAAAGTTCAAGGCAGGACAATTTTGACCTAATATAAAGAAGACTCAAAACCATCCAACAATGAAAATCTTAAAAAATAGTATGCTCCCTGTCACAGGCGGTGACAGTGACTAGAGATTCACCTGCTATGATATTTACTGGGCATAAGGTTTGAGCTAGATTGGTTGGGGGATGACTGTACAAATTGTGATAGATAAAAATATAATGAAATGTAATTGCATTGTAAGAATTGACCAATATGAAGAATTTAGATAAATTCAGGAAAACATATGAATGGATGCTGAGCAAAGTAAGCAGAACATGAAAAACCACATATATATAGACTGCAACAATATAAATGAAAACAGCATGGAAAGGTCACGGAACTCTGACTGATACAGTCACCAATCTTGACTTCATAGGACTGTCACAGTGAAGGATGTCATAATTCTTTATTATGCAGGAGAATAATCATTTTGAAGTGATAGTGATTTAGAAAAAAAAAATATATATATATATACATTTTAAGAAAGGTTAATATTCCTAAAGTTCAATTCTGATCCTGACATTTTCATGTTCAGACTTCCCATTGCAAAAATCAAGTCCTAATTCCTTATCCTGGCATTTGAGACCCTCTTCCCCCCCATCCCCCTCCCCTCCCCACAATCTGGTCTTAATTGATCTATCAATCAGCTTGATATTATATTTTTCCTTTACAGCTAGATAGTAAAATGGACAGAGTGCTGGATTTGGAGTCAGGAAGACCATTATTCAAATCCAGTGTTAGATACTTACTCGTTATGTAACCCTGGGCAGATCACTTAACATCTGCCTCAGTTTCCTCATCTATAAAGTGTAGATAACACCTGCCTCCCAGGGTTATGGTGGAGATCAAATGAGAGAGTGCCAATGAAGTACTCTGCAAATGCTAAAATGCTACTGATCAACTCTCATTCCATGAACCCTACGCCGCAGCCAACTCAGAGAATTCCATGTGCTTTAGACACATCTTTTAATTCTCTGTCTTTGGGTCTATTCCTCAGCTTATTCTCTCCCTATTAAAATTAGACCCATCTCTTCTTTAGTCCAACTCAGATACTACTTTCTCCAGGAAGTCTTTCCTGATCCTCCCAATCAAAAGTGACCTTTCCTCCTTAGAACCTCAGGATCCTTTTTCTGATCCTTATCATATTCTGCCATATAGGCACACAGTAAGCATAAATAAATGTTTGGTGATTTTGCCATGTACAAGTCTAGTTTTCCCCCTAGAATATAAGCTCCTAGAACTATATCTTATTTATCTGTTTCTCTTCCAGTGTCCAGCATAGGTCCTGAACATAGCAGTCACTCAGGAAATATTTGCTTAAAGTTTGAATGAATCTGTCCCTCAGCCTATGCAAGATGCTATGGGAGACAAAGTACTGTCAAGGTCTTTGAGCAACTCATAGTGGTGCTGAATGAAGACAGGATGCACAGAATCTTCATAGAATTCTCTACGTGCTGAATCAAATACCAAAAGGTATTACATTACAAACATTAATACATTACAGATATTACAGTAGTAGACCTTACAGACAGAAGAAAATGTAAGAGAACATGATGAGCTGGGACAGTCAGGGAAGGTTACTTCAAGTTAGTGGGGATGTAAGATGGGCTCTGAAGGACAGGATGAATTTTAGGCTGAAAATATGACAATATCTAGGTAGTGCAGTGGATAGAATACTAGACCTGTGGTCTCAGGAAGACTCATCTTCCTGAGTTCAAATCTGTTCAAATCTGTTCCTCAGTAATTTACTAGCTGTATGACCCTAAGCAAATCACTTAACCCTGTCTGCCTCAGTTTCCTCATCTGTAAAATGATATGAAGAAGAAAATATCAAACTACTCCAGTATTTTTGCCAGGAAAATCCCAAATGGGGCTACAAAGAGTCAGACATGACTGAAAAGAAGTGATTCAGAAACAACAAAAATCTTTCAGTATTGGGACAGGTAGAAGTAAACAGCCTAATCTTGTTTTTCACAAAATGAAGAAAAGGTTTTGGGGTTCATTAACTTCTTTCCATTCTTGTCATTCATTCAATGAACATTGATTGTGCAAGACCCTCCCTATGCTAAGGTTACAAAGATTAAAAATGGCACATTCCCTATCCACAGGGAGTTTATAATCTAATGAGAGGGTATGATACATACATAAATATATATGATATGTGACAAAGGCAAAACTTAGTGCTCTAGGAAAATTTGAGAAAGGGAAAGATTACTTGTTAATGTCCTTTCCTGGCAATGTCAGGGAGCATTGGCCCCATACTTTTTTGTAGTTGTGAAATAAAAAAAAAGTGATTCCTTTTCCCAATACAAACCTGGGCAGGAGTCCAAGAATTCTTAATTGAGGTTCTCGCTCAGAACGTGTAAGAAATAATGAGGGTGATTTATTCACAAAGCAGAGGCCTAAAAATAGCTCGGTCGATTGAGCGTGGAGGGCAGCCCAGGGCTTTGTTGGGATACATGCGCCCTGGATGCCCTGATTAACTCCAGAGAGCAGCTGACTGTAAGAATGCCAGGGTAAGAGAGGGCTGGCTCCCCTCGCCCTGCCCCACACTCCCCACTTTCCTTGTTTAAGCTTGGTCTCCAGAGGGGCACAGGGATGGACAGACCCACTTGGCTTCTGCTGGGAGAAGACAGACCTTTTAGAATAGCTGAGTCAACTGTAAGTGTGACTCTAAATAGCCCATAGTGATCTTTCCCTTGTCTAACCCTAAAAGCACTTAGCATAGCTAGTATTAGATAACCACTTGCCTTTCCATAGTATTAGAAAGTTCATGAAATTCTTTTCTCATTCTTTATTCCAGTAAGTTAGACAATATATCATTCCCAATCAATAGTCAAGGACACTGAGTCTCAGAGAGATAGCGACTTGTCCAGCGTCAGCTGGTTACCATAGGAGGTGGGATGTCAGACAGCCAGTTACCATGGGAAGTGGGATGTCAGACAGACAGTTACCATGGGAGGTGAGATGTCAGACAGTTACCATGCGAGGTGGGATATCAGACAGTTACCATGGGAGGTGGGATGTCAGGCAGCCAGTTACCATGGGAAGTGGGATGTCAGACAGCCAGTTACCATGGAAGGTGGGATGTCAGTCAGACAGTTACCATGGGAGGTGAGATGTCAGACAGTTACCATGGGAGGTGGGATGTCAGACAGACAGTTACCATGGGAAGTGGGATGTCAGGCAGCCAGTTACCATGGGAAGTGGCATTCTGTAAGTCTGGGTTTTGTCTTCCCAACTAAAAGTTACTTGAGAGTTTCTCCTGTTTTTAGTGCCAAGAAAAGATTTATTTGAACACAAATGAAAGAATGTAACTCCTGGAATCTTAAGGAAGGTAAAAGAGGTATGTCTAGAATCCTTCAAATAGTGTTTTTATCCTGATAAACTACTTTCCCTAGAGTTGTCTCTGAAATTCAGATCTCCCCAGAGGGCAGTTAGATGGCACAGTGGATGGAGTGTTGGGCCTGGAGTAAAGAAGATCTGAATTCAAATATGGCCTCAGACACTTACTAGCTGTGTGTCCTTGGGTAGGTCACTTAACCTCTTTTTGCTCAGTTTCCCCATCTGTAAAATGGGGGTAATAACAATAGTAGTACCTAACTCCCAGGGTTGTTGAAAGGATCAAATGAGATACTTGAAAAGCATTTAGCATGGTGCCTGGCACAGAGTAAATGCTATACAAACTTTACCTATTCTCATCCAACTCATCTTTACTGAGCATATGAATGTTTGTACCTTTATGTTTTCCTCAATCCCAGGTACCCAGGGGAGGGCATATAGAAGTACATCACTGAAGAAACAGTCATCAGGACCTTCTAGGATTGTGACTTGGCTCTTTTGTTGAAAGGTATTTGAGTTTTAATAAAAACTAGGACCTAAATGCCATCTCTTGCCCATTGTGCAGCACTAGAAATTAATACCATTGGAAGTAAATCAATACTTAGTTAAAGTGAATAGATTTTCTATTGTTAAGTGGAATTTCCACCAAGCATTCCCTCTTAGAGTTGAATCCTATGGAGGGAGGAAGGTCTGAAATTCCAAAGAAAGAAAAGAGGTGGGACAGGAATCCCAGGGAGGGGGAAGAAGATGAGCCTGGGAATCTTAATGAGGGAGAAGGTTAACCTGGAACCTTTTCTGAAGTTGAAGAAAACAAGTTAGGAATCCTACAGAGGGAGAGTTTCAGGATTAGAATCCTATCTTCGTGGAAATTATCCCTGCAGGTGTTCTGATCCCCTCCCATACCCAGTCCTTCAGTGGAGGGTTAGACTTCCTACCAGAGACAATGGCAAGGTCTTTCCTCCTCCCTTTGCTCTCTGAAATTTGAAATGAAATGAACTAAACCTTTCATTTCCAGGGCTCAGTTGGGGCTTAAATCACAAATCCCTTGGGAGACAGAACCTAGAGATTTGAATCCAATCAAGTATATTTTCTTTCCTACAAAGAGGGGAAAGAGCCTGAGGGTGTTAGTAGTTTGGTAGAGGGATAGTGGCAGATCTCTGATGGCATGGTCTTCTTTGGCAATGAAGGACGAACACGATCCTGTGAGTAGATGCAACTGGCTGAATGCTAGCTGGGTGCCTCACCTCCTCCTCTCCTGTCTGCCTCTCTTTCTCCTTCCTTCTCCTCTCCAAAGGAAGGTAAATTTGGATGGCCAAAAGTTGCCCAGTTGATCTGGGTTTTACTGCCTCCTTTCCTTTCTCCTCTCCTCTCCTCTCCTCTCCTCTCCTCTCCTCTCCCTTCCTCTCCTTTCCTTTTTCTTCCCCTGTCCTGTTCCCTGTCCTCTCCCCAAACCTTAAACCTACTACACTCTGAATCTGGGACTCTAAGGGGTCCCTGCCAAGCTTTACAGTGATTATCCATAGTAACTCTTGCTGTTTCCCACCCAGTTTGTTGTTTTGTTTTTCTTGACCTCATTAAAGGGGCCATGCCCTGGTTGCTTTTTAAACAGGTCTATTCAATGAATGGGCATTACCTTACCCTAAATAAGTACCTGCAAAGACCTTGGCCTAAAGGGCCCCAATGCATCTTGAGCCACCTCCAGTCATCCTGAGGAATATAAGGTCACTGGATTCAGATGACTCTGGAGGAGAAGTGAAGCTGGTGACCTGCACAGCCCTTCCTCACTCAAAACAAAGTCAAGTGCAAGTCATGTCATCGTTTCTCTGATGGCATGGTCTCCTTTGGCAACGAAGTACAAACACGAGTGGCAGAAGATGAGAGAATGAACACTTGGGTTTTGAGAGTAGTGTTCAGGAGACAGCAGAGGACATCAGCATCTGATTTCATGACTTTACCAAGCACTAGTTAGGGTAGCTTCGGAGAAAGAGCAATCAGAATCACAGAATCGGAAAGCTGAAAGGTTCCTCAGCAGTTATTGAATGAAGATGAGGAAGCTGGGTCCTAGAAGGAATCATTTCATTCTTTATATTTGTATCTTCAATGCCTGGCATACACTAGGAACTTAATAAATGCCTCTTGCTATTGGCAGAGCCAGACTAGAATCAGGTCTCCTGAATCTCATTGTGATGCTCCTTTCGTGATAGCTTGCTAGAAAATCCAAGTTCAAGTCTCAGCTCTCCTGTTTCCTAACCATGTAACCTTGTGAAAATCATTTCCTTTCTCTGAACTTTACTTTTTCATCTGTAAAATGGGGAATAAATATTTTTGCTACCTACTTCACGGAACAATGTAATTATTATTAGTAAGACACATGACAACAGCTAAAAAGAATGGTGAGTTGAGTTTTTATAACATCTGTCTGGACCCAGGAAAACAATTATGTTACAGCTACAAATGGAAGACATTCTAGAATCAAATTCCAGCAATTAATATTTTAATTGAAAGTGGTGACATTGTAGTTATTTATTAGATGCAAGCAAAGCTGGAGAGCAAACAAATGAATGGATTTGTATTCAATTTCTGCATGTTAGACACAGTCTTGCTAAATTAGGGCTCAATTAGAAAGCATTTCTGAACACATCTGGAATATCCTATGAGACCAAGATTTTCCTTTAGCTCTTCTTGCTGTTTCAGGCCTCCAATTATTTTGAATCATTTTTAGGAATGACAGGTAAATTTCTTTTGGGCTTTGTGCCTCCCCTAGATTGCTGGAAAGGTTTTTCATGGTCAGTGGCATTTAGTAAAATAATAATCCAAAGAGCAGCTGAGTTGGTACCTGTCTCCAGGGAACCAGAAATCCTTTCCAAACTTTCCTTTGTCTATTCTCATAGCAGAAACCCTAAGACAGGGAGAATGATATGTTTCCTTGGGGGGAAAAATTAAAAGACATCAAGGGAAAAACTATGAAGAAAAAGGATCCGAACAGAAGGCTGACCTACAACAAGAAGTGAGAGGGTAGAAAAATGTGATGCTGAGGAGAAAGGGAAGAAAAAAGGATACCCAAACACTTGAAGTTATGTAGTAGATATAATGTTCTTACTGTAAAGTGATAGGGGTAGGGAGCATGGGTTGGGTGAAAGGGGAGTTAATCCCTTTGAGGAAGAAGGTGTACCTTGTATTCCAAGGTGTGATGAATGTATATCTAGGGAAAAGTCATTGAGGAAGCTGTGAGAAAGAAAACAAGCATGGTGGTTGGTGACTCCCTGCTGAGGGGCACCAAAGCGGCTATTTGTCAACTTGACATTAACAATAAAGAGATCTGCTGTATTTCTAGGACCTACATATCAAGGATGTGATGGAAAGCCTCCCAAGGACTTGTCAAAAATGATGACAACTGCCTACTTTTGATGATTCATGTGGGGACAAATGAGATTGCCAGGAAGACCCTAGGAAGCATAGCTAGGGTTGATGAAATCCTCATTGGGAAAAAAGGGAAGGTTTTAGGGGCACACATGATGTTTTATTTTTTTTCCCCTCTACAGCCAATTTAAGGTAGGGGATTCAGAAGAAGAAGGTGAATGTTGGAAGTGAACAGGTGGCTAACACAGAAACATGTCTGAAAAGAAAATTCCGATTTCACGTAGCTCTTCTTAGTCAGGGAAGGAGTGAACCTAATGAGGAATGGTAAAAAATATATTTGCCTACAGTCTGGAAAATCTGATTAAGGATGTTTCAAACTGAAAAGGCGGAAAGAAGGGGATAAAAACTGCCTATGTATACTTCCCAATTTAGGTACAATAGAGGTTAAAAACTATGAGGGAAGAAGAATCTCAATAGAGTTGGACAGTAATTCAAAAGAGACAAAAATGCCAGAAGTGATCAAGTGGTAAAATCCATGGATTCAGATGTTTATCAACTGAAGGAAGTAAATGATAGAGATCCTAATACCGAGAGACTGAATCTCTATGCATTACGACTGTACCTACATAGTAGTGAGCAGAGACTCAGTTTCTGAGTCAAGAAGACCAGAGTTCAAGTCGTGGTGAATATTTTTGGTGCAACCCTGGTGTGGGAAACAAAAACAGAATTTTGTCTCCACAGGGTTAAAATGCCTCTCAGCTTTAAGTGATAACAGTTAATCAGAGGTGTGACTTAGCATGGTCAGGTAAAAAAAGGTCAGAAACTTGTGTGCAGGCTTGACGAGCTGTTTGAGGGGAAGCCTATCGGAGAGGAGAACATGAAGTGAAGTGTTCAGGAGGATCCTTCTAGCCAACAGATGGTGAGGCAGGAGGTTCCAATCTGGAATAGTATAAAGGGGCTTGCATTGGTCTGAACAAATTGTAGCACTCCCCTAGGGGCTACCCGTTCATTTGAATATAAAAATTAATAAAAGCTTTCCTGATTAAACAACAAGCATTGTACTTTGTGTAAGGTGAGCACTTCTCTCAAAGTAGGGAATGTGCCTCTACTTGCAAGCATTGTAATAAAAGGTTCTTCTTTCATTCTGGATTTTAGTTTTATTATTGGACCTGGGTGTGAGCCTTACTCTAGAAGGGGAGGGGTGGGGGGACCCTATTTATAACACCGGGGTTACCCTCATTGTTTCCAAGCTACCTTCAAAACTAAGTTGTGGGATAGCTGTTTATCTACTTTGGTGGTGAGGTTTCTCCACTTGGAATTTCTTACCTTGATGAAATTATGGTCCAGACATATCTCAGAAAGGTATCCAAAAAAAAGTAGAAAAAGAAACGTGACTGGAATATAGTTCTGGAAAATTTACACCTTCCTTAAGAGGAGCAGAATAGATTTTATAAGTATGTGTTTGGGGGAGGAGAGAATAACATTGAACAACAGAATCATGAAGAAATCTAGAAAAGAGGGAGAAAGCATAGTGGAGAATATTGGATGGAGATCAACAGAAGGAGAAACAAATGATATTGTCACTTGGCTAGGAGGAGGCAATAAATAAAGAATTCAGATAACAATCCAATCCAATAAATATCTCTTAAGCACCTACTAGCTTTTAGGCACTGTGCTAAACCCTAGGGATAAAATGAATAAGAAGGACCCTTCCTGTCTTCAAGGAATCTAATGGGAGAGGGGAGAGACAATACATGCAAGGAGGCAGGAAAGGGGGTGGGGGTGAAGAAGGAAGTACTTCCTACAAGGGCATCTTATTCCTGAGGTTGAAACCAGGGATAGTAACACATGCAAAAATAGAGTGAGCTGAGTCCAGGCTCTGTCCTCTAATAGAAGAAAGCATTGGGAGAAGTGTGGTACTTTGCCCTGTATACCCTCCTCCTCCAATCAGAGGGAAGAGGAGGCTGAGAGAGGAGGTGTCAATCAAGGTCTGAGTTAGCAGCATGGTGGTCAGATTAGAAGTGAGGAGCTTGCCCTGGGAGGGGCATCTTATTCAACAGAAACCAGGGAGAACAGCAGCAGATACAAAGTGGATGACAAATCAAAATCTACCACTACTATGGTAGTGACAGGACTTCAATTCTCTAGCCATTGGTTGGGCCCTTCTCTGCTAAAAAGGGGAAAAAAGGCTAACAATTTTTTTTGTCTTTCCTTAAAGATGATTCCAGCTTTCAAAGGGCAAAGAAAGTCCAACTTGTCAATTTCCGACTTTTGAGTGGAGTCTGCTATTCTGGACTAGATTATGGCCAACAAAGGTGAACTAGTGGAACAAGAAAAGATAGGAAGCTTGGATAGGTGTGGCCACTTTAATTTGGACTTTAAAAAGAGGCAGAGAGATGTGAACTTAAATTCAATTACTAGAAAAATTCTAGAACAAGTTTAAGGGATAGTTATTGAGTATCTGGAAAAGGAAGTAGTGATTAAGCAGAACCAGGATGACTTCATTAAGAACAGTTTATGCCAAACTAATTGTGTTATCATTTTTGGTAAGATTTACTACATGAATAAATCAGATGGATGGTATATCTAGTTTATCTAGATTCCAGCAAAACATTTGAGAGTCTGTGATGGAAGGAAGGAAGCAAGCATTTACTAAGTGCTTACCATGTTACTGTGTTAAATTCAGCATTTTACAAATGTTATCTCATTTCATCCTCACTCTGGGAGTTAGGTGCTATTATTATTCACATTTTATAGTTAAGTAAACTGAGGTAGGCAGAGGTTAAATGACTTGCCTGGGGTCACATAACTAGTAAATGTCAGATACTGGATTTGAACTCAGGTCTTTCTGACTCCAGGTCTAACACTCTGTCCACTATGCCACCTAGCTGGCCCTGTTATCTTTATGAACAAAAGAGAAAGATGTATACTAGATAATAGTACCATTAAGTAGACAGTAAAAAGGGAAATGCAGAGTAGTCTTATCTTAGCTCTCTTCTTTCTTGGACCTTTCTGCTGCATTTGATATACTGTTAACAATCCTCTTCTCCTTGATACTTTCTTCCTAGGTTTTTATGATAGTTACTCCTTCCTGTTCTCCTCTTACCTTGTCTTACCACTTTCTTTTAATTTGCTTTGCGAGCTCTCATTCATGTCATACTCCCTAACTATAGGTCTTTTCCAAGGCACTGTCCTAGGTGCTGACTCTCTGCGTCTCCCTTTCTGTCTCTGTCTCTTGTTTCAATTCAACTCTCAGGTGTTTAATTATCATCTCTATTCCAATGACTCTGGTCTATACATACAAACCCAGTTTTCCTGATGAGCTTTAGACCCATATCACCAGTCACCTGCTGGACATTTGAAACTGGATATCTTAGAAATATGTCAAACTCATCATGTCCAAAAGTAAGCCCCAATCCCTCCTCTCTTTCATTCTTCACTATTTCTGTTAAAAGCAACACCATTCTTTCAGCTTCCCAGATTTACAATCTTGACATCATCCTTGATTCCACATTCTCTCTCACTCCTAAATAGCCAACCAGTTGCCAAATTTTCTCCACTTCCAAACCTTGCTCTTTATTCACACTGCTATAGCATCAGTCTGAACATTCATCATCTCTTGTCTAGATTGGTGCATTAATCTCCTAATTTGTATCCCTAACTCAAGTCTCCACTTCAATTCATGCTCTACACAGCTACCCAAATGATTTCTCTTAAGTGGAGATCTTATCACATTACTCCCCTACTCAATAAACTCCAGTGGCTCCCTATTGCCCCAGAATCAATTTTAAATTACACTATTTAGCTTTTAACATTCTTAACAACTTGGCACCAACTTTTCTCTCTAGTCTTACTGTGCATTCATCCAACACACTAAGATTCAGGCAAACTGGTCTTATTCCTCTGTACACATGGCACTCCCTTTCTCATTCCACATTTTGCACTGATTTTTCTCTAGCCCTGGAACATACTCCTTCCTCACAGGATCCCTCTCTTCCTTTTAGATACTGTTCAAGCATCAACTTCTTCATGAAGCCTTTTCTCATTCCTCCAATTGCTAGAGTCTTTCCACTGGAACTACCTTATTTTTAACTACTAAGTGGTGCAGTGGAGGTAGGAAGACAGTTCAAATCCAGCTTTGGACGTTTACTGTCTGTGAGTCCATGGGTAAGTCATTTAACCTCTGTCTGCCTCAATTTGGACATTTACTGTCTGTGAGTCCATGGGTAAGTAAGTCATTTAACCTCTGTCTGCCTCAATTTGGACATTTACTGTCTGTGAGTCCATGGGTAAGTAAGTCATTTAACCTCTGTCTGCCTCAATTTGGACATTTACTGTCTGTGAGTCCATGGGTAAGTAAGTCATTTAACCTCTGTCTGCCTCAATTTCCTAATTTGTAGAATGAAGACAATAATACCTACCTCCCAGGGCAGGATAAAATGAGATAATATTTGTAAAGAACTTTGCAAACCTTAAAATAACCATGAAAATGTTGTTTTATTATTAATCATTTGTCATCTATGCTTGTGGACTTGTCTTACCCATTAGAATGGTACACTTTGAATGTAAGTAATCTCTTTAAGAATAGAAATTATTAGAACAGTACTTGGCACATAGTAGGGGCTTTAATACTGATGACTACTGATAGAATGAATGACAACTTGAGAGAATGTCTACTGTGTAGCTTCCAGGGATCTAGGTTTGGCCTTGTCTGCTTAAAATTGTAATTGATGACTTGAAGACATAGATGATAAACTGTCAAATTCACAAATGACAAAAAGCTTGGAAGAAGACCAAATACAAAGCACATAACAGAAGAGCTAGAATGATGGCTTCGGTCAAATAAGATGAAATTTAGTAGAATGTAAATCCTTACACTTGGGTAAAAAAAATTAATCTCACAAATATGATGCCTTGCCTTGGTTAGACCTTGTTATGTTCAGTTCTAGCTGCCCGAAATCAACAAGCTGAAGGGCATGCAGAGAAAGGTGAGAAAGATGGTGAGAAGACTAGAAATCATTTCATCTGATGGGGTTGTTCGTCCTCCTCCATTTTCCATGAAGACCATGACATCAGAGAAATGATGACATGACTTGCACTTGACTTGGTTTTGAGTGAGGGAGGGCTGTGCAAGGTCACTAACCTCAATTTTTCCTCCTGAGCCATCTGGGTCCAGTGACCAGACATTCATCAGGATGACTAGAAATAGTCCACAAGCTGAAGGAAAGGAGGTTGTATAGCTAGGGGAAAGAAGGTGAGCTGTCTTCAAGGATCTGTCAGGTGGGAGAGGGTTTCCAATTGTTCTTTCGGCCTTAGAATATGGAAGCAGGAACAGCAGGTAGTAATTTCAAGAAAGCAATTAAGCTCATTTCCCTTTGCATTTATTGCTAAGGAACAAGTTACCCCTCCCAGGACAAGCTCATCACTACTTAACTTACCACTATGCTGCTAAATCAAACTCTCACTGACTCCACCACCGCCCTCAGTCTTCTCTCCATTTAGATCGAAAGATTGGAGGATAGAGTACCAAAATCCTCCC
>CM053769.1:407352957-407382774 GCA_028658325.1 Potorous gilbertii
ATGTGATTAAATGTCACACACTGGTGAAACAAAGAACACCAGAATTGAGAGGTATTTTAAGATTTATAGAACAGAGTCAGGTGTGGTACACCCAGTTCTAATCCCAACTACTGGGGAGAGACTGAGGCATCTCGAGCTTCAGAGTTCTGAGTTGATCATGTTTCTGTGTTAAATTAGGCATTGTTATCTGATGAGTCCTGGGGTTTGGGGTGGGGCGGGGGGGGGGGAGAGAGAATGTGTGTGTGTGTGTGTGTGTGTGTGTGTGTGTGTGTGTGTGTGTGTGTGTGTGCTGTGCGTGCATCAGGTTGCCTAAAGAAGGGAGGAATGACTCAGGTTGGAAAGGAAGGAGGTCAAAACCTCTATGATGATCAGTAGTGGAACTGACCCCTGCATTCCAGCCTAGGCAAGATGGTGAGACCTAGTCTTAAAAATAAAATGATTATAGAATATAGACTGTCAGAGCCAGAAAATATTTAAGTAGTCATGTAATATAACCCTAACCAGAAGCTCAAGTCCCATTTATGAAACATCTTGAAACAAGTAACCATCTACTGTCTGCTTCAAAATCTCCAGGAAGGGATAACTCACTATTCTCAGGAGGCAAAATGCTCAATTTCTAGAAAGCTCTAATAAGTTCTTCATTTTGTTGAGCTGAAAAAGAGCCTTTGTGTAATCATCACTCATTACTCCTAGTTCTCCCCTCTAGGACAAAGCAGAAAATGACTCTTTCACAGGACAATCCTTCAAATATGTTCAGATAGCTCATCCTGTTTAAGGTCCCGGCTCAAGCTTTCTTCTCATCTCCAGCTGAAATATCCTCAAATGAATGTCCTTTTGTCTAGTCTTTTTCTCCTTATCTCATCCAAAAGAATATTGTGACTTTGTCAAAAGGCTCATGAAAATTCAGAAATACTATTGCTACAGCACTGTTGGACAGCTCATTCTAAAGTTCTTTACAATGAACTTGAAATCTTCCTGTTAACTTTCACCTCAGCTTACCCTCCCTCCCCCCCACTTCTGTATTATAAGGGCCAATGGAAAAAACCCTGTTCTTTGTTCCTCATGACCTTCAGATAATGGAAAACAGCTTGTCCTGGCAACTATGCCAATTTTTTTCTTGGGAGATTAAAGGAAATAGATGTCAAAAGTATATGGAAGGAAGAGGAAACAGAAAGGAAGATGTCTAGAATGTATACATGTCTGAAGTAGCTGATGTGGAAAGGACCCTGAAGGAGAATACATGGGGGACCTGGGCTCTAGTCCTGGCTTTGCCACTAACTCAGGTTGTGTTTTGGGGATTTATTTCCCTTCTTAGATCTTAGTTTTCTCTGAATTTTTATTGCACAGGGGCTCTCAAGGACTCAACAGCGTCAAGCTACAAATCTCGATAGACAGGTGGTAGTGGGATTCATAGTCCTTAGGTGGGGGTCCCATAACAAAATAGGAGTGCAGCTATCATGTACTTATGGAAAAACCCTGTTGTTAGAGCATGGAGATTTAGATTTGAGTTCCAGTTCCATCACTAACTCAATGTATGACCTTGAGTAAGTCTTTTCCTCACTCTTGAATTTAATTTCCTCCTCTAGAAAATGAGAGGCTAGGAATAGACCAGGAGTTCTTAACCTTTATCCTCAATGGATCCCTTCTCTGAATAATATTTTTAAATCCATAAAATAAAATTCCTAGATTACTAAGGAAATAATTATATTGAAATAGTTATTAAAATACTTTTAAAAATTTCATGGGCTTCAGGTTAAGAATTTCTAGATTAGATCATTTTTATGTTCCTTTATGTTCTCATTTTTTTAGTTCTAAGGTCCCTTCTAGCTTTGAACATCTATGGTTCTATGAATCCAAGGCCTATCCATTGTAGACCTTAGGATTCTGTTACTTTCCGCTGAAAATACTCCTAAACCCATCTCTGGTTCTTGAAGTAGACATTTGTGAGGGGCAGTTTGGAGGCCAAGGGCCTAGATTTATAGACAAGATGGAATGGAACAGAGAAAAAAAGTGGGAATGGAGGTATCCGGGGAGAGCAAACATCAAGGGTTTATTACCTGTCCCAGAGAGCGGGGGAGGACTTGGCCAGCCTGCCCTGGAGAATTCGAGGCTGCCACAGACAAGCGGGTACCCAGGAATTGCGCACCCTGCAGTGTGAATAGAGGACAAACTGAGGCTCAGAAAGTAGAAGTGACCTCTTCAAGGTCACACAGCTAGTAAGCCTATTGAGTTAGTACTGGCCTAAGGATAAGGCTAGTCATGAGTCAATGAGAGCCGTGGCTGTGTTTTGGGGATAGGTCAATAGGCTTGGATTGTGCCAACAAACCATAGTCCAGAGGGTTTGGCACAAGGCACCCTGCTAAATTCCTTGGAAACTCCCATTCCCACCCCAGTTCTCCTAACCCAAGCCTAAGCTCATTAAAGAACACCACTCTATAAGACCTTGCCATACATCCCAGGAGGGTACCTCAAAGCAGCACCAGAGCCTAACATAGCCATGGGCGGCACCAGAAAGCAATAAAAAGTTGGATTCCTGGGGAAAATCCTGTCCAACTGAATGTCTTTAGCTACAGCCCAGTCCTCTGAGAAACAAAATAATTACTTCAGAGAATCAAAAGTGGAAGGGAAAAACTGACCTAGGCAGAAAGGCAGATAGATGCCAATCAGGTAGTGGGTGATAAGGACAACTCCGAGCCTTGTACCACATTTCTGGGCCATATGAGATTCTGAAGGGAGGGGAGAATTGGTAATTTCCTACCCTCTAGGAGGAATTAGCTCCCACCATAGGAATACTGACAGAAGAGGACATGGGTGAGGAGAGTAGATGACTCAATTAGCCCCAGTGATGTTTTGTGTATGTATCTCTAAAAAATTATGTGCCTTTACACATACATGTATCTTTATGGTTCTGGTTTAAAAATTTTTTCATTAACAAACTAAGAAACTTGATTGGTGTTTTAAATACCAAACACATAACAAATACAACAAGCAATTGATTAATTGTTCCTCCTGTTTCTCTGAAAGGGGTGGTATTGGTGATGAATTGGGGGAAGGGTGACAGGACAAATCAAATAAGATAATACATGTGAAGTGCTTTGCAAACCTTAAAATACATAATATTTGGAGCAAACCCATATGCTCGGATGACAGTTCCCAGCCATCTTTGGATAAGGATGCTGTTTCTGCAGCTCTTTATGAGTAAGGATCATGATTTCCTAGTTTTTGGGTCCCTTACCATCTAATGCCTAGCACAGGACTCTGCATATATTTTCATACTTTAATAGCCAACAGTGATGATGGTCCTTTTAGTCTCTACTTCTGGGAAGGGTAAAACTGGTGGGTCACTTGAGTTAGAAGGATTTCAAAGCTGCAGTAGGGCTAAGTCAATCAGATATCTGCACTAATTTGGTAAGCCCCCAGGAACGGGTAGCCACAACATCACCTAAAGAGCATGAACAGCATAGGTTGGAGAAATGGAGCAGATTAAAGTTTATGTATGTATTCATCAGTATTAGAATTGGGACTATGAGTGGCTGCTGTACTTCCAACCTGGGCAGGGTAGAAAACCTAGCCTCAAACACCCCTCCCTCCCACAAATAATCCGAAACCCCTTTAAAACTGTAATGGATCTGTGATCTCATCTATGTTGATATTTCATCCACTGACAGACTGTGATCCAGCCATATTTGCTTACCCTATGTGATTCATTTTTATTTCTTGGGTGGTGGTGGAGGCAATCAAGGTTAAGTGACCAGGTTAACACAGTAAGTGTCTTAGGCCAGATTTGAACTCAGGTCCCTCTGACTCCAGGGCTGGTGCTCTATCCTCTGTACCACCTAAGTGCTCCTACCCTATGTGATTCTTATCCATGTTCTCCCACAAATTTTCTCTGAGAAATAGTAGGAGAAGTCTTCTCTTTCTCATGACTGTTTCCATGACTGTTAGATAGCCTCCTTTTATCTTTGCTTTTCCCACATGACTGACCAGTCACCTTTTCTTATCAAATATTTCTTGCTGATTTGCCTTATGATATATCTTGTGCTCAATCATCTTTGGAAAAATATAGCAGCTTACTTGAAACCAATACACATCTCTCCATTACCCTTAAGGTCACCTACAACTCTGATTCTTTTGAGATGGTGAATTTCTGAGATACACAACTTCACAGCATCACTAGGGGAGCTTTCATGTTAAAAAGAAGGATTTCAGTGCCAGGAAGTTACTTCGGACTGCTGATATCACAGAACAATTTCCCAAATGCAATCCAGTTTGTTCTCTTATGCCTGTTCAATTCTGAGTTCAGTTTGTTTAAACTAATACAGAAGGAAATTAGCAGAATCAAGAGAACATGATACACAATGACTAAAACAATATACACGAAAAAAACCACATAAAAAACATACACAAAACTATCACAGAAAGAAAATCAGACCGAGTAAATGGAAAACCAGTGATGCTCCTGGAGAAGAGACAAGAACACTACCCCATCCCTGAGAGACAGAGGACTGCTGGAAAAGAATAGTCTAAATATTGTCTGATGTGGTCATTGTATTCATAATTTTAGTTTCATTTGATCAGGGATAGGAGTGTGGGGAATGGGGCAGGTTTTTCTCTACAAATAATGGAAGCAATGCCAAAGGCACCAATGAGAAATACTTTAAAAAAATAATAAATTCTGGGTCCAGCCATGGTTCATCTTCACTGCTTATATTAGTGGACAGGTCATTTAACTGCACTGTTAAATTTTCTGAAAACTTTTACTTCTGCTGACTTTTACTATTTTATGAGGAGATTTATATATTTATATATTATATATATTTATAACCTCCTCCCATTCTTTTCTGTAGTGTACAATTCTAAACTTGCCTTTAGCTGCTATCTGCCTATGATTGGCAGGCACAAATGTTTGCTGACACTTTTTGGCCTCCTTGTGGTAAGGACTGCCATACGTCAGTTAAACTTTTGCAGAAAAGAGGTGATTTTAGTTTTTTAATGCCTTTTTCAACTTGTTATTTTTTTGTGGGGGGAAGGAACACTGATGTCATATTTAAACAGATTATGCTTCAGTTGGTGCAATTATACCCAATGTTTTTAATTTTAAAAAATTTGAAGTCAATTTTGACATTTGCTTCCTAAATTCTCAAAGAGGGTAATACCGCTCCCTAAAGGGTGCTGAATGAGGAGTGATAGTAGCCTCGGGTGCAATTGGGGAGCATTGAATAAAAATAAGGGAGTGGTGGAAGCATAAATTTTGAAAAACCATTTGTACATGTTTCATCTGTTGTGCAATGGATTTTAAGTCATAGAGATTACATTACTTTCCAAATAAACACACAAAATACAGTTATAACTGATTAGAGGTCAAGTCCGCTGACAAGTCTTAACAAGCAAGTGTTGGCAGGTAAGTGTGTCACACATTGTTGGGAAGTTCAGTATACACTGGAAGGAATAGGTATATGTAATGATTGGTTTACAATATAATACTGTATGATTACATGATGCAATATTGCTTTCAATGCAGGAAAATTTCAATGTAGGAAAAAACACACATTTACAACAAATTATTAAATTTAAGATGTATCATTTTTTAAAATGCATATATTTTTAAATGATACAAATTAAAAAATACATTAAAAGTAGTATTAATACAAAAAAGTAGATTTCCAGGGAGGAGCTGAGTAATTGTTTTTTGAAAATGGTATGGTAGGCCAAATAAGTTTGAGAACTTTTCTGCTTTAGCTAGTTGAGTGTTTGACTCCATATAGAGAGTGGATGGTGATAGGATGATCTCATGAGAAATCATTTCCTGTCTGTTAAATTATACTCTATTTCATTTTTTGAGAAGTCATATGGTGTTTATCATGTCCAGTGTTCTTAGAATTTTTTCTGGCCAAAAAGTATGACGTAAGTAGTCCATAAGTCTCTTGTTAATTAAACCTGAGTTATATTTGTCCAACATACTTTTTGCCATCCTCCCCTGCGCCTATCTTACACTGAGCTTACCAAGAATCTGAGTATATATGTACCCTTAGAGGATCTTGCCAAATCCTTTCTAGAATTTCTTTTATTCTTCATTTGTCTGAACTGGTTCTTCATGCATAAGCTTCAATTATCTTCATATTGGTGTTCTATTACAAGATCGTTGTAAAGTGAGATGATCATCAAATGTTTCTTGCTCTCTTTGGATGTATGGCTCACACATCTCAGATTTGGAGCAGTGAGGGCCTTACAGGTCATATAATCTAATCTCCTAATTTTTCAAATGATGCAACTCTGGCCCAGAGAATTTAAATGAAATTGTCTGAAGTCACCTGCACAGGATTAAGCGCAAGTCCTCTGCCTTCAAATTCAGCGATCTTTGCATTGTACCATGCCATGGAAACTCCTTGGCCTTTTCTGGGAGAAACTGTTAGCCATCTGTCCATTTGGCTGTGACTCCTTTTGTCTTTAAGTTTCATTGGTTGCAAGAATATCAAGATAAGGTGGTTTTCTTTTTCCAATAGTGCATTGATCTGTTGGTCATTTGACAAAGATCTCACATTTATAGTCACCAATTATATTAATGTTTATAGATGGTCTAAGAATTGGAATTTTTAGCAACTACTGAATTCTTCCCCTACCCCTCTACCAATATCACTATGGAAATGGAAGGGGTGCACCCAAGACTGAGGTACATTTAAACTTTTTTTCATGGTTGCCATAGTTAAGAATGTAATCATCTAGGGATGAAGAGACATTCCATAGTTTTAGCTAGGTTGGTTTTGAGGGATGGTATCTGTTATTGAGAACCAGACTGAATAATAAGGAAGAAACTCATTTCCAGGAAAATAGAATTTACACAATAGAAATGAACTTTTTGGTAGCATTTGAGAACTCAAGATCAATTCTATGCCATGATGAGGAATCAGAGTAGAATTTGGTGATGGAAGACAGCTACTAGTTGAACTAAATTTGGTTAGTAGAAAGATTCCTGGATTTGGAGGTAGAGGAAATGGACTTAAATCCTGCCTCAACAACTTACCACTTCTATAAATTTTGGTGAGTTATTCAACCCTATGTAGATTCAGTTTCCTGATATTTAAAAATGAAGGAGGATGACTAGATGGGATTATCTCTAAAGTCACTTAGAGATTTAAGTATATGGTCTTATGAATCTGGGAGAGCTCACTGGGTTCAATGAGGATTTCCATCTTTTCTTGGTCACTTTAGGCCTGAGACCTGTGACTAGACAACCCTGAGATTACTTATGAGTTCAGTTGTCCTTCCACAGTTAGACTTTCACAATAAAACTAAAAATCTTGCCATAGGTATGGCAGGTCTTGGACTGGACTGTCTGATACACAACTCTGGCCAATCCATCCATCCTTTAAGGTCTAATTCAAGTCCTTTCTTCTTCATGAAACCTTCCCTGACTGCCTACACTCCATGGAGCTCCTTTCTGAACTCCCTCCTCTATGGTTTATTTCCTAGGACAATCATATGGGTATTTGGTCTTATAATCTCTTGTATTTTAGGCTAAGAAAAGTATGTTTCCAGTGCTTAATAAATGTTTGCTGTCTTGTATACATTTATCTTTTCTCTGCATGATGAGAGTTCACATCTAATCTCAAAGGGGAATAAAAAGATTACTGAGCTAGGGATACAAGGGATCAGAGTCATAATTCTTTGAAAGAAAGGAAGTGAAAGAAAAGAGTTTTTCTACTTATGTCCAAAACATCTTTGAGGGGAGGGGGCGGAAGAAGAAGGAGGTAAAGTAGGGGATTGTGGTTGTACTGAGGATACAAATTGGCAGGGCACAAATCTATGGGGCACCCTTTCTCCAGGCACAAGTATCCCCAGAATGATACTGTATACTGTGCTGTTGGATTGTGTGCACTGTGTCCCTCTTGTCAGACTACCCTTTATACTAGGGAGATGTGAGGAGAGGGCAAGAGAAATAGGTCCCAGAAGAAGGGTACTATACATACAGGATCCTGGTGGAAGGGAGGAACGTCTGGCAGCTGATTGAAGAAGTGCATCTCTGGACCACAAGGATGGAGCTGCTTATCTATTCTGGGTGGAAGTGTGAACATTGGGGCAAAGCCCCAGTCAACTCATCCTAGTTATGGTTCTTCTAGGAGCCTAGGCTCTGTGTAGTCCTGCTCTATTACCCTATTATTTTCTCTTCTGTAAAAGGAAAAAAAAGGAGGAAAAACTGGACCAAATGATTTCTATAGTTCCTTCTAGCTCTGGAAGCCTATGATTTTAAGTTCTCTTTAAAGGGTACTTAGGTGGTACCACAGTGCATAGTGTCCCAGGCCTAGAGTCAGGAAGACCTGAATTCAAATCCAGACTCAGATACTTAATAACTATATGACTCTGGACAAGTCAGTTACCCCTATTTGCCTCAGTTTTCCCATCCATAAAACAAGCTGGAGTATCGCTTGTCAAGAAAATTACAAATGGGTTCACAAAGAGTCGACTATGAGTAAAACAACTGAAAAACAACAAAGAACAGAATTCTAAAATTCTGCTATAAGCTTAGAGCAATAATTTCCTCTTTCTAAAACCAGTTGACAGCACACTGCAGAAGAAACTGGATTTGAGTAAGAGGGCTTGAATTAAAATCCTGATTTGCCTGTGGGATCTCAGGGAAATCTAACCTCTCTAGGACTGTTTCTTTACCTATAAAATGAAGGGATTCCTTCATATTCAGGTCCTCTAAAGTCCTCTAAAGTACACTTAAATCTAGGATCCCATGACCTTAGTTCTCTCATTTGTGAAATAAGGAGATTGGACTAAATGATTACCTAGACAGTTAAAGATCACAGGAGCTGGACCTAGAATTAAGAACTGGACTCAAACCCATTCAAGTCACAGAGGTATATAACCTTGGGTAAATTACTTAACCTCTTCTACCTCTACTTTCTCATCTGCAAAATGGGAATCATGACAGCACATACTTCCAAGTGCTATTGTAAGAATAAAATAAGATATATGTAAGGCATTTTGCAAACCTTAAAGTAGCATATAAAAACTAATAGCATCATCGTCAACATCATCATCGTCATCATCATCTCTGTGATGATGTATAGCTCTGTGATTCTACTCCTAAGGAACTAGACCAGCTGTCAGCTCATAATAGGGATTCATAATGTTTTTTTGTATTGAATTGTTAAACTCAGTACGGGTAAGAAAACCAGGGAAACTCCTCAGAATGGATTATCTCAGGATAGGTTGTCAGGATAATATACAAACTAGACATGAGTCAGAATTTAATAAGCCTTCTGCTATATATGATTCTCTCAAACTATACAGAGCCATTGAAAATGTGGCAATCCCTCCTCAGGGGCAGCCCTGGAACTGACAGCCCAAATAAGGGCTCCCATTTCAACATTTGGAGTAACTCTGAAATGCATCCAAACTGGGGATTGTGCCAACTCTCAAATCACTACCTGAAATGGACCCATTTGACTTTCGGCTCCTCTTTCTTTCCTTTCCCCAATCTCCATTCATATTATAAGCATTATAAACTGCTAAAATGATAAGAAAAGGCATTAGCAGTTAACAGATTCAGATTTTAGGTTATAGGATCTCAAATTTGGAAGGGATTTCCAAAGTTATCTAGTCTAAACTCTACATGAATGGGAAACTCTTTTTAACCTTTATACCTCAACACCTCCAAGTATGGGAAATCACCTCCAGAGGCAGCCTATTTCACTTTGGAACAACTCTTACTTGGAGGAAACTTTTTATTGTAATGAACATAAATGTTTCTGTGACTTTTTGGTCTATTACTTTTCTATTCCTCATCCAGGTCCATTTCTTAATCCAGTCCATTATCATATCAAAAGGTTTTATAAATATGTTACATAGGACTTCTCAAAGGATGGGGAAGGTAGAGAATTTGGAACTGAAAATAAAATAAAATTGAATTTAAAATATGCTATATAAATCTAAACTACTATGTACTATTATAATGGACTCCAAATCAATTTCCCCCCTCCAATTCATTCTATTATATATGTTCCTTAAATTGTCTTCCTAATGCTTCAGCCAAGTCACTTCTTTGCTCAGAAATCCTACAGAGGATAAAGTCAAACTCCTTACTCTGACATTGAAGGCTATAGAGATCATGGAGGGTCTACCTTCTCAGGATCCTCTCTTCCTATAGTCCTCTCAGATAAACTGCATATGAATCAAATTGGATTAGTTGACATTCCCAAGAACATTTTCTGCTCTCTTATCTTTTGTCATTCCTCCTTCTTTTGCTTTTTGGTATATTGTATTCCAAACTTTCCTTTCTACTATTTGCAGCACAACCTTGTGTGATACTGACTTTAGTTTCTTGGTATTTGGTGTATTTGTTCATAGCTATTGGTAGTATTTTTCCCTTGCCCTGGAAGTTCTGGAATTTAATAAATCATATTCTGAAGTGTGTTAAATTTAGAGTTTCTTTCAGGTAGTGACCTGTGAATTCTCTTTTCATTTTGTTCTCTAGAAGTTGTCTTTAATGTTAAAATGTCTTTAAGTTGAAAAATGGTGTTTAGGGTTAATATTTTGTTTTTGTTTATGGTTTTTCAGCAAGGTCAGTGGCTATTGTTTTGTTTTATTGTGTATAATATATATTATGGGTAAAATATATATAATATAATATAATATAATAATATAAATGTGTATTATACATATGTGTATTATATATATATGTATATATAGTGTCTTATTGTGCCCACTCTCTGGTGGGCAAGGCAGATTGCTCAAAGTCTTTTTATAAGTAAATGGTCAATTGAGGGCCAGTCCCATTAGAAGACTGACCCAATGACTTGTTTTGGGTATCTTCATACATCAGTAGAAAAAGAAAAGAGAAAACAAAAAAATTGTGTATGGGGAGGGGGCTTCTGTTAGTGGTTCTGTTAGTAGCAAGATCGCTTTTCTAGTTGG
Source organism: Potorous gilbertii (assembly GCA_028658325.1). NCBI lineage: Eukaryota > Metazoa > Chordata > Mammalia > Diprotodontia > Potoroidae > Potorous > Potorous gilbertii. The sequence continues at coordinate 407,363,878 of CM053769.1, forward strand.
GAGTTTCTTGAGTTTTCAAAATTGGCACATCTTGCAAGATCTAAAGGGAAAAGAATAAACAGTTTCTGAAGCACCTGAGGGTCACACAATGATATTTAGATGGCTTCTACAATGCATAATAGTTTTCTGAGCCCGGAAAACAATTTATGGTCACTGCCGAAAAATTAAACAAATTCTAGTTACAGAGACAATGGAGAAAAACAGAATATGTATTCCTTTAAAGGAGGGTATTTCTAAAACTGGAAGTACTTAAACTGTTTTCTGTGGTTTTTATTATGAACTTAAACATGAAAAACCATCATTTCAATGTGCGAAGAACAGAAAATAGGATTATATATGAATGTGTGTACTTTTATTGCATACTTAAAAATGATTAAATTTGGCATAACAAAACTCTCCTGCTTTTCTATGTTCCCTTCTGAACTTGCTCCTGCTCATTTAGATATTTTTAAAATGTTTCACTTAAGTGCTTTTATTTCTTTTTAAGAAATCTAGCCAGTAAACCCCAAATTAACTGGGCATCCTCTGGCTATTTTCTTTTTTAAAATCACTATCGCTATCCAACTCTTTTCCTTGTCCCACTCCCTCCCCAATACCTTCCTTGTAACAGATAAGCATAGTCAAACAAAATAAATGCATACATTGGTCATCTCTGAAAATTCATGTTTCATTCTGCAGCTTCTAGTCCATTATCTTTCTGCCAAGAGGCAGCAAACATGCTTCATATTATTAGTCTTCTGAAGTCATGATGGCTTATCACATTGATCAAGTCTTTAAATCTTTCAAAGTTGTTTTCTCTCTACATTATTGTATAGATTGTTCTCTAGGTTCTGTTCAGTTCATGTATCATCAGTTCATATACATCTTTCCATGATTCTCTGAATCCATTATATTCATCATTTCCTATAGTGCAACTCCATTCCATTCACACATCATGATTTATCTAGTCACCCTGTAATTGCTGGGCACCCACTTGTTTCCAATTCTTTGCTAGAACAAGAGTACTGCTATAAATATTTTTGTACATGAGTCCTTTTCCTCTGCTTTTGACCATATGGGTTCTTAAATCATCTCTCCTTGTCCTGTTTTCCAGGTCAGTTGTCTGCTACTTGGAATAATAAAATGCTTAGAATAGAAAAATCTCACCCATTTTTTAAAGGAGCTCTAATGTTATTCTTAATCATTTGCATGGATTTTTCATTTCTTTCAGTAGGCCTTCCATCTACTCTTCAAGTCAGTGTGATCAATCCACTTCCCCTCCACTGGGGTTCTATTTATAATTAGTAGAGAATTATTTTCTTCTTCAGGAATTTTATCTTGGGATTCTCTTAGCCCATATTCTTTCTTCACTGTAGTAGGGCTTTTCTTTGATAAGACCATTTCTTCAGTTTCTCTACTAGGAATGGCTGGCAAAGGTTACTTAATATTTCCTGTAAACTTCTTTGGTCACTGTAATTTTGGGGGTTATCACTCTGGGATCTGGGTGAGAGTGGGGTCTACAAATAGTCACACTGAGATCTCAGTGTTCAACCTAGAGTAAGGCAGCCAGCGAGCCTGGATGAAAATGACTTCTTGGACAAATACCCTTTCTTTGTCATGGACAATGTGGTAGAGATGCTGGTCCTAAGTAGGAAAGCTAAACCTGGATAATTACTGTCTGTGCTCTATCTGTCCTTTAGGTTTGGTGAGGTAGATGACCTGAGAGCATGGTGGTCTGTAGATTCTGTCCCCTGCCAAAACTGGTGGCCCCACCTCCCCTAGTCCTCTTGAGTAGGACTACCTTGCTTGTACTCTGTGCCTTCCCACAGTTCTGGAGATAGCTTCTTGGTCTTCTTGAATGGGTATGGCTTCTGGGCATGGAGCTCTCTGGGATGGAGACCACAAAGCAGAGACCCTCACCTCTGGGGTTCACTTCTTCTCAAGGTTCAGGATCAGATTTGTAGAAGAGGACACAACTCCTCTTGACTCAGATCTGGATTTTATAGTGTGGTCCATTCTTTTTGTGCTTTTTTTTATGTGTGTGAATTATCTCAGTCTGAGTCATCTATTCTTTTGAAAGTGTTTAAATCTGTTTCCCTGGCCCCATGCCTGCCAAAAATTCTCTGAGCCTAGAAAAGTCAAGACCTCTGTTAAAGTAATCTGCTCAGACCTCCAATGGGCATGAAGGTGACCGTGGATGCTCCAAAGCTAAGCTTGGGAAGTGCAGGTTGTGTCCAGTTCTATGAAGTTGGAAAGATTTTTTTAATACAGACCAAATGATGGAGTACGTGTTTGTCATCTGAGAATGAGTCTTCCAACTATGGTGGAGGAGTTCACTACTGGAAGAATGAGTATCAGGGTGACCAGCTTTGGTCAATGCAACGAGGCAGTGTTAGTGTGGAATCTCTATTGGGGAGTGAGCACCCCACAAAGAAGAAATGATGGATTTTGGCACTGAAGTAAAGGGATGAAAATACAAGGGATAACCACCTACCCCCTCACTGTATCATTTCTCTAAGCTGTTTTGTTGTTTATTGCTAGGAAGTGGGGCATAATTAATTATCCATAAGTAAGTTAAATTCCAAAGAAGGAGCCAGGTCCCATTCCCAAGGGACATATTCCAGGCTTAAAATAAAGCCTGAATCAAAGGGATGTAATAAGAGTCACCGGTAGTCTCTCTGGTCAGTTGACTATATTTTTCTCTTGGTCTGTGAGCTGTAACTTGAAGATGAACTTAGCTAACTAGGACAAATTCCTGAAAGAAAGGACAAAAGAGGAGAAGAAAGAGGGCTGGGGAAAAGATGACACTAATTTGAATTCTCCCACCATGTAATTCCTTCAAAGTATAGTTGATATAATAAAATGCCTCTGGGAGGCTGCCTTGGATTACTCCAGCCCACTCTGCTTTCTCACCCCTTTGAGTCTTTAAGTCAGGACAAGATATTTTAGTACTTAATACTCTTTGCTCTCTCTCTCTGTATGAGTTTTTTTCCTGATAAAACCAGGCCACAGATCATGGGTGAATATGTCTTCTGTAGCCCTCAATACCCCCAGTGCAAACCTCCCACACAAAGAACTCTGTAAACCTGAAAGAGCTATGTAAATATGAATTATTATAATTGCTGGTCCTCAATACAGACTTGTTGATTTATGCTGGCAATATCTGTCTTAGGAGCAGAGAGAACAGAAACTCTAGCATTCTTGTGGTTTTGGAAGCCGGGATCAGGGGATGACCTAAAAGACTGCTCCCCCTTGGCCCCCACACAATTCTGTGTTTTTCCTCCATGAGATGAATGTCTGTCTAAAGTACAGTATTTTCTGCAGCTTGATTTCTCCACTTCTGTTATTACCTGACTGCTAAGAGCATCACAATTGAGCTTGTGGAGTGGAAAACAGCTTTGGAAATCTCCCAGCATCAGGCTGTTGCATCTCTCCTCCTCTCCTCTGCTCTTTCTTATCTTTCCCTTGCAGGAGAGCTCGCCTGGCCCCCATCATCAGGGTCGCCCCTTCCCATCCCCTCGATAAAATTAGAAGTTTATCTTCAGGGTCTCAGACTCCCCTGCCCTCTCATCTTCCCTTCCCTCTGTGTTCGCATCACTTTCTCCCCCGTACCTTCCCATCCCTACAATGACTCTTGTGTTCCTCCACCCATGTCTTCACTGGCTAACCCACATGCTTGGAACTTTCTCCCTCCTCATCTCTGCCTCCCAGATTCTCTGGCTTCCTTCAAGTCTCAACCAAAGACCCACTTTCTGCAAAAAGCCTTTTCATAATCCTTCTTAATCTTAGTGACTTCTCTCTGAGATCACCCCTAATTGATCTGGTATGTATCTTGTTTGTACATAAGTGTTTGCATGTTGTGTTTTCCATTAGACTGAGGAACCTGAAATCAGTGACTGGGTTTTTTTTGTCTTTCTTTGTATTCCTAGCACATGGCAGGCACTTAGTAAATGCTGGTTGACTCTAATTCTCTCTCTTTCAAAGATCCATAAGTGTAATATATAGTATATATACATACATTATATGTACATTATTATATTATACTTGTAGATCTATTTCTATATAGTGTATATGAATATACTATATATAAACTATATAGCATATATACTATATATTCACATATACTAACTTTAGTATATATACATATATTATATGTAGATATACCATTTAGTATATATGTAGATATATGATATATTCATATATACTACCTATAGTATATAAACATATGCTATATATTATACTATATATATATATATAAAATATATGTATATGTACACATGTTACACTGTCCTCAAGGACAAAGACAGAAAACATATACAATCACAATAAAAGCCAAGTACTCTAAGGGCTATAAGGGAGGCATAAGCAAAATACTATGAGGAATGAGAGGAAGGGAAGATCACTTCTTGGCTGCGTTTGTGGGGTGAGTGGGGGAGATCATGGAAGACTTTAGGAAGGCAATTATACAAGACAGGTAGTTAAGTGGAAAGTGTATGGAATTTAGGAATTGCAAATAGTTCCCTTTAACTAAAATAGAGAGTAGAAGATGAATAAAATGAAGTAAAATTGGGTATAAGGAAAGGTTCAGGAGATTTGGAGGTCATATCAGGAAATAGCTGTGCTATAAAAACATCCCAAAAGGCATCAATAAAACTTTTTAAAAGTATAAAAAAAAAAATCTAAGCTGGGTCAATGAAAAATAAAAGAGGCAGCTGCCAAGGCTGGCTTTGAACAAGTTACTTAATGTCTCTGTGCTCTAGGCTAGTCTCCAATTGATGAGCTGCCTTTTGCATTAATGGAGGGAGTTTCCATACAAGGAATTCTCTGAAATCATGGGTCTAGATTGAAAACTAAAAAATAATCATAATTTTTGAGAAGACAGAAGGAAGAAAGGGAGGAAGGATTCAGGTCATGAAAGGTCTTGAATATAAAAATTAAGAAGCGCCTATTTTTTCTTGTTGACCACAGCTGTGAACCACTGAAGATTCATCAGGCAGAAAAATGAAAGGCTCTGATCTATTCTTTAGTAGGATGAATTCAGAAATATGTGCCAGAGAGCTTAGAGGGGGAGGGACTATGGGAGAGAAAAGGAGGAGGCAGAGAAAGAAGACAAGAAGAGCTTCTCTGGAAGTTACCAGAGGAACTGGGGAGACAGGACTAATAAATACAAAATAAAAAAAAGACAAGTAACACTACAAAGTCGTAAGTGCCAAGAGGCAAATGAGGGTTACGGACAATAAATGCTACGTGGCCTCAGAGAAGATGCTTACCACCGTGGATGTGAGCACTCAGAGGAGACTTCATCAAGGAGGTGTGATTTGTGAGGGGGAACTGAACCATGCATAGGACTTCAATCAATGAGGGGAGAGCTTTCCCTTTTGGGTGGGTTGGGTAGTCAGCATTGGCAAAAGCATAGAGACAATGCACAGGAAGTGTCTGGGTATCAGTGATCTCTTGATTAGTGTAGACAGAGTAAAGGAGTCACAGAGCTTAGAGCTGGAAGGGGCCTTTGAGATCACCTCATCTGATCCCACTCATCTTACAAATGAGGAAACTGAGACCCAGAGAGGTACAGTGATTTGCCTGTGGTCACACAGAAAGTAATTAAGTTTAAAACCCAGATCCTATAGTTCCAAATTCACTTTTGACACTACAAACCAACTACCTGTTCCTAGAGGGAGAAAAGGTTGGTAAATTCATGGTATTGGTTTTCTTTGAAGGGGGTCTGCTGGAGGACATGAAACAATAATCAGATATATTTAGCTAGAACCCTGGTAATTATGGCTCAAATTTCTATGGTATTTTGTGGAGTACTTCCCTTCCAAGGAACCCTTGGGGATTAGCAATATAGGGCTTATTACCCCTATTTTAAAGATGAAGAAACTGAAGATCTAAGAGGCAAATCTAATGCCATTTAGCCAATCAATGGCAGAGCCTAGATACATAACACAGATCTTCTGAGTCCAAAGAGTTCTCATTTCACTACAATGGCTATCAACCTAGGCCAAGTATAAATTGCCTGAAAAGCTTCATTTGCCTGAGTCCAGTTTCTCTTAGTTTCCTGACATTTTCAGCAAGTCTGAGCCTGGGTCTGCTTTCTTTGTATCTGTGTTCTGGCCTCAGTACAGGTAAAGCTGGAGCTAATCCTGTCCACTTGATTGTGGAGCTTGAGAGTACTAGGGATTAGTTCTGAGTGGCTAAAAGGTTTCTGATGTTCATAAGATGGATGTTATATAAAAAAACCTCACCTAGTCCAGTGTAGCCAAAGCATGATTATAAAATATTGAAGCTGGAAGGGACCTTAAAGATCATTCAATTTAATTCAGCAAGCATTAAAAAAATGCTGAGTACCTACAGTGTGCAAGGCACTGTGATAGGTGCTGGGACAGGGTTCAGAAGACTAGAGCTAAATGGTCCCTACCCTGAAGGAACTTCTATGTCTTCACATCAAGGTCCTTGAATAACAGTAACTAGGCCAATGGTTGAAGCCTTTCCTGCTTGGTATGATCTGTTAAAACTTACGCTCTCCTGGCAGTCTTTAAGAACCCATGGTTACCTCCATGTCACGATAAAAGGAGAACACACTTAGAATGCAACAATAAATATTTGTTGGCATGAATGAGCTTGACTGAGAACTTTTTGTCATGAAAAGCATGAGATCTAGAGTGCTAGCTTCTTGATCAAATAACTTGTGAAAGTCACTATATTCTGTAAAGGAGAGATAAAACATAGAGTTGTCATTCCTTTTTGATAGATGAGGAAACTGGAGTCATTTTTATAATAAATCTGATAACATGAAATTTAATCAAAATAAAAGTTTTATACTTAGATTTAAATAAGTCAACTTCATAAAATGGGGGATTTATGGCTGAAACAGGAGTTTGTCTGAATATGTTTTGGGGCTTTTAGCAAGACTACAAGTTTAATGTGAACCAACAGTGTGGAAAAAAAAGCTAAGGAAAAAATTCTTTCCCAGTTTTCTGCTTCCCTCCTAATCTTGGTTTCATTGGCTTTGTGCAAAAACTGCCCATCAGTTGGGGAATGGCTGAACAAGTTGTGGTGTATGAATGTAATGTAATACTACTGTGCTATAAGAAATGACAAGCAGACTTCAGAAAATCCTGTACAGATTTATACGAACTGAGGCTGAGAAGTGAGCAGAAACCACAGAATATTATACAAAGTAATAGCCACAGTGTGTGAGGAATGTTTTTGATAGACTTAGCCCTTCAGAGCTATGCAAGGACTTAAAACATTTCCAAAGGACTCATGATGCAAAATGCCATCCATATCCTAAGAAAGAACTATGGAGTCAGAATGCAGAATGAAGCAGACTATTTTCTCTTGTGTTATGTTTGGTTTTGTTTAGTTTTACTCATGCTTTCTCCCATTCGTTTTAATTCTTCTATGCAACATGACTAATGTGAAAATATGTTTAATAAGAATGTCTGCATAGAGCCCATATAAGATTGCATGCCATCTTGGGAGAGAGGAGGGAGGAAGGAGGAGAAAATTTAAAACTTGAAGGGATTGTTGAAAACTGAAAACAAATAAATAAAACTGGAGAAAAAAAAGCTAAGGCAATATTAAACAGTGTTAAGATAGAGTATGCAAGGATAGACCCTCTACACTCTGTTCTAGAATATTATGTTCATTTGTGGGATCCATGTTTTAGAAAGGACACTGATGAGCCAAACACTGGCCAGAGAAGGGCAACCAGATGGAGGAAAAGCTTCAAGTTCTTGCCATGTGAGAACTGGTGGAAGAAACAGTGGATGTTAAGCTTGGAGCATAGAAGATTTTGGGGCGATATGGTAACTGTCTTCAGGTATTTGAAGGGCTGTCATGAGGAAGAGTTTTTTTCTATTTGCCTCCAGAGAACAGAATAGGTGTTGGCCTATTGGCAGTTTCCACCCATTGTTCCTGGTTCTGTTCCATAATTTCTTCCATAGTTCCTAATTCTTAGTTCCATAGTTTTTCCTATGGAAGGAAAAATTCCTAATAATTAGAGCTGTCCCAGAGTTGTGTGGGCTTCCCTAGGAGGTCTTGGACTCCCCCTCAATGGAAGTCTTAAAATAAAGATTAGATGACCATTTGTCAAGGATGGATATAGAGGGGATTCTTAATGAGATATATCTTGTGTTTAGATGGCTTTTCAGGTCCTTCCCAGTTCTGAGATCCTGTTATTCTAAGGTAGAATAGTGGAAAAGTAACTCAATTTGGACTCAGAGTCAAGAACAGGGTTTTGAACTTTAAAAGTTCATCTGTATGACTCTGGGCAAGTGGCTCCTTCTCTCTGGGTCCCATCCATAAAACAAAATGCTGGATGATTTCTGAAGCCCTTTCCAATTTTAAATTTTAGAGTCACTGGACTCAAGCCACTGCCCTTTTCACTTTTTTTTGGAGGGTAATTAATCCTTACAAATTAAAAATATTATCAGTCATGGTCAATTTGAAGAAATTTGTTTTGATTGACAATACATATTTGTCACAAAGACTTTGATGTTGTTTTTTTCCAAAGAGAAGAATTGTAGGGGAAAGTGGGAGGAAGAAAAGGTACATTTTGGTTAACTGAAAAAACCAAATTTAATTAAAATATCATGTGTTATGTATGTATATATGTGATATATGTATATGTCTATATATATCACATACAATCAGGTGTATTCATTAAAAAGTCCCAGTTTGAATATATATATGTATATACATACACATACACACACATATATACTTGTACTCAGCACCTTTGCAGACTATTAAGCTCTGTTTAAAAAAAAATCAAATTTTCCATTTTATTTCCTATACACACATTGTGAAGAAGAGAGAGAAAACAATTACCTTCAATCCCTGGATATTGGCCTGTTCTGTGTGCTCAAATAAGCCAAGCTATCAAACCTTGAACATTTCCAGCATGGATGACCTTTGTCAACAACATCTGAATGGGCCAGCATCTGAATGGGAACATTTTGTGATTTAAAACATCTCATGCCCATCCTTCCCTTTTTTTGGAACAAAGCTGTATAAGGCTGCATGGGGACCTGCCAGCTTCCATTCCACACTATAGTGAGCTGAACTTGGAGCCAGAAGATGAGTTCAAATCCTCCTTTTGACACTTTCTGGCAGTCACCTTAGGCAAGTAATTTAGCTAATGGAAGTCTCAAGTGTTTTATCTGTGAAATGGGTATTTCAGAGCTGAAAGGCAAGTAGAAGAATAGCTAGTATAATCCCTTCATTTTACAGATGAGGAATCTGAGGCTTTGAGTGATTTGCTTAAAGTCACAGTTTCCTTGGAAAAGAACTGCCATTCAATCTGACATCTAGGACATCTCCTAGAGGGTCTTACCCAAGCTCTCCAATATTATTTCCTGCTATTTCCTGCAAAGACCCTTCGATCTAATTAGACTGAATTCTTACACACAATCCTGTGTCTGTGCTGGTGGTGCTCATGGGCTTCTGAAACCTGTGACCCTTCCTGAATTACTCCTTTCCCAGATGCAATGCAGCCTGCCGAAGTCCCATTTCACCCTGCCCAGCCCAGGGTCGCTATGTTCTTTGCCTTCTGAATCTCTGTTTTTTAGTAGTGGTGAATTTTTGGTAGTGATGAATTATAATGCTGATAATATAAACATCTCCTCTCTCATAGGGTTGTTGTGAGAATCAAATACAATTAGTATGAATAGAGCAATCTTCATAGAGCTTTGGTTGTTGGTTGTAGCTTTAGGAACCTTGTCCAAGGTACTTCTCTCTGGGTCTGTTTAGTCTTCTGTAACATGAGGGTATTGGATTAGATTATTGCATCATCCCTTCTAGCTCTACATACAATAATTCTAAGATCCTAAGGTTTCTTCCAAATCTGAAATACCAGGATTCTGGGAAACCTAGAATTTCAGAGCTGTAAGGGACCTTAGAATTCCATGCAATAGTTTTAAGATTCTAAAGTTTCTTCCAAATCTGAAATGATAGGATTCTGGGAAACTTAGAATTTTGGAACTTTAGGGTACCTTAGAATTCCTTAATTCAATCCATAACCCAACGGAAATCTCCTTCTCCCAGCTGAGTCAGGTGAATAGCACACATGACTGCAACAATATAAATCTCACACATAAAAATAAGTGAATGTTTTAGTACAAAGAACAAGACTAGCTCCCTCTGTAGTGGTGAGAGTTCCATTAGTCCTGTACATTGGATATGTCATCAGACTTTTCCACTACTGATCAATTATGGTGATTTTTTTCCCTCTTTTTGTCTGTAAGATAGTATTTGTTATATAGGATGACTCTCTGGGAGAAGGAAAGATACCAAGAGGAAATTGTAGTGATGTGAGGAAAAAAAAAGACGAATAATTTCAAAAATGAACAAAAGAAAAATATCCTCTTCCATAACATCCACTAGAACGGTTCTCTTGCTCTCTGTTCAGATAAATCCATAATGGGGAATTCTTTACTTCCTGAATAGCTCATTCCACTTTTGTTTGAATTGGTAGGAAGGTTTTTCTTATTATATCAAACTAAAAAACCAAACCAAACCAAACCAAATGCTGTAGCCTCCACTCACTGGAACTGGGTCCCTCTGGGCCTAAGAAGGACAAGTCCAATTCCTTTTATTTAGTCATTTTTCTAGAAATCTTAGTAACAACCAAACCACAATCCCCAAAGGAGCAGGGACTATATATTATTTTTCTTTTTACTCCCTACAGGGTTCAGAGAAAGGCCTTAGAATACTAATTGATTATATCTAGTAGGTACCTCATCTCCCTGGCACCACAGGCATCTGGAGGGCAGGGCTCTTTTAGTCGTCTCCCACAGCATTTATCACATTCTATGAAAAATAGAAAAAGTTATCTACCCTATCCCTTCCTTTAAATGGCCACAAGAGAATACATATTGGAATGAACAGGTGTGGCACACTCTCCAATTAAACACTTCTATTTTTTCATCACCGGCTGGAAATGAGCTGCTGTTTATTTAACTAATTGGACTAAACCACTCCAGCTTACAATGGTAAACAGAGGTGGGCAATCGGAATTAATTTAAACAATGTGAGTGGGGCCTTTCTGGCTTCGCCAAGGATCATAAAGTTAATGTGGAATAACAGGATGATTAAGGCATCCAACCCCTTCACGAAGGGTAATTATACTCCCTCATTGCTGGTGCCTGGGAGAATTCATTCAGGTGTACAGGCAATTGTCTGCAGGGGAAGAAGGACACATCTGGAGAGAAAGAATCATTTTTTTCTCCAGTAAATCTGTCCAAATATTTCTGTTTCTATCACCTACCAGTGGTCTTTTGGAATTAACTACACTGCTTTTATTTCCTTATTAAAATGAGATAGGAGTCCAACCACATCCCATTCAAATCTTAATGCTAATGTCTCATTAGGGTCTCTCAAAAGGCTGTACCAAAAGAGTGTCAGGTCTAGTAGGGCTGACCAAAGTGGGAAAGTTTTGTGTACTGGTCCATATGGTTCTCTGGGAAGTACACAGAATGTGAGCTTGGACTTGCAGAACTTTAGAGTTTGAAAGCATCTTGTTCAAGCAACTCATTTTACAATAGGGAGACGAAGAGGGATAGCTTGGGTTGCCCAATGTCACATGGGCTATTTGAGACTCTTATATCCACATGAGATAGTACATGGTCATCCAAGAGATTTACTCTCATTTTCCTTTCTCACAATTACCCTGCATTTATTTCCCAGTCTTTATCTCCCTATGTACATGTTGCTCTTCCTCCACTTTCCAAGTAAAATATAAGCCCCATGAAGGCAGAGACTATTTTCTTTTTGTTTTTGTCCATATCACCTGGTGGGGGGTGAAGGGTAGGGGGGGGTCTGGCACATAGTAGGTGCTTAATAAACATGAGTTGAATGGAATGGAATTAAATAAAGAATAGTTCTCACAATTTCCCTTAAGCCAACATGAGTATTTTTAGACTGTCTGGATTCTTGAACCTGAGCTAGTTCTTGCTCCCAAAAGGCAGTTTAATCCATGGGTCACTGCAATGCAATGTCCCATCTCCCAATCCAATGATTTTTCCCACTGTATCAAATTGCCTCTCCTACCCTGGGGGTGCTGAAACCTACTTAACAGCTTTGAGAGCCCATTGCTAAATTTTCAGTATGAGCATTTGTACCTTGGAAGTGAGCAAACCCTATAAATCAGCTCTTAATTTATAATGTTTTATTGTCTAGAGATAATAAAGTGATTGGGGGTAATTAATGATGTAGATTCAACTTAAAAAGTGTATCATGCATACATTTCCTCCCAGAAAGCTGGTTGTTAAACATTTATCAGCATACTCCTGTTCCTATCCATCCATTTCAGTCCCAAAGCAAATCCCAGTTTTAAATAACAACCACAACCAAACACTACCTCAGCCCACAGTAGGATCATTGGTTTCCTCATGCATAAAATGAAGAGTCTGAACTAGGGAGCTCTTAGATCTCTTCCAGTTCTAATATTTCATTGTTCTGCAATTCTAAAGTTTCTTCCAGAGAAGACAAACTATGTTCTTTGGTTTTAAGGTCCCTGCCAGCTATATCATCCCTAAATTCTATCATTCTAGGGTCCCTCCCAGGTCTGAAATTCTCCCTCCTCTGAATTTCCTACACCACCACATTCTGTACCCTACTTTTGGCACTTTATCACATACTGCCTTATGACACATCTCTTATGCTATTGCTATTCAACTCCTGTATAGTTAATTAAATTTCATGTGTTTATGTCTTGCTTCCTAACGTCTGTGAGAAGGGGGACTGTGTGGGATTCCTATCTGTCTATCTCCAGTTGGCACCCAGCACAGGACCCTCACACAGAAGATGCTCAGTACAAATGCACTGACTGATAGGCAAGTCACTTACTGTGTGTCTCTGGTCTCTGTAAAATCATGATGGGGTTGCCTGCATCTTTGAGTTAATAAGACACTGAGGATATTTTGCGTGCCTGCTGTGTGATATCTGACAAGTTTTTTTCCTTGTAATTTCCTATAATTTCATGACAAATTATAGATCTTAGAAATGTTGAAATATTGTTTTCCTCCCTAGAGTAAACAGAAATCTTGGTTTGATGGGTAGTATCATGATGATTGGGATAGTTAAAAGAAGAGGCAAGCCTCCACTTATGGGTAACCAGAGAGAAAAGAAAATGACATGTCTCACTCATTGTTTGGCATTTCCTAGAACATAAAATCATAGAACATTAGAGCTGGGACAGACTTTACTGTTCATCTAGACCAACCCCCTCATTTTAGAGAAGAGGAAACTGAGGCCCAGAGAAGGAGTTACAATGGCAATTTGGTTGGTCTGTGACCAGAGATAAGCAATGACTTATCAGACCCTTAAGAAATCTCATTCATTCTCCATTCTTTCTTCCTACCAATCGTCACTTACCACCCCTCCTCCTGTAACACAAGCTGGTATCCAAAACACTTGAGATATACAGGGGATACTCTTACTTTTCAAGAAGTACAAGCACATCAGCATAACAGAGATCAGATATGCCTATCACTGGAAGCAGAGGTTAGATGACCATGTATCTCCATTCCTCTGAAATTCCCTCCTTCCTCCACTCATAGGGCTTAGAATTTACAACTCTTTGTGGGAGCTATCACAGAGCAGGGACTCTTAACCTAGGATCCACAACACCCCAAGGGGTCATTGGATAGATTTCAAGGGGGGGGTCCATGAACTTGTAACTTTTGATATTTTGACAGCTATTACCTTTATAATCCTAATTTTATTTTATGCATTATAAAACATTATTTTGAGAAGAAATCCATAGGTTTCATCAGACTGTCAAAGGGGCTTATGCTACAAAAAGATGAGGAACCCCTGTTAAGGAGACAAATCTGCCTCAGGTAGAGATTAGAGTAGATGGTATTAAAGTTTCTTCCAGTTCTGGAATTCTATGATTTTAAGGGTCTTTTAAAAAAATGTAACTCCTAAAAGGCTTCTACTCTTTGGAAGTATGCCACCTCACCTTAGAAAAAACTAAACTTTTAGGCAACCATGCTCATTCATAATACAGCCAAGAGTTGGAATGAAAACAAACAAAAACCCTAACGATATCAATAAGCAATAATACAGTCATTGCTCTAGAGGTGGTAGGGATCTCCAAGGCCATTAGTGAGGGGAAACCTGCTACCTTTCAAGACATCCTATTTCTCTTCTGAACAGCCCTAATTTTTAGGAATCTTTTCTTTATCTCAAGCTTGATATTCTGTAGGCAGCTCAAACTCATCATGTCCAGAACAAAGCTCATCATTTCCCTTCCCCTTCATTGCCCAACTGCTGCCTCAGTCAACAAGAGACCAATGAAAAAACCAAGGTCTCCCACTGTATCCTGGACCATTTCCAGTCATCCTGATCCATATCTGGCCACTGGGCCCAGATGATTCTGGAGGAGGAAGTGAGGCTGGTGACCTTGCACAGTCCTCCCTCACTTAAATCCAATTCATTTGCATGTCATGGCCTCATTTCCTTGATATCATGGTCCTCTTTGAGAGCAAAGGACAAACAACATTGCTCAACACATCCTTCTTCCAAATACGTCTACAACTGTTAAAGACATGACCATCCTTCCAAGTCACATGGATCCACAATCTCAGTGTCATTTTTGACTTCTCACTGACACATCTCATTTATCCAATCAGTGGCCAAACCCTGCCATGCCTCATCTCCACATCTCTATATCTAGGATATAAATCCTCTCTTTATCACTTACATAACCACCATCCCAGTTCAAGGCCTCATCATTTCCTGGCTGGATTATTGTAGCTCTTTCCACCATACCATGATGATACTTATTTGTTCTGAATTGTTTCTTTGTGTCTTCAGAATTTCATTTTTAAAATTCTGAATTTAGCAAACTCTAAATAAAATGAGAATTTCCATATACATCGTAGAAGAGATTGCACATGAAACTGAGATTCTATATATATTATATAGCACTTACTTTTCAAGTATAATACCTTCAATATATAACTTTCAAAGACATACTGCTTATCTGAGGTTCCTTCTCAGTTTTTTGGGGGGCGAATTCTACCCCTTTTCCTCCTCTTCCTCTTACTTCCTCCTCCCCTTCCAAAAAGAAAAGAAAAACCCTTGTAACAAATACATATAGTCAAGCAAGGTGAATATCCACATTCATTGTTTTCAAAAATGTATGTCTGATTTTGCATCTCGTATTGCACCTTGATCTCTCCATCAAGAGGTGTTTGACATGCTTCATCATTTATCCTCTGGGATTGTGAATGGTCATTACATTGATTAGAGTTCTTAAGTCATTCAAAGTCTTTTCTTTACATTATTGTTGATATAAAATTTTATTTTTGAAAGCTCCCCATTTCTTCCTGGTGAGCTTTTGTGCGGAATTTTAGGCCATGACATCTTTTACCTATCCATTCTTTTTTTAAAAAAAGTTCTTTTTTTAATTAACAAGCATTTACTTTATCTCCATTCCACCACCCCACTTGTAAAAGACAAAAAGAAAAGGAAAGGAAAAACAAACCCTGTAAGAAATATGTATAGTCAAGCAAAGCAAATCCCCATATGGGCCCTACCTAAAATTATATTTCTCATTACGCATCTTGAGTCCATCACTTCTCTATCCAGGGGTGGATATACTTCCATCATAGCATATCTCCTCATTGGTCTTCTTCTACTGTTCCTTTTTTAGAACCTTTTGAAATCCATTCAGTGAAAAATCTATGGTGAATATTAGACTATGAATGGCCTTTATCTCCTTCTCTATCAAGGATTCTAGGTAAAAGTGGCTACTTCCTTTCTAAAGTTTCTATTATTTCTATTTCAGTAATTATTTTTCCCTTGTTGGCCCAAATAAGACCCGGAATAACACTGTCCTTATTACCTAGGATTTCTTACTAGCTATTTACTGGCTACTCACTAGCTCCAAAGGCCGTCTACTTTGTTTCCCACTTACTCTGGTAAGTCACTAGGTGAATTAAACTCCCATACAAGGTGATCGTGTTAAATGTAGTTCTTTACCAAGATCTGAAGATCAGAAGATGTGAACGTAAGTACTGGTACCAGCACTTAAGCCAGAGATTCAGTCAAGTCATCTCTACTATCTGGGACTCAAATTTCCACAACTATAAGTTTTTGACACTCTAAATAACCTATGATTTCATCAATACAAGTACTCCTTTCACCTATAAAGATCATAGAT
The DNA here is from genome assembly GCA_028658325.1 of Potorous gilbertii. Lineage (NCBI taxonomy): Eukaryota > Metazoa > Chordata > Mammalia > Diprotodontia > Potoroidae > Potorous > Potorous gilbertii. Next base: position 407,380,037 of record CM053769.1, read on the forward strand.
CCTCCCACATCCTAATGGTTCCATGAGCGGTCCTGTGATTAAAATGCTAATGGCCGAATCTTGATTGGTAGGACTTTTAACACTTGACAGGTTCTCAAGCAAGATAGCATATTTCTAGGCTCATACTCAAAGTGTGAAACCATTTCTATCTTAGAGGGACCCACCAGAGCTTTCACTCTTTCAGTATAAAACCCAAGGCCACCTTCATGCTACGATGGCATAACTGAAGAGCATCTTGTTCCATATTTATGAAATGGGGATGAAACTGTCTCTATACCTATCTTGTAGGGCTGTTTTTGGAGGGCAGGGTGAGTGTCTGAGGTTGGATCTGAACTCAAGTTCCTGACTTCAGGCCCAGCACTCTAGCTTCTCAGCCACCTAGCCACCTGATGGTTAGATTAGATGACCCCTAAGACAACAAGTAAACAATCAAGAAGTATTTTATTAAGCCTCCTTATGCCAGACCCTGTGCTAAGTGCTGAGGATACAGAGCAATATAAATAGGCCCTACCTTTAAGGAGTTTGAGAGATAACGTGTAATTAATAATGATGAGGGAACAACATAAGAATAAATTTGGGACAGTCTCAGAAGGAAAGGATTAACATCCAGGAGGAACAGGAAAGTGTTATGGTAGAAGCTAAGATTTTATCTAAGATTGGAAGTAAGTCAGGGGAGCCAGAAGGCAGAGACAGGGAAGGAGAGTATTGTAGGCATGGGAGACAGCCAGTGAAAATACATGGAAATGAGAGATGGAATGTTTTGTGTGATGAACATGGAAGCAAATGTCATGTAATTCTGAGTATGTAGAAGGCAAGTAGAGTGTAAGAATAAAGAAGGGACTTTGGAGTCCCTTCAAATTCTAAATTTGTAATTCTATAAAAATCACTTTTTAAGCACATGGGAACTTCTGTCATTGTTCAGTTGTTTCAGTTGTATCTGATTCTTCATGACCCCATTTGGGGCTTTCTTGGAAAAGATAGTAGAGTGACTTGCCCTTTCCTTCTGCAATTCCTTTTACAGATGAGGAAACTGAGGCAAATAAGATTGAGTGACTTGATGAGGGTCACACAACTAATGAGTGTCTAAAGTCAAATTTGAACTCAGATCTTCCTGACTCCAAGCCTGGTATTCTATCCACTGTACCACCAACAGCCCTACATGGGAATTATCTGTCTTCCTTTCTGGCTTCAGCTGTAGTTGTCAGTGTTGGCCATGCCTATAAGAGTTGCATTAGGAATGGCCATTTTCCATTTTTCTTACAGCTTGAACCAGATTGAAAATGTGGGGCTTGCTTCTCTCTGCCTTTGAATAGGATAGTTCCCCAAAGTAGTTTCCCCAGTTTAGAGCTGGAAGGGACGTTAGAGGCTATCAAATTCAATTGTTTCCAAACTTTTTGGTCTCAGGTCTCCTTTACCCTTTTAAAGACCTCCCTCAAAAGAGCTTTTGTTTATGTGGATTACATTGATTGATATTTACCAAGTTGGAAATTTACTATATTATAAAACATCTTTGTATTATTATGAAAATAATTCTGACCTAACAGGGTTTTAGGGATCCCTAGTATTCTTTCAGCTATGATTTGAGAATCACTGATCTAATTTAATCTCATTTTACTGAAGAGAAAATTAAAGCCCAGAAAAAGGGAGGGATTTGACTCAAGGTCACAGAGGTGATCTGAACATGAGACCTGAGACTTCAAATCCAGTATTATTTCCACTACACAAGTCAATACATATTGTAAATGAAGTCACTCCAAAATCTATGAAACAAGGCCCACAACCCTTTCTTTGAAGGTCTATAATTCCCCCAAGTATGCAGTCATTCAGACATAAAATTTTTGCAGACATTAGTACATCATAGACACCATTCCTTCAAAGACTTCCTGACTGTGATCGCACTCTTGGGGGAAGAAGGGAAAAATATGACCCTGGTCTTTCTTCGTGGGAACTCTACACTCAGTACTCTCTGCTAACCTCAACTCTCTGGTTTTGCCAAGGGGCTAAACAGATGGCTCTGATATACACCCTGGAGGGAAGCAATGTTCAAGGGGAGTTGAAGAAGAAAGCATTCAAAGGTTCAGAGTCAGAAAGCTTGGTAATAATCACACAGTCTCTGAGGTGGAAGGACCAAAGGGGTCACCTACTTGAATCTGATCAAGAATTCCTTTTACAACACTAGGATTACTGAAACTAGCTTTTTCTTCAAGGAGGCTGCCATCATTATTTACCTTGGGACTGTTTGTCCCACATCTTGTACGTATCCCGTGCTTAATAAATGCTTTTTGGGTTGGCCTGGATAAATTAAGGGTCTTAAGACAGTGCTATAAGAGGACGTATAAAAGTAACTAAAGATATTTAACTGAGAGAAGGTGAGGTATGGGGAAGGACATGATAGTTGTCCTGAAGTGGCTAGAAGGGCTCTCACCTGTCAGTGGGATAAGTTTCATTCTCTTTGGACCCAGAGGGCAAAACTAAGAGCATCTTCTGGAACTTCCTGAGGACAATTTTGCCTCAATGGAAGGAAAAACTTCCCCCAATCTATCCAGAAGTAGAATGGACTATCATAGGACATGGTGGATTTACCTTCACTAGAGGTCCTTCTAGGAAAAGTTAGGCGACCACTTGTTTATTTTATTTTATTTTATTATTGATACCATTTGTATTTATTTATTTTTTAAAATTTATTTATTTTTTTTAAATGTTCTACAATCATTTCCTTAAAATTAAGATTTTATCCC
>CM053769.1:407383274-407428712 GCA_028658325.1 Potorous gilbertii
ATTTTTTTTTTGTGGTAGCAAAGAATTAGAAATAAAGTAGATGCCAATCAACTGGAGAAGATCTAGACAGATTGTGGTACATGAATGTAACGGAATATTACTATGCTGTAAGAAAATGTGGAGAAATACAATATTAGATGAACAGATGGATGTAAAGTGAAGTAAATAGAACCAGGAAAATAATATACACAGTTACAACAACAATGTAAATGGAAACAGTAACAAAAAATGAAACTGTATGCTGTGAACTTATAATGTCCAAGGTTGGGATCAACCAAAAAATGTACCTCTATTACTTTTTTTGCATGGTTGTGATATACTGTCAAATTGAGCAGAAATATTAGTTTTGCTAAGCTGATTTTCTCTCTTATTTCTTTATTTTTTACAAAGGCTGATTTCTGGGTAGGGAGTAGAGAAGGATATATTTAGAAATGAAGAGGATAGAAAACAGAATATATATGTATACACATATGTATATATACCCTATAAATGTATATATTGTATTATATATAAATATTATTATATATACCCTATAAAATGATTAAACACCATGGAGTAAAAGAAGGTGAGAAATCTCTGAAGAGAAAAATATGATGGTGACAAAAACAATTAGGTCCCTAGAACAGTTAATGGACATTGATATGATAAAAACTGATAGTGTGTTTTGGAAATTCCATAAGAGTTATAAAGGAGGAATGGAAAAATGATACTTGAAATAACTTTGAAATAACTCAAGAACATGAATGAGAATCAGCAACTTAGAAAAGACTATGGAAAAACTTAACAGTTGACTCTTTGAAAAATGTAATCAGTCACTAAAATATTGAAAGGTTCGACAGGAGATTGTATGATAATTGCAGATGGGAAACCTGTTAAGGTACAAGTTAAACTAATGAGGGCAGAATACTTAAGGATAGAGTAAAACAGAACACTAATGTTCCAGGATTTTCAAACCACTGTGACTAGAGTCACAAACACTGTCTCCAGATTTCCTTTAGAATTGTGTTTGCTCAGGTCTTCTGAGAAAAAAGGAAACTGTACAGCTTTGTCCAAGTCACTTATTTATTCTGGGCTTCAGTTTCCTAATCTGTCAAAAAAGACACTGGTGATCTCTAAGACCCTTGTAGGCATGCTATAATAGGGTTCTATTATTCTAAGGCCCCTTCCAACTCTTACATTCTATGATTCCATTTGCAACAAACAGAGTAGGTTTCCCTTAGAGTGTGAAAACAACTGTGGATACAGGATCAAATCCAAACTGCCTTGTTCATTCCCCCTGTGCCTTTGTGAAGCTAGACAAATTTTATTTTCTGCTTCCATTTAATGGGCTATGCTCACTTTGCAGCTGATTTCAGCCTTGACAGAAAGTACAATCATTCTGGAAGCATACTCCAGTGTAATAAAAAGGTTTCTCTGAAAATGTGTACTAGGGGCAGAAAGATCTTTATGATTTTAAAAATAAGGACAGCTGTTGCCAATGAGCTTTACTGCTACCTCCTCTGGAGAAAATAGCACTCAATCTTGTTCTGGGCTTGACCAATGAGTTAGCTGTATGTTCTTTTAAACAGATCTAATTTGGGGGAACAAAGGTAGGCACCTCACCCTACCTTCTATGTCCCCATTTTTTCTTTCTCCACTTTGTGATAATATGCCTGTATTTTAATTAAATTTATGTAATTTAATGACCCCATGAATCTACCAGTATTTACTGTCTACCTGCCCTGAGGACTTATAGGAAAGTCAAGAAACAGAGAAGGTTGTGGCCTGGCCTCACAGAGCTCAAATTCACACTCAAAGAATCTCTGAGTTGATCATATGGTTCAACTAATACCTATCAAGAATTCCCTCTATAACACTCCCAGCTCATGGTTATCCAGTCTTTGCTCCAAGACATCCAGCGAGCACCACCTCCTAAAGCAACCCATTCCATTTGGAGGACATGTTTAGTTAGGAAGATTTCCTTGCTACATTTTTTTCCTATCTGTGACTTATAGCTACTGCTTGTAGTTCTGCCTTCTTCCACATGATAATTTTTCAAATATATAATTATCACATTCTCCTAAGTGTTTTCTTTACCAACCTAAAGAATCATAGTTCCTTCAATTGATCCTCATATAGTAAGATATTGAGGCCTTTCACCATTCAGGTTGGCTTTCTCTGAATATTCTTCATATTATCAAATGCTTTTCTAAAGGAGGATGGTCAGAAATGAACCTGCTGCTTCGGGTGTGGACTGACCAAGACAGAGTACCGTGAAAGTTATCTCCTCCCTAGTTCCAGATGTTAGACCTCTGTTAATATGGCCTAAGAATGGATTTAATTTTTTAGCTGCTTAGTTTTTTAACTAACACTGATCTTAGAATCTACTAAAACTTCTAAATCTCTTAAAAATTATCTACTACATAAAGTTGATTTTTTTGAACCCAAATGTAAGACTTTACCCTTAAATTTCATCTGATTATATATGGCTTGGACCAATGTTCTAGGCAGGGGTCGGCAAACTATAGCCCAAGGACCAGACTCCAACCCATCTTTTATTTTTGTATGGCTTGTGAGTTAGGAATGGTTTTTATATTTTTGAATACAATAAAACTTCATTTAAAAATGTAGAAAATATTCTTAACTTGAGAGCCATGCAACATTGGGCAAACAGACCGATGTGGCCCATAGAATATTACCCCCTTTTCTAGGTTGTCAAGATTTTTTTGGATCATTACAGTTGTACAGTGTGTTAGCCATTCCTCCTAGATTTTGTTATCTGCAAATATGTTGAATGTGTCACCTATATTTTATTCAAATTATTGGTAAAATGTTAAATCTGTATAGTATCAAATACAGATCCCTTGGACATTCCACTGGAGTCCTCCTTTCAAGAAGATATCAAATTACTAATTTGGAAGGAGTTACTCATCCAGTTCTGAATCTACTTAATTGTACCATCATTTAGTTCATATCATCTCTATTTTCCTATAAGAATAACAGAGCAAAATTTGTCAATGTAAATTTTATCTACTATACTCCCCAGTCTATTAGCCCAGCCAAAAAAAAGATCAGTCTGGCATGACCCCTTCTTGGCAAAGTCATGCTAGCTGTCTGTTGATGAACACGTCTTTGTGATCACCCATCAGTCTATTTGGAAGAAAGATGAAGATGGAAGCTTGCACTGCAAGTATAAGAGATGGTACAAACAAAGACATGAAGGATGAACAGCATAGCTTGGCTGAAACAGAAGATATGTGAAAGGCAATAGTAAGAGATAAGGTACCCTGAGGCACTGAAAGCATTCTATACATGGTGGGAGCCATGGAAGAATCATGTAATCAGTGCTGTTCATAAGGAAGACTATCAGTAAATACAGGAGTGAATGGAGAAACTAGCAATAAGAAGACCAGTGACATGCCCAGCAAATTGATATTATAATAATCTATGGGTAAAGAAATGAAGACTTGAATATAGTTGGTGAAGGAGAGAAAGATGAAAAAGATATATAAAGTCTCCAAGTAGACTGGATAACCACTTGTTGAGTACATATGTGTGTGTATACATGTGTATATATATATACATATTACACATTTTCTCTCTATATACACACATTCTCTCTCTCTATGTATGTGTGTATACACATATACACACACATACAAACACATATATTTCATGCTGTAGGCAGGAGTTAAATTGGTTTGAATTTTAACATTCTATGATCCAGCTATAATGACCAAGCTCAGCACCCCAAAAGAATAGTGAGGATGTACCCCTTTACTACAGAAGTGGAGGAAAATGAGTGTGGAACATGGCATATCATACGAGATTTGGTTGATGTGTTAGTTTTGCTGAATTTTTTCCCTCTTTTTGGATATATTTAGATAACTGTGGTATAAAAACAAAAGCTCTCTATAAAAATTTAAAAACTAATTCAAGGAAAATGAAAAAAAGATTCTATGACTCTAAAATGAGGAGACTAAAGTGAAGAAAGGATCCCTAAGGTCCTCTTGAGCACTAATGGAATGACATAGTGGAAAGACGAATGGATTTAGAGTCACAAGATCTGACTCTAGTGCTTATGGGCTGTATAGCTGAGCAAGTTACTTCTCTGAAATTCAGTTTCTAACTGTAAGATGGACTGGGAGTAGGGAAATGAGTAATTATAATACTTGAACCACCAAAAGTTTTAAAAACTCTAAAACAAGTGCAAGCTGTAATTTAATTAGATGACAATAAGTTCTATAGAATTTAAAAGGAATAAGTGATTACTACTGGCAGAGGTATACAAAAAAGGCTTCCTGGAGAAGGTTTAAGTCCCTTAAAGAATAGGAAGGGTTTCAACAGGCAGAGAAGAGCAGGGAGAGGTAGCTAAGAGATGCAGTAAGTAGAGGGTTGAACTTGAATTTAGGAAGACCTGAGTCTAAATCAAGCTGCAACCACTTACCAGTTACGTATCTCTGGGCAAGTTAATCAACCTTTCTCAACCTCAGTTTCCTATTCTGTAAAACTGGGTTAATAAAAGCACTTATCTCCTAAGGTTCTTTGGAGGAATAAATGAGATAACATATATATATATATATATATATATATATATATATATATATATATAGTGTTATATACACACTATTTATATAGCTACAATTGTTAGAGAAAATAGAAAAAATGAAGGCAGAAATATAGTCCATGGAGGTATACTACAGACAGCCAGGGCAGAAAGAAGAAAGAGATGAAGATTTTGAGAAATAAATCGCAAGCTTGACATTATATAGCTGTAGCAGAAGATTTTAATTATCTAGGCTTTTATTGGAGTTCTCTATCTGCCAAAAACAGATCAGCTAATAAGTTATTTACTTTCCCAAGTCATTTCACCCTTCAAAAGATGGAGGAACCAACCAAAGGAAATTCAATTCTGGATCTCATTTTTGGTAATGGGAATGAACTGGGAGCCAGAGTAGAAATGAAGAGAAGCCTGGAGGGAGACAATGGGCACAACAGCCTAAGTTTATGATAGAGGAGGTCAGTTAATTGGGCATAGACCGACATATACCCTAGATTTTGAGAAAGCATATTTCAAAGGATTCAGAGGAAAGATAGGATCTTATGGAGTGAAATGCATTGAACAAGTCATCTCAAGAATGAAAAATTTGAAAGCACAAAGGAAAACAACTCCATTGAAGAGGAAAAATGGAATTTTTTCTGAAGAGACTGTTGTAGACACACAAGGAACTTGGATTTTAAAAAGAAATATACAGAAGATGGAAGCAAAGCCAGGTAACAGAAAATGAATATAAGAGGGTGGCACAGTCAGATATGCTAAAGCTCAAAATAAGCTGAGGCTGTTGAAGGAAGCAAAGAATGACAAAAAAGGTTTGTTTTTTAGATATGCTGAGAGAAAAAAGGGGATAAAAGGGAAAGGACCTTAGCTTGGGGGTGGAAAGATGACAAGTGACAACAGAGAAGGTAGAGCAGCTTAAATCCTATTTCCATTTTCTCTGCAGGAGGGAAAAACCTTCACAATGGAAAACGTAGAACAAAAATGTCTAAGAAGTTGATACCCAAGATAAGTAAAGAGGTTGAGAGAGGGCAGCCACCTGCCCTTGATGAATTCAAGTCACCTGGCCCAGATGAACTATATCTTGGGTCTTGAAAGAACCTTGTGATTGCTGGGCCACTGCCAGCAGATTTAAAAGATCATGGAAAATAGGAGAGGTACAAGAATATCATAAAAGGACAAATGTTGTCCTGATTTTCAGAAAAGAAAAGAGAACAGAGTCTGCAAATATAGGCCAGGGGACTTGACTTCAATTCATGGGAAATTGGAAAGAGATGGTTGGTGAATATTTAGGATGGGAAGTGGTGATTGAAGAGGTAGCGTAACTCCACCAAGAGCAGATTATGCTACTAGGAGTGGGGAACCTGCAGCCTTGAAGCCACATGTGGTCTCTCTGAGGGGGGTTGTTCTGTGAAGTTTGGATTCAGTCAAAGCGCTGCACTTGAGGACCTGGAGGGCCACATGTGGCCTTGAGGTCACAGGTTCCTTACCCTTGGTAGCAGGACCTGCTCTTGGTGGAGTCATGCCAACTCTTCATAATCACCACTTCCCTTCCTAAATATTAACCAACCATCTCTTTAATGATATACTATAGCTAGAGTAACTTCATTTCCTTTTTGCGTAGAATTATTAAACTAACACATGAAGAGAATGTTGTAGATAGTTTACCTTGATTTTAACAAATTTTTTGAATAAAGTATCTCATACTATTGAAGATGAAGAGATATAATTTAGATAACAAGGCAATCAGATGGATTCAAAACTGCTTGGATGGCCAGATTCAAAGAACAGTTGTTAATGGTTCAAAGCCAACATGGAAGGAGGTCTCCAGAAGACTACTCTAGGGCTATGTCCTTGGTCCTGTGCTGTTTAATATTTTTATCAATGAATTGGACAAAGGCATAGATAATATATTTATCAAATTTGGCAGTAACACTAAACTGGGAAGAATAAAACCGAGGACAGAATCATAGGCTAAAACACTGATCTGAATCTAATATGATTCAATAGGGAAAAAAGTAAAGTCTCATAACACGGGCACAACAAAAATCATCTTCTCAAATTTAAGATGAGGGAGGCATACTTAGACCACTGTTCTAAAAAAGACCTGAGGTTTTTTATTTTATTGGATCACAAGTTCCAAATGAGTCAGTGGTGTTACGTGATGGCCAAAATAGCTAATGTGATCTTGGAGACAGTTTCCAGGAATACGAAGGCAATAGGTTGCAATGTACTCTGACCTTGTCAGACTTCATGTGGAGTACAGTACTCAACATGGCAACATGATCTAAGAAAGATACTGAGAACCTGCTGAGTGTCCAAAAGAGGTCAACCAGGATAGTGAAGCACCTTCAGTTCATGTTACAAGAGAATTAGTCTGAAGGAACTTAGCTTATCCTAGTGGACTCGGGGCACATGATATCTATCTTCAAGTATTGTATCACTAAGGTAATATTCACAGCACTAAGGGCAACTATGAATATGCTGGTGTAGTTCTGAATCATAAAGTATAACAGACTTTCCATATAGAAAGCAGAAGAAAAACATTTATTCAGATACCAGAAAGCCAAATCCCAATACCATAAAGCCTAATCAATCATAGTAACTAAGAAGTCAACACACATTAGCACTGCAGGAGATAAAGCCATTCCCAAGCTTCCCCTGCCCAACCTTCCCATAAACAAACACTCATAAGACTAGCTGTACCCCGCCTGCGTCCTCTCCTCTCTCTACCCCAACTGCTCTCACCAACTTCTAGTTCTGCTCTACCCTTCCTGTTTACAAGCTCCTCCCACTATTTAGAACTTGGGCTTCCATGTGATTTAAGCGGGTTCCATGGGCCTATTAATGAATGGGAAAGATTTTCTCATTTAAATTACCATTACAAGTATATGAAGGTTATCATGTGGAAGAGGGACTATACTTGTTTTGTTGGGCCCTAGAGGACAGAACCAGGAGCAGTAGAAGTTTCAGAGAAGCAAATTTAATGCTAGGAAAAGTTTCTTAACAATTAGAGATGTTTAAATGTGAAATAGTCCACTTCAAGATGGAGTGGATTCCCTAATTGGAAGTGTTAATGGGAGGTTGACTGACCCCTTGTCAGGTATGCTATGGTAGGGACTTCTTTCATGTATGGCTTGCACTAATCTGCTGCCAAAGTCCCTTCCAAGTCTTACAGTCCCTTGATTCTGTGAATAAGCTGGTCTAAGGGGCCACAGGGCTGGAGTATGAGAGAGAGGCTATCGGTGCAGAAAAGAACTTCTCAATTTTCCTGCAGGCTGACCCTGACTCCATAAGGCAGGAAGCTGGGATACTCTCAAGGGCACTTGGGAAATCTTCATTTAAGTCTGGAAATAGTGAGCTACTTGGAGAGAAGTATTAGGTTGCAGGAACCTCAAAGGAATGAACTCATTAAACTGGGTTCTGGTCAATGGCTGATTAGAGCCTTTGTCCAGCTTGGGGTTATATAGCAAGAGAAATTAGGCTGCCTTGGAAGGGGTCCAAGAGAGAGTCATTAGCATTACTAGAGGACGGGGAAATAAGTACGAAAGAATTAGGAGCCAGGAAGAAGAAATGGTGAATGAAAAACCCAGAGAAAACAAGGCTACTGCAACTTCACAAACAGCCCTTAGAGTTCACCAGTTTTCTCTCTACAAGTGTCCAATAAGATAGATGGTATATACTGTTATCCATATTTTACAGATGGGTCTGTGAAGGCCCGGAGAGGTTATTCGCCCAACATCATACAGTATGTACCCCAAGAGAGAGACCTGTCAGTAATTCTAAGTCCTTGATTCTTTTTACTATGACTAATAATAGCTAACACTTACATAGCACCTACCATGTGTCAGAATCAGTGCTTAGAGCTTTACAAATGTTATCTCACTTGATCCTCACAACAACCCAGGGAAGTAGGTACTACTATTGCCCCCATTTTATAGATGAGGAAACTGGGGCAAAGATTAAGTGATTTGCCCAGGGTCACATAGCTAGTCAGTATCTGAGATGAGATTTGAACCCCAGCTTCCTGACTCTATGCCCTATGCTCTATCTATTGCACCCCTCAGGGGCCCCACAACACACAGCCTACCCCATGACCCAATGAATCATAGAACCTCAGAAGTAAAAGAGATCTCAAAGGCATTTAATCTAACTCATACCTGAAACCTTTATCTCCACCATCATGTACAAGTATTCTCCTCTCTATGGAGATGAAAGACACATGGATGGTTGTCCTTTTGTGTTCTGATAAGATTCCATCGTCCTCTATGTTTGTGCTTAACTTCTGACATAGCCATAGAACATCTTTATGATGATGGGCTGAAGGAGTTAGGGATGTTTAGTCTGGAAAAGGGGAGACTTAGTAGGGAATGTAACAGCTGTCTGCAAGTTTTCAAATTCTGTAGCAAGGAGAGTCGACTTGTTCTGCCTGACCCCAGAAGAGAGAACCAGATGCAGTGGGTGGATGAAACAAGAAAGGCAGATTTTCAGATCGATGTAAAGAAAGACTTCCTAACAAATTAAAACTTTCTAAAAGTGAAACGGGTTATTTTGGGTGGTAGGGGGCTCTCCCTTCCTGGAGGTCTTGAAGAAGGCTGGGTGACCTACTGTCAGATAATGGTTAGAGAAAATTCTTGTGCAGGTGCCAGCTGGACAAGATGGTATGCAAGGTCCTGGCTAAATCTGATATTCTGTGACTTTTAGTAAGTATCTGTACGTGCACAAGGGTTTATTAGAAGTCAAAGGGACAGCCATCTGCACAGGGGAAACTGGGTGGATGCCAGGAAAAATCCTTTGACTGAGGAGCTACAAGGAGGGCTCATGAGGAAGACTGTTGATTTTCCGGATTTGGCACAACTTTCTTCAACAATTCACTTCCAAGGGTCAGCTGTGACATTAGTTAACTTCTTGAGATTTTGAGCAACATATTTCTCTTCTCTGGCCCTCAGTTCTACCATCTGTCAAATGGGGGTGAAACCTGAACTTACTTATCTCTCCACTGATCAAATGAACCAATTATGTGAAGTTGCTTTGTAAGCCATAAATCATCAAATACATTCAAAACTCAAATTTGACAAAAATTTCTTAATCAAAGCACTGTGTGTTAAGGGCTTGAGGCACAAAATCAGAAATAAAAGAGGTCCAGGCTTCACTTATATTCTTGTTGGGGCTATAGAGAGCATAAACGAGTCTAACAAAAGATAGTCTCAGGGGAAAGATCAGGGAAGGCTTTAAGGCAGCCACTGAGCAGATAACTGAAGGAAGGAAAGGATTCTAAAAGATAGAGATGAAGAAGGTTGCATTTCAGGCATAGGGAGTGGAATGAGGGGGAATGATATGAAATGATAAGTGTGTCTTTGATCTACAGTTTCCCCTTCTACTCAAGAATGATGATATTTGTGCAATCTTCCTAACAAGGTGATTGTGAGGAAAATGTATTGTAAACCTTAAAAAGCTACAGAAGCAGGTTATGATTATAATAGAAGGGAAAGAAATTGGATCGGGTTGTCAAGTGCAAGGACAAAGCTAAGTCCGATGGACGTTCTGTGAACAGAAAGAAGGTGGATAGTAGGGGTGGTGTGGTGTACTGGAGAGAGCACTGGATTTAAAGCCAGAGGGCCTGGGTTTGAAATTTTCTTTCTATCACTACCTGTGTAAAGTCTAGCAAGTTGCTGAACCTTTCAAGTTTCTGAACCTTAATTTCCTCATCTGCAAAATGAGGGCATTGAGTTAGATCATCTCTAAGGTTTTTCCAGCTCCAAATCTATGGCCTTACATGATCTCAGTTGTTTCCCAAATGATAAACTCTGTTACAGTATCTAATAAATGTTTTGATTCACTAAATGTGATCACAGCATGCCACAGGAGAGCTGACTCAATCATCTAAGCAGTGACATGCACAGATCAGCTAGGGATGGAAAAGTGCTGCATTGGAAGCACAGAGAACCAGGAACCAAGACTGCTGAATGATAGGGACCACTGGCAGTAGGGAACCTGGATTCCAGTCCCAGTTCTATCATTAATGTGCTATATTATCTTAAGTAATTACTCACTCACACTGGCTCTTAGTGTTATGGATCGATAATAACTTCCCTATCTCACCCTTGATATCATAAGGATCAGAATGGAAATATGTTGAAATAAGATTAGCACCGTAAAAATGCAAACTATAATTTACCCATCCAGAAGTCAGACTTTCCATAACCTCAATCCTTAGGAAAATATCCTTAAACAGAGATATGAGGGGAAAAGTCCTCTGAGCACCTGAAATAGCTGTCACAAAGCCAAAGCACTAGATTGCAGAATCTAGGAATTTAGGCATCTCTGAGGTTATCTGGTCCAGACTGACAAGAATCTTTTCTATAATTCTTCTTATCCTTGGTAAGTAGACATCCATTAATGAGAATGCTACCATCTCCTGAGGCAGATTATTCTACTTTTGTTGTTGTTTAGTCACTTTTCAGTCATGTCTGACTGTTCATAACCTCATTTAGGATTTTCTTGGCCGAGATACTAGAGTGGTTTGCTATTTCTTTCTCCAGCTCATTTTACAGATGAGGAAACTGAGGCACACTGGGTTAAGTGACTTGCCCAGGGTTACACAGTGTCTGAGGCTAGATTTGGACTCAGGTCTTCCTACCCCTATTATCGTTTCACTTTGGGACAATTCTAATTATTAGACAGCTTTTCTTTATGCTAAACAAATATCTGTATACTTATAATTGTCCCTGGTTCTGCCTTTTAGGGTCAAGCAGACCAAGTTTAAACCATTTTTCACATGAAATCCTTCTAAATACTTGAAATGAATAACCATACCCCTCTCCTTAGGCTTCTCTCTAGCATAAGGATCCCCAGTTTCTTCATTTAATCCTCATAAGGAAATGGCTTTGAATCCCCTCAACAGAGCAAAGCATATGCACAAGAATATTTCTGACAGTATTTTTATAGTAGCAAAGAACTGGAAGCAAAGTAGATGCACTACTGGTTATGGTATGGCTGAATAAATCATGGTATGTGAATATAATGGAATACTGAAAGTGGAAAGAAAAATTCTTTTAGAGTCAGAGGACCTGGGTTCAAATTCTGCCTCAGTCACTTGCTACCCATGTGACCTTGGGCAAATGACTTTCTGGGCCTCAGCTTGCTCATCTATAAAATGAAAGAGTTAGACTAGGTGAAGATCTATTAGAAAACAATGATCCTGTACTTATTGTGCCACAAGAAACAAGAACTATGAAAAACTTAGTAAAACCCTGGAAGACTTCTATGAATCGATACAGGGCGAAGTAAGCAGCACCAGTGAAACAATTTAAACAGTTTAAATATTGTTTGAATTGTTTAAACTAAATTTAAACAATTCAGACAAAGGTGAAGGAGAACAACACTGAATGGCCACAGAACTAAGGCTAATGTAATGATTAACCTTGATCTCAAAGGACTGGCACTGAAATATCTCCCCCTCTTCTAGTCGGAAGATAGTGGATTCTAAGGGCAGAATGATGCTGAGGTCATCAGACATGGCCAACGTCCCACTTGGCTGGTCCCCTGGACTTCATCATTGTCTCCAGAAACTCATCTTCCTGCAAGATCATATCAATCAGCTTCCTCAATGCTCCTTTCCCTTTGGGTCCTTCCCTCCCTCTGATTAGAAAGGATGGAGGGTGAACATTAGAGTGCTTCTCCACACCCCTTTCCCCTCCATCTTTTTATGTTTTCTTCTTCCACTAGGTTGTAAGCTTCTGTCTTTTGCCTTTCTTTGCATCCCCAGCACTTAGCATATGTTAATAAATGTTTATTGACTGACTGGTCAATGTGTTGGTTTGTTTTCCTTAACTGTAGCTCTTTGTTGCACGCAAAGGCTAGGGGAAAGAGGTATGCACTAAGAAGTGATAGCAAGGTTAAAAAATTGCTTAGCAAAATATTTAATTTTTGAAAAGCAAGAAAATCAGTGGTAGGAGAGAGGGAGGTTGGAAAACAACCTGAGACACTATTCCACACATAGGAAGAGAGGGTACTGAGACTATCAGGTCTCTCATTCTGAATATTGTCTACAATGGCATTAGCTTTTTGGGCTGCCATGTAATACTCCCAGGCACTTTACTCTTGAGCTCTCAGCATGATTGACTCCTACTCAACACACAATTCTAGCAAACTTGATTACTGGCTCACAGGACCACAGCAGACTAGAAGCTACGAAGACTAAAGAAAGTGGGGGCTGTGAGAGGCTAACACCATGAAAACCATAGAAGCAAGTAACAAACTCATATCTGTGAAGTACAGAGGAACAAAATCTTAAAAGAGAAATACATTCTTTTACAGTAAAACAATGGGCATTTATAATCATGACCTGAGTCATCAAGGAAAAGGTTAAATTATGTTCCAAATCCCCTATTTGGGAAGGCAGAGATAAGTGCAGTCCATTTTTAGAAAAGTTTCCACACTAAATGCTTAAATACAAAATCAAAGAACAAACAAACAAGTTTAGGCATTGGAAGAGATAAACTGTTGGGAGGTAATTCACTCCTAGAATAAGAGATCTGGAAGCAATCTTAGGGATCCAACTTGCCCCTTCCTCTCCTCTTCTTTTTGATATATAAAAAACTGGTACCTGGAGAAGTTAAAATACATTTCCGAAGTGATGGTAGAAAGAGCACTTGACTGGGAGTAAGGAGACCTAAGCTTTACTCTCTGTTCTGATGCAAGCTAACTTGTGTGATCCTGAATGGGTTAATCTCCCTCTCCCTTGTCAGCCTTGACATGCTAGGCACCTATGATTTTCAGGAAAATTAATACCTTCTGTATTTAATGCAAGCACAGACCCTATGTGAGAAAGGGCACCGAAACAGCTCAACCGGATTGGGTTTGATGGGAGAGAGAGGGAGGAGAGGGAGAGGGAAAGAAAGAGGAAGAGGGAGAGGAGAGAAGATGAGAGAAGAGAGAGGAGAGAGAAGACAGGAGAGGAAAGGGAGGACAAGAGAGGAGAGAGAGGAAAAGGAAGGAGAGGAGAGGAGAGAGAGAAGACAGAAAGAGACAGGACTGAAAGTTACAAACAGAATGCAGTCTAAACACATCTGCAGATGGAGAGGAAACTCCCATAGGTAACTGAGGAAAGAACACAGCTCACACCTGGAGATAGAAGGGAATACAGCAATGATAGGGAGACCCTGGAGGTCAGATTCTCCAGGAAAGTGGTGTGAATCCCAAGTTCCATAATGGCACATGGCACATTCCCCAGCACCTGAGGGCAGTTTCAGTTGTTGCTGAGCAGCAAAATAGTCATTTAGAGATGGAACCGGCAATGTGGAAATGCCTTATGCACTGATTGGTTTTCTCATCAGGAATTTAGAGAACCCACCAACAAGATAATCAGTTCTAAATGTTCCCCAGGTCCTATAACCTGCTAAGCACAGGCCAGTCTGGATTGAGGAAAAATGGCAAGCCTGATAATATGGTAGAAAAGAGAAGATACAGAAAGGGGATGGAAAGGATAGAAAAAGAGTGAGGTAAGCAAGGTGGGTGGGAAAGAATGAATGGTTGTCTGAGGTTTGTAATATATTAGGAGGGGTCGGGGATGTATTTCAGTGATTTCATTAAGCATAAGGTGCCTGTGTTGTAGTGTTTTCAGTGGCAATGATGATGTAAAGGGGATGTGTATGGAAAGGAAAAACAAAAATTAGATCATAGATTTAGAACGTCAGAGCTGGAAAGGGCCTTAGAACACAGGAGTTAGAAGGAGGCGTTACTTTATTTTATAGATGGAGGCATTGAGGTTCAGTTCCCAGGCAAACACCCATACCTGCTGACTACCGAGGTGTACATCTGCCATGATCTTCTGACGTGGTTCAGTGGAAAGAGGAGCAGACTGAGTTTCTGGGTTCTAATCCTGGCTCTGTTACCAGCTCATTATTTGGCCTTGGAGAGAGACATTTCTGTTTTCTGGGCTTTTTTCCTCATCTGTAAAATGAGAGGCTAAAAATGTCTGATCTCCATGATCCCTTCATCTCTGATATTCTAGGATTCAGTGTTCAAATATTTACTAAATGTTCTCATTTCAATGTGTGTGTATCCTCTTCAAGTTTATCTAAATCAATCTCTCCTGTCTTATTTTTTTTTTAACAGATTCTCTTCCAAACAACATGGTACTTACACAATATCTTCTCCACCAACTTTTCCCTCCCTGTGAAATCCTGCACAGGAGTCTGCCCGCAGGGGAACGCCCTCCCTCTTCTCTGCGTCTCTAAATCTCATTGATTGTTCAAAGCCCATCTCAGATTCTTCCATAAAGCTCTCCCTGATGAAATACATCAGCCTACCACAATCTCTCTTCATAGACTCTTCCTGATGGAAAGGACCCAGCGGGTATATCTAGTTCAGCTTGATTCTTGACATCTACTCTAGCAGTGACAATAAGTGGCCATTCAGCCTCCTTTTAAATGCCAGTGACAAGGAGGTTCACTACCTACAGAAACTGACCATTTGTATTTCCTCATGCCTCTGAGATAAAATGCAAAAGCTTCACATTTAAAAGTCCTCTATAAGGAGCAGCTACGATGACTGGAATCTGAGGACCTGAGTTCACATTTGGCTTCAGATATTTACTTGTTCTGTGACCCCAGGCATGTCACTTAACCCCATTTGCCCTACTCCTCCTCCCTTCATTCTTTTTTGACTTGCTCAGGGTCACACTGCTCGTAAGTGTCTGAGGCCAGATTTGAACTCAGGTCTTGACTCCAAGAGCGGTTGCTCTATCTAGCTGTGTCACCGAGCTGCCCCAAATCTCTCTCTTTTGGGAGGGGGAAAGGCAACCCCATTTGCCTCCAAAAAAGTCATCTACAACCTAGCTATTTCCCCATCCTTCCCTCTTAGGGTTAGGGGTAGTCGTATCATTTTCCCTGGAACTCCCTGGTCAAAAAATTCCTTCTATTAATGCAGGGCACTGCCTTCTCTGAAATTTCTATTCTTACCCAGTTGTCTAGATCACGGAGATGTTAAGTGACTTGCCTTGGATGACTATCAGAGACAGAACTTGAACTCAGATCTCTCTGGCTTTGTGTCCACTAGTCTATGCTCCT
The DNA here is from genome assembly GCA_028658325.1 of Potorous gilbertii. Lineage (NCBI taxonomy): Eukaryota > Metazoa > Chordata > Mammalia > Diprotodontia > Potoroidae > Potorous > Potorous gilbertii. The sequence goes on from CM053769.1 coordinate 407,398,881, forward strand.
CTTAAATCCTTTCAATTTCCCTTACCAAGATAGTTTCATACTGCTCCCTTTCCCGCACAGTCTCTGGCACAGTGTCCCAACTGTCTCCTGAATTTGACATTTCATTTTCCAACTCTTGTCCTTTCATGCCTAGGAAAATTCCCTCTCACTTCTGCCTCTGAAGCCTTCAAAGGCTTAGTAGTTTCTACTCAAAGCCTTTCTTGATTTCCCTGAGTTGCTAGAGCTCTCTCTTCAGATACTGAGTACTTACTTAACTGTGTCCATAAAATATCCATACCCACCAGTAGAGAGAAAGTGAGATCCCCGAGGGCAGGGAACCATTTGTCATCTTTGTATACCTGGTACTTAGAACAATCCTCTCCCTCCTGCCCCCGTAGCACAAAATAAATGTTTGTTTAATTGAATTCTAGTCAGCTTAAATTTAGAGGAATGCCTCAATTGGCGAACCCAGCCTTTGCTAGAAGGTCCTCTACAATTTTTATTTTTACATACTTTCAAAGGGACCAAATACAAATCCTTCATTTTGCTGGGAAAGAAACTGAGCCCTAGAGATATTCAGTGCCTCACCTTAGGTCACAAGACTGGCAGGTGCTAGAGTGACTTTAAAATTTAACACCTTTTCAGAGAATCACCAAAGCTGAGCCATAAAGGACCTAGGAATCCGAGAACTTCAAAGACCATCTAAGACGTGCCCCTCATTGTACAGAAGAGGAAGCTGGGCACTCCGTAATGATTTCTAGAGCTCTATTTATACAAACGTCCTGCACCCAGCCCTCCATGTACATGACCTAACAGAACATTAATGACTCACACTGACAGAGTGTGCAAAGCCCTCTTATTTCTCACAATAAACTAAGGATGAGAGTACAAATATTATCATGCTCACTGGCTCAGAAGAAGGCTTTCTCCCAGGAATATTTCTAGTACAGACACCACGGAAAAGTGAACAAAACACTGGATCTGAATTCAGAGGAATGGGGTTTGATTTCTGGTTTTATTTCTTACTTACTGACCACCTTTCTGTGTGACCTCAGACACTTTCTGGATATGAGTTTTCATTCATGAAAAGAAGAGGTTTTGACTGGAAGACCTCGAAGATCCCTTCCAGGTCTTCTTTCTTACTCCTATGAAGTATCAAAGTCTGGACACAGAAGTAAGCTGTTGAATGCAAATCTGGTTCTCCTTTTACTAAGTCAGTCTGCCTGAATGAAATCAGGCACAGTCTGACCTGTATGGAAAACCCTATGGAAAAAACCTCCGTGCTGAAGATACTTCATTCACATTAGGAAGCCTTGTTATGGGGGTGTGATCTCAATGGGAGATTACAAGGCACCCTGCAAAGCTTGGAAGTTCTGCCAGGAGAGGAAGCAATTTTCTACTGAAAGAGCTATACAATAAAAAATTTACACATGGATTTTATACAAATTTTTTTCTGTATGTGTAGACATGGACTTTAACCAAGAACATTTACTCACCAAATTGTAGCTACCATTGCCATTATCAAAGTTTTTAAAAGAGACATTTTGTTTAAACAGCAGGATAGAAGAAACACAAAAGCAATCAAGTGGAGGTGACTCAAAAAAAAATTACAGCAATGGGCAGCATATAGTCATACACAACTGAACAACAACAAATCTTCCTGCCAAGTTCCCTAATGGACTCAAATCATCCGAACTTGAAAGGAAAGAGATTATCTGATGGAATGCAAAGGGTACTGGGTTTGGAGGACCTGAATTCAAATTCTGGTTCTATATTTAGCATCAATTTGACTTTGGGCAAGAGAGCCAGCATGTCTTAGTGGATAGGGCACTGACCTTGAAGTCAAGAGGATGTGAGTTCCAATTCCATCTAAGGCATTTACTAGTTATGCGACCTGGGGCAAGCCATTTAACTTTTCTATGTCTCAGTTTCCTTATCTGCAAAGTGGTAAGGGATAGAGACCTTAAGGTCCCTTCCAGAGCTAAACTTTATGAACCCATAAAAAATTATACAACTGTGCTCGACCTTAGTTTCCTCAATTAAATTCAACAAGAATTTATTGTACTTCCATTATGTGTAAGAGTCACAGGACACAAAGACAAAAAGGGAAAACAGTCCTGACTCTCAAGGAATTCACCTGTCAAATCACGTGGCTGGACTATCAGAGATTCTTAACTTGGGGTCTATGATTTTTTTAAAAAATTAATTTACTTGTTTTCAGTTTTCAACAACCACTTCCATAAGTCTTATATATTCTCCCACTCCCTTCCCCCTTCCCTCCCTGAGATGACATGCAATCTTATATGGGTTCTACACATACATTTTTATTAAACACATTTTCGTATTAGTCATATTGCTTTAAAACGAATGAGAGAAACCATGAGACAAACCAAACACAACACAAGAGAAAATAGTCTGCTTCATTCTGTGTTCCAATTCCATAGTTCTTTCTCTGGATGTGGATGGCATTTTGCCTCAAGAGTCCTTTGGGAATGTTTTAGGTCCTTGCATTGCTGGGAAGGGCTAAGTCTATCAGAAATAGTTCTCGCACACTGTGGCTGGTACTGTGTACATTGTTCTGGTTCTGTTCATTTCACTCAGTATCAGTTATGATGGTTTTTGTTTAAAAATTTGACAACTATTTCAAATAATTGGCTTTCTTTGTTATTGTTCAGTTGTATCTGACCTTTCATGACCCCATTTGGGATTTTCTTGGCAGAGATACTGAAGTGAGTTTGCCATTTCCCTCTCCAGCTCATTTGACAGATGAGGAAACTGAGGCACACGGGGTTAATTGACTTGTCCAGGGTCACACAGCTACTAAGTGTCTGGGCCCAGATTTGAACTCATAAAGATGATTCCAAGCCCAGTACTCTATGCACTATGGTGCCACCTAGCTGCCCTGTATCGACACAAAAAAGGTTAAGAACCACTGTAAGGCTACCTGAACAAGGGTCTCTCCTACAGTATCCCTCAAAACCAGTCACCCAAACTGAAAGCAAACTATTCCACTTTGAAGAAGTTCTGAGAAGCTGATGTTCATGTCAACACCAAGTCCACCCTCCCATAACATCTATTCAATGGATCCAGCCTTGGGCCTCACACCTCGATCAGTATCCTCTGCCCAGGGGCCGGGCCCAGCCAACTCATAATCTCCCACGACTACACTCTTTTGGCTTCTTCATCATGCCTCCACACTGGATACCTTCTCCTCCTTCCTCTTTTTTTGGTTTCCTTTTGTGTGTTGTCTTCTCCCTCTTAGACTGTAAAGCTCCTTGAATTCAGGGAATGTCTTTCTTTTTCATATTTGTATCCCCAGCACCTAGTACAGTGGCTGGCACATAGTATGTGCTTAATACATCTTTATTGACTGACTGATCCTCTGGGGCCAAGAAGCAAGTCTAATCCTTCATTCCACCCTTTATACAGATTGTCAGATATTGTTAATTTATATTTCTAAGAATATATGTTTTATTCCTGCTACCAGACTGTGAATCCCAGGAGGTCAGAGATTTTATTTCTTTATTTCTAGTTGTCCCCAGAGGTGCCAGGGCAGGCCTTTTAAGTACTGGTTGATTGGTTCATGTCTTGTATTACCCTTTAATTCCTTTACATGTGTGTATGTCAACTCTAAAAATGACCTATGAGCTCCTGGAGAATCAAGTCCTGTCTTGCCCTTCTCTTACATCTTCCCCATCATCTCTCAATCAATACTGGTGAAACAGAATAGCTTTAGCTTTGTTGTGTTTGTCCTTCGTTGCTGCAGAAGGCCATGCCATCAGAAAAATGATGGCATGACTTGCACTTGACTTTGTTTTGAGCGAGTGAGGACAAGGTCACCAGCCTCACTTCTCCTCTGGAGCCATCTGAATCCAGTGACCAGATATTCATCAGGATGACTGGAGATGGCCCAGGATGCAATGGGAGACCTTGGCCCTTTTAGGCCAAGGTCTATTTAGGAACTTACTTAGGGAAAGGTAATGGCCATTCAGTGAATAGGCCTGTTTAAGAATGGCCCCTTTAATGAGGCAAAGAAAAATAACTACATCTGGCTGGGAGGGAAACAGCAACAGTTACTATTGATAATCACTCTTAAGCCAGGAGGGTCCAGAAAACAGCCCTTAAGTGGAGCTTGGGCAGGAGTCTAGTGTTATCCAAACTATGGGCTTCAGAGTGCAATAAAGTTTAAGATTTTGGGAAAGGAAGGGAAGGGAAAGGGAGAGGAGGAAAGAGAGGAAAAGGGAGAGGAGTGAAGGGGAGGGGAGGGAAGGGAAAGGAAAGGAAGAAATCTGGCCAGTAAACTTCAAGTTAACTGGGCATCCTCTGGCCATCCAAATTTACCTTCCTTTGGAGAGGAGAAGGAAGGGGAGGGGGAGAGAGACAGGAGAGGAGGAGCTGAGTTACCCAGTTAACTGGGTCCCCATTGAGGTGGTTGCATCTGCTCATAGATCACTGTGTTCATCCTTTGTTGCTGAAGAAGACCATGCCATCAGAGAAATAATGGCATGACTTGCACTTGACTTTGTTTTGAGTGAAGGAGGGCTATGCAAAGTCACCAGCCTCACTTCTCCAACAGAGTCATCTGAATCCAGTGACCAGATATTCATCAGGATGACCTAAGCCACAGTATAGCAGGCCAATAATGTTCTAGGGATTCCTGGAGAAAGATTCTTTATAGAAGGGCTACTACCCTTTGCTGACAGAATCAAGTCCAAACTCTCTGGCTTTTCAGTCAAAGCCCTCTACCAAAATTTAGGATTACAAGACTTAGAGACAGAAGGGTCCTTAGAAAGAATAGAAAGCATTATACAGCACTTTAAGGTTTGCAAAATGCTTTACAAATATCAGCCCATTTTATTCTAACAACCATGGATGGTAGATGCTATTATTTTATATTAGAAGTGTGGAAACTGAGGCAAACAGAAGCTAAGTGACTTGCCCAGGGTCATGCAGCTAAATGGTGTCTGAGGTAGGATTTGAATTCCCTTGCCTATACCATTCCCTGAATCTTTGGTGCCCTCCATGCTTATCTTAATGTACAGAAACCTCACCTGTCCTTCAAGGTCCAGCTCAAAAACCATGTCTTATTGAAAACCTTCTCTGATATTTCCAGTTGGGAATCATCTTACCTTCTTGGTCCTCACCTGTCTTCTTATTTACTTATGTTCTGTTTTATATCAGTTAATCGGTTAATGCCAGACTCTCTGCTAGATTCTATCTCCATTTGCGCCTAGCACAGCACATCCTTTAAGAGATCTGTGGTTTTGTTACTGTAGGGCCTCCTTCCACTGATGCTCTCTCTGTCTTGTGTAGCTTCGCATGTATAATGGATATCATATCGCAAACCTTCTCAATGGGTGGAGGACTGAATTTGGAACTCAAAAAATTTAAATATGAAGGTTAAAAATAAATAGATTACTCCATTCTCTGGTGGCCAAAGCAGTGATGAACCCCTTTACACTTAGCTAGGCTTATTCATTCATTCAAATATTTAGTAAGCTCCTATCATGTGCACAACACTGTACTCAACACTGGGGAAAATATGAAATTTAGATAAGAAATTCCCCAGTCCTTAATCTAGGAGAAGGTTAAGACACAAAACCTAGGTAGCTATAATATATAATAATGACATGAGAAGGCAAATTCATAAGAAAGGCAGTTATACAATCCATTGCTAGGACTGAAGACTCTCCAGCTAAGGAGAGCTAGCCAGAGTTTATGCCCCACTGATGTAGAAACCAGGGCAATCACCACACCATCATAACGACCAACTAATGGCAATTAACATGTCTCTAACATCTTGAGGTTTACAAAGCACTTTCTATCTTTAATACCCAACTTGTTGGGTATTAAATGGTCCTGGGAGGTAGGCAAAGTAAATAATTAGCTGTTGTTTTATAATGGGAAAACTGAAAATCAAAGAGGAGAGGGAACTCGCCAGGGTCACCTAGATAGAAAGTGATACAGCAGAAGGTAGGTGTCATTGGCAGTCTTGTACACAGTAAAGATTAAAGGGATATTCATTTAAATGAAGGAGAAACAGAGCCCTCAGGATAGCCCAATTCACTTTTAGGGGAGTCCCAGGTCCCATGTTAAGAACAGTGCCTGAGAGGAATGAATTCCAATCAAAGAAGCAAGTGCCTTGCTTGAAAGACAGCTGAAAATTAGAGTGCCTTCTGTAAGAGTCAGCTAAGGCCTGCTCAGCAGAGCTGGGCATCTGTCCTCAAGGAGAAAGAAAATCAATGTAAAATAGGAGAAGGACCAGGAGAAAAGCCAATGAGAATATACAGGTTTAATTAAGGCCATGGAGGAAGCTCTCATATCTAAGGCCAGTGAAAACCCAGATGGACCTAATGGTTCAAGGAGTTAAAAGCACAGCTCTTCAAAAGAATCATGAAAAAGCTGGGGGTGGAGGCTGGGGTGGAGAGAAGCTTTAAAAGAGGAATTAAATCAGACAATGAAGGATGTAAAGTCGACTAGAAGAGTGAACTCATCTTCAAGATGTGCTTTTCATTGACTCCAAAAGACAAGAAGTGATCAGCTCAGGACTGATTTAAGAGACCCCACATACACTGCCAGGCCCAAGGCAGCAGCACATTTCCCTGTGGGAAGAATTTACATACACTGGTATCTTTTGAAAACCATTCAAAAAAATGAGTATTAAAGATAACAATCAATCTGGGGGCAGCTAGATAGCACACTGCATAGAGTACTGAACTTAGACTCAAGAAGACTCATCTTCATGAGTTCAAATCCAGCCTTACTTACTAGCTGCGTGATCATGGGGATGTCACTTAACACTGCTTGCCTCATCTGTAAAATGAGAGGATGGCAAACCACTCCAATATCTCTGCCAGAAACCCCTCAAAAATGGGATCATGAAGAGTTGGACATGACTGAAACAACTCAACAACAACAAAAATACAATAAATCAACTAAAAATATTCCTTCTGTGTGACCTTGAACAAGAGACATGTTCTCACTGGTCCTTAGTGGCCTCATCAGCAAACTGGGAAGAAAACCTAAACCTGGAGGCAGTATGTAAGCATTGGCTCAGGACTCAGAGGGTGGAGGTTCAAATACTGTATTGGATGCTTACTTATAATCTTCCTTAGGTCTCACTTTCTAGTAGTGCAAAACTGCACACCCCCCTACCTTTCCAGTCTTTAGACTTTAGATTTCTCTATATACTCAGAAATCTGGTGGTAACTGGCCTCCTTACTGTTCCTCACACAAGAAGCTCCACCTCTAGATGTTGGGCACTTTCACTGGCTTTCCCCCTATGGCTGGAATGCTCTCTCTCCTCTCTGGCTTCCTTCAAGTCCCAGCTAAAGTCCCATCTTTTTTCTTTTCTTCCTACCTCACCACAACTTTGGCAAGTGGGTACTTCTTATCTCTGTCAGATATTAAGGCTCCTGGAGGGTGAATGACCTACCTGGGATAAAGTGGGTAAGCAGACACATCAAAAGCAGAATTTACACCTAGATCTTTCTGATTTCAGGTCACATGGCACCATGATAATTTCTCTTCCTAAGCAGCTAAATAACAGAGAGGTTTGAAAGTCAAAAAGTTTATAGGAAGAAAATAATATGAAAAGAGCCACTAACCAGGAACCAGGAGACTTGGGGTCTGGCTTTTCCAGTAGTTGCATTTACGGCTTTTTACAATCATTTGCCCCTTTAGGGTCCTCAGTTTCTTCGCTGGAGCAATGAAGGGGTTTTGAACTAATTTATACTGAAGATCCTTTTCAGTTCCATAATTCAATGTACTCAGAGTTTCCTCCAGTTCTAACATTTTTATAGGATCATAGATTGAGAATTGAAAGAGATCTTAGAATATAAATTAGTACAGCTCAAACGTCATCATTAAAGAGGTTGTTCATCTTTCATCCTTCATTCTTGAAGCCGACCAAAGATATCAGGAGGGCGATGTCTTGACTTGCAAGTGTGCAAAGTCATCAGCCTCACTCCTCCAGAGTCATTCCAAGTCCAGTGGCAAGACACAGGTCAAGACGACTGGCGATGACACAAGATGTAGTGGGAAACCTTGGCCTTTTTAAGCTAAAGTCTTTCCCAAGTCTCAGTTTGTCTGAGGCAAAGCCCATTCAGTGATTGAAGGGTAAGTAAGAAAGGGTAAGATGCAAAAGACAGCCTAGTTTGCCTTTACAAAAGAATAAGTCTGGGAGGGGAAGACCCTCAGAGTTTCTGGTCAGAACAGAAATAATGGGTTATTTACACTCACTCTGAGCCATCAAAAGCCAAACAATGAGCAAGTGAGGCTTGGGTTGGGACCTCTTATTGAAAGAAACAGGGAGGTTAAGAGACTTGCTCAGGGCCACTCAGCTACCAAGTGTCTGAGCCAGGAATTGAACATGGGTCTTTCTGAATCCACTGCACTATCCACTAACTACACCATGCCACCTCTCAGTGTTAGTTTATAAATGTGTCATTGTACTAGCCGATGGACCAGGCAATAGTTAAGACTGAGTGGTTTGGAATAAGGAGCAGAAGTCTGCTTCTGAATCTCAGTAAATTCAGTAGAAAACTGACAAAGGGGTAATGAGGGGGGGGTTTGGGAAGAAGGGGGAAGATTAAAGGGAATGAAAGGATTGATTTGGGGAGGATTAAAGGCACTGATGCAGCTCACAGCCTGCCTAAGAAACAAGCAAATAGATACAGGGATATCTACAAATATTTGAGAGTTGTTTTAAGATTTATTTAAGAAGACACAGAAGGCAAGAGAGCTTTGGAATAGAAGATAAATTCAGCAATGGAAAAGGTGGAGAACAAAACAATTCAACCCTCATGTAGACACTTATCTATGATGCATCTAGTTGGCTTTGCGGGATGAAAAAGGTTAGTGCTCACTTAAATTTCTGGAAATATTTGCTTATGAACCATGAATATCAAGGTTTCTCTTGTTTACCCCACATGCTCAGAGCATTAGAAGTGAGATCACTTAAGCAGAGTGGAAAGAGAATTGAATTTGGAGTCAGATGACCTAGGTTTGAATCCTGGTTTGACCACGGCCCAAGGATATAGTGGTAGCATCAGTAGAGGCAGCTGGTAGTAGAGTGGATAGAGCACTGAGTAAAGGAAGACCCAACTTCAAATCTGGCCTCAGACCCTGGCTTTCTTGTGATCCTGGGCAAGTCATTTAACCTCTGTCTTTCTCAGTTTCCTCAATTGTAAAATGGAGCTCATAATAGCACCTACCTTCCAGGGTTGATGTGAGGATCAAATACATGAGATGATATTTATAAAAAGCATTTGGCATAGTGACTGCCCCATAGTAGGCGCATATATATATATAATATATGTGTGCACACATGCACACATATGCAGGGGGAAGGCACTCACATATTCTCCCCCTTCCTACAGTGAAAAGAGGATTTCAAGTCAGAGGAACTATGTTTGAATCTTAACTCTGCCACTTATGACTCAGTGACCTTGGGAAAGTCACTTAAACTCTTTGAGTCTCAGTTTCCATATCTGTAAGATGAGTGGATTGGACGAGATAAACTATAAGGTCTCTTCTAGATCTAAAATGGGGTCACTAAATTCCGTTTTTCCCTTGAATAAACATTGAACATCCTGAGTCCAAGGCAACTCTGATCACGACATGGACACACAGTCTCATCATGGAGTCTCAGCCCCCGCTTCATAAGTCCTGTTTTAATCTTCTCTAGTTCCCCAAAGAGAGCTTAGATTCTCTGGGAGAAGGGGAACCAAGAATAGGCGGTGAGGGTCCTCTCTGGCCCAAGGTTTCCAAATAAATTTGTGTGCCTTGCTTCAAAACCTTTCAAAGTCTTATAGCTCCAATTACCCTTTCTGCTTAACAGCTGCTTGTTGGTTGAGTCTACTCTTCAAGGAGTGTTAGGGAAATGCCTCTGCTGGATCTCTGAGCTGATCAGGAGTCTCTAGGCTGTCTGGGGCACCTCTGCTCACAAATGGAACAAGGTTATCGGCAGAAAATTCAGTTATGCATGATCTCTTTCAACAGCCCTGCTGCTTCCTGCCACCCCTGCCCCATGGGAAATTCTACAAAGGTCATGTCTCCAAGTCCTTTAGCCTTGATTCAATGAATAATTCTCTATATAATAAATTATAGCTCAGCAACATTTTGAAGTTTATAAATTGCTTTCCTCACAGTCCCTTAAGTATAAGGATTATTATATCCATCTTATAAATGAGGGAAAAAAAATCCCAGAAAGTTGAAGTGATTGCTGAAGTTCACAGAAGTACAGAAATAATAGCTAACATTTATACGATGCTTACTTTGTGCCAGGCGCCGTGCGAAGAATTATCTCATTTGATCCTCACAATTACTCTGGGAGATAGGGGCTATTATTATTTCCATTTACAATTGAAGAAACTGAGGCAAACAGAGATTAAAGTGACTGTCCAGGCTCATACAGCTAATAAGTGTCTTAGGTAAAATTTGGATGTAGGTCTTCCTGACTCCAGGTTGTATACTCTATCCACTTCAACATCTAGCGGCCCCTAGTAAGAGTTAAAACCAAGACTTCAAACAAGTTCTTCTGATTACAATTCCAGTTTTCATGCTCTTGCATTGTGCTATTTCTGATAACCTCCTTGTGACTTTAGAAGCATCTGGGGGTGGGGGGAAAAGCCATAGGAAGAAGAACTGCACAGTAAGGACATTTCTGAAAGCAAGAAGGTACATCCCCACTCCTGTTGACACAATGGAATTTTAAACAACTGATGGTTGAGAGAGCTTCATCCCCTGCCACAATGCCTGGGTATGTCTTTCTTCTCAAATTGCCCACAGCCCTTTGCCTGGATCTCTTTCGTGCCTTATTCTTCCTTCTGTCATAGTTATCTATATACATGTCTTTAGATATGTTTCTCCAGAGCAATGGAAACACTGGTTGAGAGTTGGGCAAATTGGGTTCAAGTACAAAGTATGGTATTTGCAGGGTACATGACCTTGGGCAACCTTTCTGAATGTGTTTACTTATCTAAAAAAGAGACTTGCACTTGTGATTCCTTTCAACTCCAGTTTTCTGTAGTCTTGTAAGAGGAAGGCCCTGGCCAGCTCTGGCGTTCTGTGGCTATAAGATTCTAAGGCCTGTGTTTAAACTATTTTAGTAAACCTTGGACAGAGCACAGAGCCAAGCATGAAGCAAACAGTCTTGATCCTATACTCTATGGAAGGAGTCCACCCTGGTACCCTTCAGCTTCTGCTCATTGCTGGAGTTTCCTTACAACCTCCAAGCACTTAATCTAAGAGGCTTCTATCTGAGGGAGTGGGTGTGAGGAGGATGGAAAAGGGAACTATGAATATTTAAATCAGCCTGATTCTAGGACTAGAAAATGAGCAAAGTAGCAATTGTAGTTAGTTGAAAGCTGTGCGTTCAAGGGGTAGGCTTAACCTGGAGGACTCTGAATGGGCTCCCAACCTCTAGACTAGGTATTTTCTTAGACACTTCCAATATCCCACTGGCTTTATAAGCCTCAGGCAATAAAGTTTCCCAGAGCAATTTAAGTAGAACAACTATTGAGTATCTACTATGGGGAAAGCACAGGGGATACAAAAAGGGGAAAGGACTCAATCCTTGCTCTCAAGCTTACAGTCTACTGATGTGTGTGCAGGCGATGTAGGTATACTGAAATGTGAGGGGCAAAGGACAGATGTATACAAAGTTATTCAAGAAAACTTTAGGAGGGAAAAATTACTTTTTGGGATATTAGGTGGAAGGAATCAGGAAGGAGACCACACCTAAGCAGGATCTCATGGCAGAGAAAGGTTTAAATGAGGGAGTTGAAGATAGGGCATTCCTGTGACAGAAGGGAGTGGAGTAGGACTGGCTGTCTGGAACCAGGGAGACAGAAACGGCAGCATGAGATGGGAAACGGCTCTGGACGCAGCACTGAGTGAATGGAGGGGGAACTCACACTTGAGCATCAGACCACAAAAACTCAGACGCCCACCAAAAACAGCAACAACTTTGCTTTATGCAAAACCCGGGCTGGCAGATCCAACCAGCTATCACAGGATTTGATAAAGCCAGAGAGAGCTGGAGCTCCTAGGCTGACTAACCCCGAGCGGGCGACGCGCAGCACTTGCCTGGCCAAAAGGACTCCCACCCCTCTCCAGTTCTTCAATGTTCAGAAATCCTAGGGCTTCCAGCAACTACGGGCTCCTTAGGGTCTCATAAAGCAACCTGCTGGGGGATGCCAGAAGCTGGGGAGGGGAGCTTGGTTCCACACCCGCCACCACTGGCTGTGTAGACCCGCCCAATGGAGTGTGCAAAAGCCATACTTAGTAATAGCACCAGGGAAATTGGCTATTGTCTTCAGAGACCCCGGAGGCTTTCTCCCGCTCTCCTCCCTCTCCAATATCCTCCGAGCATCGGCCCGCACCCCTGGGTAAATGCCCTGCCCCCTCCCACTCCCCAGTCCTTGCCCTCTGCCCACCTCGGGTGCCCAGGAACACCCTATTTTGTCCAATAAATGTAGAATGACAAGAAGGCTGTGCAGCTTACCTGATTTTCTCCATGTCTGCGGCAGAGGCCTAGGAGGGAGAAACCAAACAAGAGCTTCAAGAGGAGGAAGGCTAGGGCTCGGCAGCCCGCGGCGCTGGGCTCCCGAGCAGGTGTGCCCGGCGCGCTTGGGAAGCCCGGCGGCTCGGCGGCCGCATCCCGAGCAGCAGCCGCCGCCCCGCGCGCGGCTCTGCGGCCGGGGGAAGCCGGGGAGGGAGGCTGGGAGGGAAGAGGAGGCGCTCGCTAGCTCGCTAGCTCGCTTGCTCGCTTAGCCCGCCCGCCCGCCTCCCCTCCGGAGCCCCGCGCTACCGAATGACTCAGTGGGAGTGCCCAGGAGGGCCCGGCCACAGCAAGTAACAGGTGACCGCGCTGATTGGCTCCCAGACAGAAAGTTGCAAGTCTTGGGCCGCCCGGGACGGGGAGACCTGCCCGCTGCCCCTAGCCCGAGCTGCCAGGTGCCAGGTGCCAGGTGGAGGGAGGTCACGGAATTCTAAAGGGAATCGGAGGCTCAGTTCGCCGGGGGGAGGGAGGCAATTTCGAAGCAAGGGTGTGACTAAGGAGATAGTCACACAACAGGCAAGGCGCATACACCGGCACAGAAAAGCACACACGGACACACGCACCCAGAGACACGCCAAGAGAGACACACACACAACTGCACAGGGACGGAAGGAGGCGCCCAGAGAGGCAGAGACTCCCCGGGAGAGACAGAAAGGAAGATGGGCACCCCAAGACAAAGAGAGAAAGACAGAAAAAGTGACTGAGACACACGCAGGAAGACAGGGACCTCCACAGAGCAGGAGACGGAGATACACACAGAGCGATACAGAAAAAGCAAGAGGCAGAGGCGTAAGGAACAGCGAAACGGCCAGCGACAGAGAGGGACGCCAGGAGCTTAAGCTAAATGCGCCCACAGGAGCTCTGGGCCGGAGTCTGCTTCTTGAAGTGCTCCAGAGTCCTCTTTCTAGACCTCGCCCCAAAGGCGTCCAGCCTCTATTAACGTTTAACCCCTTCCCTACCATTCATGCGCTCCAACAGGCCCCGAAATGGGAGTGGAGCCTCCGAGCTGTAGTCAACTGAGAAGCTGCGCCCCATTAACCCTTTAGCAGCCGCTCTTTCTCAGCTCTACTGAGTCCTGTTCTTCCAGAAAGGGTGGGGGTGGGTGGTTATTAACTGTTCAGAAACTGGGTTTTTCCCAGGAGAAGGGGCCCCTGCTCGAAGAATCCCAGAGCCTCCAGGGTCTGTCCCTCAGTCCTCTCCCACTGCTGCCTCCTTCCTACCCTACCTTCCCAGATCACTGTCAGTCACGGGAGAAAGGGCAACAATGACCTAGAATCACATAATTTTAACACTAGAATGGGGGCTAGAATCTTAGAACCGTAGCCATAAATTATTAGAAGTGGAAGGAACCTTATCTGTTTAATTGTTGTCTTTGCATTGCCCAGGCAAAGAGGTGTAAGACTAGACACAAGGACTGAACTTGTAATTTCTGTAGTAATAGGGAGCTACCAGATGAGGAATTTACCTCTGTCAAAGCAGCCAGCACTTTGTCTGCTACTTTCAGTCCCACAGCCAGTATGTGTCACAGGGTGCATTTGAATCGAGGTCTTCCTCATTTTTGGACTGTCGCTCATGTATGGCAATTAGTAGGCATTTAATAAATGACTTGATTGATTTCAACCTTCTTATTTTATAGATAGGGAAACTGGTACCTAAAGTGGGAGGGGGAAATGACTTGCTTCAGTTCACACAGCAATTCAGTGGCATAACAAGAATTCTAATCCAACCAAATCACCTGCCACCCACCTAGGGAAATGTTATGCCAATGGTACCAAGACTTCTCATTGAGAATGTTATGACTAAAAAGTGTCATCTAATAATCCTTTCCCTACACCAAACATTTTATGGCTATGGAGACTGAGACCCAGAGAGAGAAGTAACTTGACCCAAACCATAGAATAAGTAAATCACAAAACTGGGATATAAGGATCATTTAGACCTTAATGTGTATTGAAGTTCTTGGGGTATTTCTCCCAGGGAGCTTTATCAGCAGTGAGCACTGGGAAAGTATTTTAAAGGGGATTTTAGGGTGTGGCCTTCCCCACCATTGTACATGCTCTGCCTATAAGTAACACCATGTCCCTGTTTATAACACTCTTTCTTGATGTCCCACTCTTTCACTTCCTTTTGAAGACAGAGGGGCCAGAGGCTTACAGATTTACATTCTGAGAGGATGAGGCTGAATCCTATCCAAAGCCCAGCAGCAGAAGCCAGCACTCTTAACAAAAGTCTTATCTTTCCTATTAGATAATAAGCTCCTTAAGACCTGTTTGTAGTGCCTGCTTAATCATATTCTTGAGGATCAAGTCCAGTGTTTTGTATACTGTGGAAACTTATATCTGTCAAGTGAAAAGGTCAGGAGGGGTAAAATCAGTATAATCTCAGAGAAGGTAGCAGGAGACAAATGTAAGAACATTGGCATGGGAGTCAGGACACTTGGGTTCAAGTACCAACTTTGCCACTAACTTGTTGTGTGACCTTTGGCCAATCACTTAAGTTCTTTGGTCTTTAGTTTCACCACTTCTAAGATAGAAACAACCATCCCTGTTCCACCAGAGTAATTACAAGGATCAAATAAGATGATATAATGTAAAGACCACTGGACTGGGAGTCAGGAGGCTCAAACATTTTCAGTCTTAGCACTACCGCTTAATGGATAAGGGTCCACAGTCTCTCTTCAAGGCCTCAATTTGTGCATCGGTGAAATGGGAAGCATGATCCCTGACTGCTTGTCTTCCTCAAAGGGCTGTTGTGAGGATGACAAGAGAAGAGGTGAACTCCTTCTGGTTGACACCTGTGCTGTTTTTCATTTATTTATCCCCAGAAGCACAGTGACCTACACTGGAAAACACTAGGCACTCAATGTTTTCTGAATTGAATAGAATGGAATGTAAGTGAAAACAATGCATGAACCAAATATTTCCAGGTGTGCCATTGTTGAACTATTCTGTTAGCACTTTTATGTTCAGAGAAGAATCTTGGGAAATCTGTGCATTCCACAATTCTTTCCTTTAATCTCAAGTACTTGCTATGCAGATGGGGCTAAGGGTGGTGGGATGAGAAGAAAGGTTAAACGGAACAATAATAGGAGTTAGCATTTCTATAGGATGTATAGGATAATAGGATCTTGAGTCATTCCATCTTCCAATCCCAAAATTTGGTAAGTGAGGAAACTGAGACTCTGAAAGATGAAGTAATTTGCCAAAGATTGTTGTTGTTTAGTAATTCCAATTATATGTGACTGTTTGTGGCCCCATTTGGGGTTTTCTTGACAAAGGTACTGGGGTAATTTGACATTTTCTTTTCCAGCTTGCTTTACAGATGAGGAAACTGAGGCAAACAGGGTGAAGTGACTTGCCCAGAGTCACACAGATAGTGTCTGAAAATGTATCTTAATTCAGGAAGATGAGTCCACTATGCCACCTAGCTGTCCAATTCCACCCCCCCACCTTTTTTTCATATAGGTAAGGCAACTGAGGTTTGGAAAAGGTTCAAGGACCTGGCTCTTGTCACAGTCAGTAAGTAGAAGAGCTGGAATTCAAATCCAGGTCCACTCATTTCAAGGCCAATGCTCTTTGTAATCTATGAAGGTAGCTAAGAATCATGTCCTTCAGACATGAAATTCTGGTGTTACTCAGTAGAAGCCCCGAAGGGCAGAAGTCATGCTCCTAAGAGGGGAGTAAGGCTTCTCTTAAATCTCTGGCTTCCCTTAATAACCTGCTGTGACTGGGCTGCCCACACATTTATCTAAAATTAATTAGGGTATATTAAGATTTCATGAATAATCTCAAATGAATTATTCATCTGGAATAGGCAGGTTTTGCCCAAAGACAGCTGGAAGGGCAGTTTCTTAGATACCTGTGCTCCCTGTTTCTCCAAAGTGCCTCTTGGGAGAGGAGGCAGAGGGAGGATCAGGGAAGAGGACAGAGAACAGAGGAGAAGGTCAGAAATGAAGAGAATCTATGTGACTTTTATTGAGTGACTGGTAGAGAATCAGGCAGGTTTTGAGAGTGAAAAGATTGTTGGAATTAGAGTCAGAAGATCTGGAAGTGCCATTTTTTTAATTACTTGGGGAAAATCATTTGCCCAATCTGAGTCTCAGCTTCCTCATCTGTAAAATAGGGAGAGAGCTACATTGAACACGAAATGAAGCAATGAATGGGGAGATGAATTTTAACTGCAAAGCATGGTAAAAATAAGAGCTATTATTAATTTAGATTATTTAAATAATGTTGGTTCCTTTGGCCATGTAGTTAACAAAAGGCTTTGCCAATGATAGACCTGTAGGATAACAGCCTATTTGAAAGAGACATTTGAGTTCTAGCTCAAGTACTTAATAGCTGTATGCTGTATTTGAGTCACTTCCCCTCTCAGTGCCATATCTATAAAGAAATCTGTTTTGACCCTATACATATGATTCTAGAAATGTGGTAAAAATATTATCTTCATTTTATAGATGAGAAAACAGACCCAAAGAGATATAACACTATAATTTACCACATGGAATTATTATCTGGAAGGTATTTTTTTAAACTATAAAGCAATACAGAAGTATGTGTTGTTATTTATTATTGACTTAGCATCATGGGATTTAGAGCTAGAAGGAGCCTTGAAGGCAATATAATATCCGACCTCCCTTTATTTTACTGATAAAAGAAACTGAGACTCAAAGAAAGTATCTTCCACCATAGAGATTTCCTGATAGAACTAGGATGAGAACTTCCCCTGAGCCACAGCCTAGCCCTCTTTTCATTTCTCTGATAGGTAATAGGGAGTCATTATAGGTTTTTAAGAGAATGACATGATGAAACAACTATTTTTTTTTATAGTCAATATCTATCGTGGTTATGCCTCAAACCCACATCTCCTGACACCAAGACCAGTGTTCTTTGTACTGCACTGTGCTCACTCTACCTGCTTCTCTAAATACTGGTGTGGGGTCTGAGAGTTATTAATCTATGAAGTCAGAGGTTCCCCGTGGGAGAGTGGGGCAGTTTTGGTTGATGGTAAAGGAGTTTAGCCCTGGGATGCCAGCTATCAGAGGCTACAAAAGAATGATTATCTGCTTTCCTGGAGCTCCAAGTTCAATGAGGAGATTCCTCTCATTTCCATAACACCATAAGATTTACAAAACACTTTCATCACAAGAATCCTGTGGAAGTATTACCTAGTCACTTAGGCAACTGAATGGCACAGTGGATAGAGTGCTGGATTGGAGTCAGGAAGAAATTAATTAAAAGTCTGCCTCAGATACTTAAAAGCTGAATGGCTCTGGAAAATCCCTTAGCCTCATCATCCTTCAGTTTTCCCATCTGTAAAATGGAGATAAAAATAGAACCTATATCACAGAGTGATTGTGAGGATCAAATGAGATACTATATAAAATGCTTTACAAATCTTAAAGTACAACATCAATGCTATTATTATAATATTGAATTATATTGTTATGGAATAATATATTAATATTACATTAATTATTATAATATTATATTGAAATGGAAACTCAAAGTTAAATAACTTGCCCTAAGTCACCCAGTTATTAAGTGTCATATCCAGCACTTGAAGCCAGGTCTTCTGTATCTAAATCCACCGCCCTTTTCATTGTACCATCTTTCTTTTGCTGAATGACTGTCATTCATTTGTAAGGGCCTCTAAACCTGGCCACCTGTCTTCTGCCCAAACAGACCTTTCCCATCATCAGAGAATTTACCCAGGCCCTGTGAAGGTCTTTTTGGTGAAATCGCTTGATTCAGGTTTAAAAATTGTATAGTATGACATGATGATGTTATTATAATGGTGATGATGATGCCATAATGATGATATTGTGATGTTGAAATGCCATCATAACAATGGTCATTTTGGTAGTGTCCTTTAAACTTTACACAGCCCTCTCTAGAAACCCCCTTCTTTGAGCCTTGCCACAATCTTGTGCTTTACGTAGTAAGGGTGTCCTCCTTTTTGTTGCCGTTCCATCGTTTCGGTCATGATTCCATTTCATGAGGGAACTTCAGCTCAAAGAAAATCATTGATTCATCCATGAACACAAAGCTAATAATTGTCAGAGGCCAAATCTGAACTCAGTTCTTTTTGAATTCAAGATCAATACTCTAGCTACTATACCATGTTGCTTCTCATGTAGAATAAGATAGTTAAAACACACACACACACACACACACACAACTGGATTTGAAAACAGAGGACTGGGCTCTATTACCGTCTAGTAATTATTAGGGTGACTTATTCATGTAACCTTAGGCAAGTTACTCCAACTCTTTGGTCTTGCTCATTATAAAATGAAGGAATCAGACTACAGAATTTCAAAAGTTTCTTTTACTTCTTGATTCTGTGAGTAACCTGTGTTTATGTGACTTTTTAAAAAGTTATGTTGTGATACATCTGAGTTTTTTGTGAAATAAAAATCTTCAAATTTGTATATGATGAATCCTGGCATAGTGAATAGAGTTCTGGACTTGAGGTGAGGAAGACCTGCATTCTAATATTACCTCAGACACTTCCTTGGATGTATAACTATCTCTTACCCCGAGTTTCCTCCTCTGTAAAGGGAGATTTTAATATCACTTAACTCCCAGGGGTATGGCCAATTAGGTGGTGCCATAGTGCATCAAATATCAGGCCTGGAGTCAGGAAGAGTACTCTTCCTGTGTTCAAATCCAGCCTCAGACACTTACTCTAGCTGTGTGACCCTAGGCAAGTCACTTCACCCCTTTTGCCTCAGATTTCTCATCTGTAAAATGAGCTGGAAAGGGAAATGGGAAACCATTTGCCAAGAAAACTCCAGAAAAGGGGTCACAAAGAGTCAGACATGACTAATAACTCCCAGGGTGGTAGTGAGGATACAATGAAGTAATATTATAAAATAAAGCACTTTTAAGTATTTTTCAAACCTCAACTACTATTCTTATTAGAGATGGTTGCTAAGGAGACCATTGTATTTAAACTGAGCACTAAACACCTAGAGAGACAGCTTGGCATGGTTGAGCTTGAGAGGGGACCTTGTGAGGGGAGAACCTGAGTTCAGGTTCTCCTTCTGATACATTCAGGTTGTGGGATCCTGGGCATTTAAATTTCTTAATGAAGGCAGCTCTCCAAGGTTCTGACCTTCTTTGGCAAAGTACATTACTGGCAGCTCCTTAGCCCAATGAAATCATAAATCCACTTCCTAGCTCTTAAATGTCTAGTCATCCTCTCTGTGAGGGGGGACTTTGGTTGAGTCATTTCCTTTCTCTGAGTTTCTGTTTCTTCATTTTAAAGTGGGGTAAGCAAGTGGTTTGGGCTTGATGAGCTCCAAGATTCTATGTACTATGAATTTAAAGAGTCTACCTCCCCTTGGCAGTGTATATTGAAGCCTAAGTACTCAGCGAATTTTAAAAATTCCACTAAATGGTAAGTTCTTGGAGGGTATCTGATGATGATGATGGGTGATGATGGTGATAATGGTGATGGTGGTAATGGAAATGTTATTAATGGTAATAGTGATGTGATGATCATGATGGTGGTGGTGGTGGTGATGGTGGTGATGATGATGATGATGATGATGGTGATGGTAGTGCTGATGATTGTGATGCTGCTCCTGATGACTATGAACTTCAAGCTTCCATGATCTGACCAGTCTGGGTGCTCCTTCCATAGATGCTTAGACCCTCTATGCTTCAGTTGTTGATCTTTGAGAATGACTATGGACTAAAATACATCTCTTGTGGCCACATTTCTAGGAACAGACCTCTCTGTATTTAATTTGACAAATCCTTGAAGTACAGGCACACAGTTCATAACTAGGCTCTTACTTGAAAGATTTTTGGGTTTGGTATTGTCTGCTAAAGCATCATACACGTTACATTCTGATGCCCCTTATTGGATACCTAACCCTTATAGAAGGAGTTACCGGGGAGTAAAGTTCATGAAATAAGAAAGGCAGCTCTAGACTGGATCCCTAGAGCCACAACTTTTCATTGCTCCCTCCCTCATTCTGGGAATGGAATCTAGGAAAGATTCCTCTAGGAAAGAAAAAAAGGGTCATCACTCTGGACCACCATAGATCATAGATGCCTTTAAAAATCTGAGCTTGCAGCAATAGATACACTAGAAGAAGAAGCCCAAAGTCATTTTCTCCACTGCAATGCCCCCTCCCTTACCCCCTAAATCATACATGGTCTTCCTGTTTCTACCGACACCATACACTTAGTCTGAACAATGATATTCCAGCTCTTTCCCCGATATCCGGCTCCCTTAAGTACCCGGGCAGAAGCCAATGCTATTACTGAAGCAGCCAGGAAAGAAGGAAGGCAATAAAAAACAAAAGGCACTTACTATGTGCTTGGAAGTGTGCTAATAACTTTACAAATATTGTCTCATTTGATCCTCAAAACAATCCTTGGAGGTTGGTGCTATTATGATTCCCATTCTACAGTGGATGAAACTGGGGCAGACAGAGAGGAAGTGACTTGCCCAGGGTCA
Source organism: Potorous gilbertii (assembly GCA_028658325.1). Taxonomy (NCBI): domain Eukaryota; kingdom Metazoa; phylum Chordata; class Mammalia; order Diprotodontia; family Potoroidae; genus Potorous; species Potorous gilbertii. The sequence continues at coordinate 407,419,900 of CM053769.1, forward strand.
CAGAGCTGACTTTGAGTATCTGAGGCTGGATTTGAACTCAGGTTTTCCTTTCTTTGGGCCCAGCATTCTACCCACTGTACCACCTAGCTGCCTAGATGGCCCAGAGCATAGAGCATTGGACCTGTGTGACCTCCAAATCCTACTACAAATTCAATTCCAAATTCCAAAATTTTACTACCAATTTTACCATGTCAGGATCTATCAAACCTCTCTTGCTGCAGTACAGCTGATTCATCTGCACTTCTTTGTGCCAGCTTGGAGCTCAAGGGCTTAGAAGTGAGAGGATTGGACTCAATGAGCTCTAACATCCCTTCTAGACTTAATTTTACAATATTTCTGTCTTCTTCAGGCTGATCTCCTGTTATTTTACTACGCAAGCATTTCTCCCTTCCTCCCCCCAAACCCCAGTATCAATTGAGGTGACTAATATTCCTCGTCTACTCTACAGGATAAGGGAAGTACTGACTCCAAGTCTTTGTTTCAATTCCCACAGCCTGAATCCACCTCTACAAAGCTGGCTTTAGTTCAGCTCCCTCCAGGAAGCTTTCTCTGACTAGTCCAATCCAGCCCATAAGGAACCCTTCCCACTCTTATGGTTTGTGCTTCTCATTGTACTCTGAGTAAAGTAATAATATTTCAGTACTGGGCAAATGTCCTAGGAACCATAATTTCATTAGTGTGGGTCTTTTCTTCACTGATAGAGATAGCAGCCTCTTCATTCTTTGGTAAAGAGTAATTGCTGTGGATAAAAAAAAAAAAATCATTCTCCTGGTGGCCAGTCTTTTTAGGATAAGCTTCCCTGCACTGGGCTAGGCTAGTCCTCAGACAATCATCTCACAATCCAATCTGAAGACCTTGATAGGACCTTTCAAAACCCATGCCCTGGGAGCCTTTTGAAAACACAGGGTCATGCCCTTCCCCCTCCCTTTCCCTGGATGCCAGGAGGTACCATAAGAGCCTATACTGTAAGATCAACTCCTATTTCCAGGTCATTTTAAAGTTTACAATGAGCTTTCCTCATATCAACCCTGGAAGGCAGGGAGCTATGAGTGTTATCTCTATTTTATAGGGGAAGAAACTGAGCCAAAGAGAGGTGAAGGAACTTGCCCCAAGTCACATAGCTAGTCAGCCAGGACTGACTACTTGTCCTACTATATTATATCATTCTTTTTATTACCTTAATTTTAAATTATCCTTTGTGTATATATGACTTACTCCTCCTAAAATATTAATTCACATTTCTTTAGCACTTTAAAAAGCAATTTTTTATGACTGCCCTATAAGGTAAGTAGTATAAAAATTATTAACCCCATTTTACAGATACATAGGTTAAGATAGTGAGAGGTTATACCATACAGTCTAGTAAGTACCTGAGCTAGGATTGGAACCCAGATCTCTCAACTTCAACACTTTCAACAAGCTCTTTCCATTATCCTATGTTTTTTCTACGAGATTAGAAGTTTCCTGGGGGTAGGCAAACTATCTTTGGCATCTTGGTATCCCCTACAGAGCCCTTCACATAGTAGGTGTTCAGATGAATGCAAAACAGAGAACATGGTATGATTTTATTGCTTGGTGGAGGCACAGGGACTGAGGGATAAGAGAAGAAATGGAAAGAAAACCATTGATGAAATTACTTTTCAAATGAAACAAAGCTCAGGTTTTAGCCAATAGGCCAATGGAGCTACACAGATGCTCAAGGTAAATGGTGTCTTATTAGAAACCAACCTACTTTAAGAAGTCAAAGGCACTTCTTAACTGTCCAAACTTCCCTAAGGTCTGAAGGAGACCATTAGGGCTCCTGAGACCTATTCAGTTCCTGTAAAAAAGTCTGAAGGATTACTTGGATACATACTTAGAAAACCACTGAGTACCATCAAGGCCAATATAAATGCTTTCCTTCTCCCCCTCATCTCTTGGTTTCTTCTCAGGAGGTGAACAATCTAGCTTAGTTGGGTTTCAAGAACTGAAGGTAATCACTTAGCAGTCTGTGCTCACTGTGTCTAACTTAGATGAGAACACTTGGAATTGTGAAATCACATAATTTCTAAGGTGAAAACCTCTGTGCCGGGGGTAGTGGTGATGGAAGAGCGATCCTCTCTCCCAAAGATAGATAATAACTCCATGTGGGGGAAGCCCTTCCAGAATTCTAGGGGCAGGAAATTTCTTGGATGGCAATCAGATTTAAAAAGATCTGAAGAGGAGGCATCATGCTAAATTAAGAAAAAGTCAAGGACTCAAACAGTTAGGAAACTTGTCTGAAACAGAGAAACTTGAAATCTGGCTTCATTTTGACTAGTAACTCATTGAGGGACCTTGGGTAAATCCTTTCCCTTTTCTAAGCCTCAGTTTCCTCATTTTTAAAATGAAGAGGGTGGCAGGGGTGGGGAACCTGTGGCCTGGAGGCTGCACATGACCCTATGGGTCCTAATCCTCAAATATGGCCCTTTGAACCCCAAATTCACAGAATAAATCCTTTTATGAAGGGGCTTTGTTTTTTAAAACTTGGACTCAGTCAAAAGGCTGTACCCAAGGACCTTGAAGGCCATGTGTGGCCTCGAGGCTGCAGGTTCCCCACCTCTGGCTGGGTATGATTTCTAAAGTCTGTTTCATTTTGGATATGCTATGCTTCTATACATTTGTTGTTTCTGTCACTTGAATCTAGTTATGAGACTATGAAGTGGTTAGAGATAAGGATCTGTTTAATGGAAGTTTGGTTTCATTATTAGCTAAGGAGAAGCCCTATTCAACTGAAAATCTTACTAATAACAATGATTTGGGGGTCAGAAGACCTAAGGTTTGGATTTCACACTTCCTGTGTGATCCATATATATATAGGGGCCATAGGAATTAGAGCAAAAAGAATATTTCAAAGTCATCTAGTCCAGTCCCATCATCTTGCAGATACAGAAACTGAGACTCAGAGAAAGGAAATGACTTGTCCAAGGTTATGTAGGTAAGATGTAGCACATATCCCATGTCCTCTGACTGGAAACCCAGGTCTCTTTTCACTAGAAATACTACCCTCCTACATGTCACAGCCCCCCGGGGCCTTGGTTTCTTTATTTGTAAACGGGATATAATAACACCTTCTAATTGTTTTAAGAACACTGATCTATAAGCTCAAAGCAATATGTAAGTAGTAATCTTATAAAGTCATTAGGGTGTGACTCTGTGCGTGTGTGTGTGCATGTTTTTGTGTATGTGTATGTATATGCTGTTGTGCATGCATGTGGAGTAACAAATACAGTCTCTATTACATAGCAAGTGCTTTGGGTGGGGAGCTCCTGTGACAGGAGGGACATTTCAGTCAACAAAATATCACCTCTGTATCCTCAGTGCAGTAAAATACATCAATTCCACCCCTCCTCCTCTATTCTGTTTCCTTCGCCATGATTCCCATCTTCTCCTGCTTACATCTGTCCTCTTCTCCTATCTGTCATCCTTCCTCTGCTCCTGCCTTCTATTCCCCCTTTTCTTTACTTCTTTCTTCTCTCTTCCCTCCTGCCCTCTTTCCTTTCTTCCATGCAATGGGGTGGTAGAATGTTGACTTTCTGACCCAGACTTCCTAACATTTATCACTTTCTCATAAGGGGAGTTGTGTCTGGAATTTGACATGTAACAGTGGACTAGGCTACGGTGTGAGGCAGTGTAGTACGATGGAAAGAGTGCTGGATTTGGAGTCAGGAAAGACCTGCGTTCAAATACTGCTTCTGATACTCACTCGCTGTGTGACCCTGGGCAAATTGCTTCACCTTTCTGAGCCTCAGTTTCCTCCTCTGTAAAATGGGGTTAATAATACCAGTTGTACTTACTCCACAGAATATTGTGAGTTAAGTACTACAGGTGTTATGCAACAAGCGATATAATGTATGGAAAGGGCTTTACAAGCCTTAAAAGGCTATGGAATGTTGGTTGTTATTACCGACCGTATTCTGAGGCTGAATAACCCCCAGGGATGAAGTTGAGGAGATCCTTTCAATTCTTTTTACCTTTGAGATTTTATAAAAATGTTTATGCTTTACTTTATGCACCCACATATAGATGTACATGGGCAACTGATTTTGGGTAATGGGGGAAAGGGGTAGAGACCCTTTGCAGACCCACCCTTTTAAGTTCAGAGGTTTGAGTTGAAGGGCCCAGCCTGCTTTGCTGGGGCTGATAGGATGGGAATCATCAGACTGTGGGTCACAGATGCTGTTGCGAATTGTGGGATCCTGATGACTTGGTACATGAAGGCCACAATGAAGCATCAGAGTGGGACCTGAGGGATGGCTGCCTGGGTGTTGCTGTTTCCTGAGGATGGAGGCAGATTGAAATGGGAAGAGGCCTTGGAATAAAAGAATGCAGAACACTTCTGGGATTTAGGGCTTAGAAGATTACAGTTTTCAAAGGGAATGAGGGTAAACAGAGTGAGGCCTCCAGCTGTTCCTACATCCTCCCCAGAGCCCATCAGTCTTGGATTTGGGCCTCATTTCAGAGAGGGAGTGTGGGGATGGAAGGGACACTACAAAGCAGACTTTATGGATGGGAGCTCAAGCTTTGGAAGGGACATTTCTCAGATACCAGGTATAACAAGTAGTAAAATGTCATCCCAGCATCCAAACTGCTACATAATGTGCTTTCTGCCAGATATCTCCCAGTATTCCCTGATGTGCTCTACTCAGGCTGGTCTCCTGCATGACATGGTTTGTTGTTGTTTAGTAGTATCCAATTCTTTGTGACCCCATTTGGAGTTTTCTTGGCAAAGATACTGGAGTGATTTGCCATTTACTTTTCCAGCTCATCTTATAGATGAGACAAATAGGGTTAAGTGACTTGCCCAGGGTCACACAGCTAATAAGTGTTTGAGGCTAGATTTGAACTTGGGCATAGGACTGACTTCAGATCCAACAGTCTATCCACTGTGCCACCTAGCTGTACCTTATAATATGGACTAAATCTTCTTAGGTGTCTGCCAGTAGAATGGAAAGAGATATCCCAGAGAGAATCTAGTCTCTCCCATAGTTTAAGTAAGAATCTCTGTTACAACACACCTGACAAATTGTCCTTATACATGAGCTCAAGAGATATCTAGTGAGTTGAGATTCACTACCTCACAAAGCAGTCCATTTCATTTTTGGATATTTCTAATGGGTAGTAAATTTTTTTTCCCATATATCAAACTAAAATCTGACTTTCTGCAACTTCTATCCATTGTTCCTGCTTCTCTCCTCTCGAACCAAAAGAAATAAGTCTTATATCTCTTCCCTATTCACACATATGGTTTTTTCATGAACATCTTAAAATATGGCACTTTCTGTATTGTCTGTCATTGAATAAAGCCATGATCCTGGTCTCATTTGACTCTAGGCAATACTGTCTCTACTTTCTTAACGTATAAACTATAGAACTTTAGACCTAAAGAAAAAAACACTTACAGAGAAAAATTATATATATATATATATATATATATATATATATATACAAATGGATTCCTTGATATCCACCATCCTTTATTAAATCACAAATAACTTCTAAGTGCCCTTGACCCCAAAGAAATTATCTATGATTCTGCTGAATGGAACTTTGAAGCCTAGTTAGATTGCTAATAGGTGGCTAGGTGATAGTGAGCTAAGCCTATAGTCAGGAAGATCTCAGTTCAGATCCTATCTGAGACTTCTTCCAATTAAAGGACTCAGGACAAGTCACTTAACCTCTATTAGCTGCAGCTAACTCACCTGTGAAATGAGAATAACATGAGATAATGTACATAAAATATTTTCCATACCTTAAAGTACATTATAAATGTTGACTGTGGTGAGGATGCCTCTACTCTTTCAATGCCCCTGGTCTATTCCTTCTACTAAGGTAAGAGGGTTAGAGTAGAGCTCCAGAATATTATGTCTGGTAGGAGTCTAATACTTGGGAGGCAACTGTTCCAACCAATATGGGGCTAGTACTCTCAGTCAATGATTTGTCAGTGACTCTACTAACTCGGAATTTACCTTTGCTATCCTCCATCCAAGGGCAAATATAGGCCATCAAGATCCCATGGGGGAGCCCCAATTTTAAAGTCATACATAAGACATTATATGGGGAACACTTAAAAGAATAAAGCATTTAGCCTGAAGAAGAGAGATCTTGGGAAAACATTGAATGTCTTCAAATTTCTAAATAGCTAATAATATTAACAGCTAACAGTTTATAAGAGCTAAGAGTTATATAGCCTATTGTGTGTGAAGTACTTTATATTCATTATCTCACTTGACTCCAGCAATAACTCTGTGAGTTAGATGTTATTAACACTTCCCGTTTTGTAGATTAGGACTAAGACTCAGAGATGTGAGCTGACTTACCCAGATGACCATATCTAGTAAGGGTCTGAAGGTGAGATCAAAGGGTTGCTCTGTAGAAGAAGAGGGGTTAACCTTGCCCCAGGGGTTAGAAGGAGGAACAATGACTGAAAGTTGCAGAAGGGCACTAAACTAGCACTGTACAAGATGTCAAGGTATAGAAGCAAAGTCACATACTAAAGAAACTCAAATCTTGGGTTTGTTGTTAATACACCTTAATGGGAAACAAAGTAGGATCTTTGGCTGTTTTTGTTTTAGTATAATCAAGTGCCTCTGATTGAATAATGTGATTAAAGAAGATCTTCCCCACCCATTAATGGGCCTGGGAAGATTTGAAGGAAGGCCTACACCTTTCGTTAATGAGACACTGGTTCTCAAGGGTTGTGATGGATGCCCTCTGGCTCTAAAATCTATATGAAGACTCAGAGGTATGGTTTTACTTTAGGACTCAGTTTTTGGAAGATTTGTATGCCAGAGAAGACTCTGGGAAGCTGCTAAGCAGCCTCCAGCTTTGAAAACCCAGATGTTGGTGCTTCCTTTTCTGGTATGTATATAATAGACAGTTGGATCTGTCTGTTGATCTGTGTATTGCTTATGTCAGACTGTGGGAAGCATGTCTATTGATTTTGATTTCTCTATTTTCTCTGAAGTTCAGGGTGCTGACTTTTTCCCCTGGACTAAATGAATGATACATGCACTTGATTAAAGTGATTGTTGACCCTTCAAAAGTTGTCTTTTCTTTTAGAAAAACGGATCTAAGAATATGTGGTAGTAGGTCCTCCTAGGTATGTCAGGGTACTTGCTTTTACATATACACAGAATAAAAATTTTGCAGAATTTTAGAACCAGAAGGGACCTCAGTTGTATGGCTATAGAGTCCAACTCATACCTCAGACAAATCACCATTTTGACAAACCCAACAAAGGGTCGTTCAGCTTCTGTTTGAAGACCTCTAGCTCATCAGAATCTATCACTTCAGGCAGCTCATTCTACCTCTTGAGGATCATAATTGTCAGGAAGGTTTTCTTGACATCACGCTTAAATTTGTCTTTTGGGAAGGGGAAGAGAAGAGAATAAGCATTTATGTAGTGCTTACTATGTTCTAGGTATGTATTAAGCGCTTTAAACATATTATCTCATTTGATCCCTACAACAACATTTCAGCAGGTAGAGGCTGTTAATAGTCCCATTTTCTAGTTGAGGAAACAGAGGCAAATAGTGATTAAAATACTTGCCTAGGGTCCACAGAGTTAGTAAGTACCTGAGACTGTATTCAGGTCTTCTTGACTCCAGGCCAAGTACTCTATCCACAGAACCACTTAGCTGCCTCTTTGTACTTTTTGACACACTGTTGGAACCTAAGATGAAAAAAGTCTGGTCCCTCTTCTACAAGACAGCCCTTCAAATATTTGAAGACAGCAATCATGTCTACCATTAGTTTTCTCTTCTTCAGGTTAAACATGCATAGTTCCTTTAGTTGACTTTCATATGCCATGTATTCAGAGTCCTTTGATACACCATTCTTGTCTGGATACTCTAGCTTATCAACATCCTAATTAAACTATGGTACCTAGAACCAAATAACGTTACTCCAGAGGTAGTCTTACTAGGGCAGAGTACAGAAGAACTCTCATCTCTTTATTCTCAGAAACTATGCTTCTCTTAATACAGTCCAAGATCATATCCAATTTTGCCTTCCTTATGATGCCTGTGTTAGCATAGTTAATTCATAGTCCACAAAAAGCCCTAGAGCTTATTTAGACAAACTTCTTGTGAAGTTGAGTTTTTGAACTCAAGAATAAGTGTTTGTACTTATCGCTACTGAATCTCATTTCATTAGAATCATCCCAGTGCTCAAGCCTGTCAAGCTCTTTTTGTATCTTGAATTGGATGACTCCATCATCCAATATGCTAGCTTTTCCTCTCAGTTTTGTGTTCTTTACAACTTTGATAAATATGTCATATATGCTGTTTTCCAAATAATTGATTAAAAATACAGTAGCTTAAGACTAAGTAAGCACAGATCCCTGGGGCTCTCTACTTTGCCAACTTGACTTTGAACCATTGATAATTACTGTTGTTATTCAATCACTTCTGAACCCATTGGATGGTATCATTTTTTTAAGTCTATATCTCTTCATCTTTTCAACAAGAGCAACACAAGATGTATGATCAAATGATTTGACAAAATCCAAGTACACAAAAAGAACAGAATTCCCCTGATAGTAATCAGGGATGGAAATAAGGTTAATCTGGCATAACCTGTTCTTGCTAAAGCCATGATTGTCCTTCATAATCATACTTTATCTTCCTAAATGTTCAGTAGCTATCTCTTGTTTGACTGATTCTTGCTGTCTCATTGAGTCATTAGTTTCTACTTGCCCAATTCTAATCTTTATCAAATTGTTTTCTTCCATTAACTTTTGCATCTCCTTTTCCATCTGCCCAATTTTTCCTTTTAAGAAGCTATTTTCTCCA
>CM053769.1:407429212-407461636 GCA_028658325.1 Potorous gilbertii
CTCAGGGGCTGGTAATCCCAGCTGCCCTATTGTCTTTCTGATTTCCCTGGACAGCTGAGGCACGCCTAGATGTTAATTCGTGTTCCCACCCCTCCTGGGGCTCCTCTCTTGGCGCTGAGGCTTGCCTGGGTCCTAGTGCAAGTTTTCCCTGCCCTGAGTCCTCTGTCCTTCCAGTTTACCTCTGCCACCATAGGAGGAATCCCCCTTAGCTATTTTCCTCATCTCAGGTGTTATGAGACTGTTGGCCTCCTTCTGCTGTTTCTGCTTATCTGGGATTTTTCTGGGGAAATATTTTATGGTTCTTTCATGGTCATCAAGAGGGGAGGCTAGAGTATTTACTGATCACTCCACCATCCTGGCTCCCATAGTAGGTGACTTACTGAAGTTTGGTCTTCGGGCTGAAGGTCTCTGGAGCTGCTGCGCTGATATCTGGCGCTCCGCGGCTCTCACTGACTCAGTTTGGCTTGTCTCCCACCCTAGCTGCTACTCCTCTGGTTCCGTCCCTCAGGTTTCTTGGGTCCCTTCTGCTCCACTGCACTGGCTACACTGCGCTGTGTGCTGTGGTTCACCCCCTCAGAACAAACCCTTCCCGTGGATCTTCCAGTCCAACCTGAGCTCTGAATCTGTCACCTTCTGTCTCCCACTGGATTCCGCACCTCCAAAATTTGGTCAGATTCTCCTTTCAGAGGTACCTGAAGAGAGCTTAGGTGAGTCGTTGCTCTCACTCCGCCGTCTTGGCTCCGCCTAGCCATCTCTTAAATGATCTGTTCTTCATAGGAATCAAAGTCCAGCTCATTGACACACAATTTGCAGATTTTGTTCTGCTTTTTTTTCTCCAGAATTGAGACATTTGTCCTTTTCTAGTTCAGCAGTACTTCTCCCTTTCTCGAGTCTTTCAATTATCATTGACAGTGACTTAGCAACCACATCTATCAATTCTTCCAGTAGCCAAAAATATTATTTCATTGGGTCAGGTAACTTGAATTTAATAAGGGCAGCTATCTGTCATTATCTTCTTATGTTTGCCATCAACTCCCTGTTAGTCACCTTGATTCTTTCCCTTCGAGAACAAAAGTCCTTCTCTTTGGCAGAGGAAATAGAAGTATGACAAAAATTGGAAAATTTTTGCTATTGTTTGTCAGTTACCCTGTGTTCCCCAAACAGTAGTCCTATTCCTTCTTTCCTCTTTATATTTCCACTTATTAGTAGCATAAAAATCCATTTTTGTTGTCCTTACCTTTCCTTACCATTCTCAGTTAATTCTGAACTTGAGCATTTCTGACACTATTTTTACAGGAAAACATCTCTGATAGCCATCCTGTGTTTTTTGCCTTTGCTTCCACCTTCTGAACATTGCCTCTAAAAATTAAACTTGGTTGGTGAGTTCTTTGGGTAATCACATCAGTTTCTTCAGGGGGATTCTAATTTTCTTTTTTATCAGAACTGTTTCCATTTGTGTCTTCAAAATTCATCCTTCAGAGTTTCCCATTCCTGACTTTTTCTGTAGAGGTTTTGTCCATAGGAATGTACCTATCATTCTCCTAGGAAATCTGCTTCCACAAAATGCAGGGTGTCAGATTATATCTGACTTGGGTTTTCTCCTATGTAAAGGACTCTTTGAGGGAGTTACCATTTCCTCCTATCATGGGTGTAGGGAGGCATTCATCCCAAATGTTTCCATCATTTCCATTTTAACCTTGTTAGTGAGAATCAGATCCAGACTGGAATTTCTCCTTTCTGGAATCTTAGTCTTTATAAAGAGGAAATTATAATGTGAGCAAGTCAAGAAACTATTGACTACTTTGTTTTTGGCAAAAAAAAAATGGCTCCAACTGATATGTGGATAATTGAGGTATCATATCACTACTATATAATGTTTCTGGGCCAGGCTTGTGATTTGTCCCCTCACTCTGTATTTATCTCTTTTTCCTGGCCAGGTGGTCTATAGTATATGCTAATGACAAAACTGCTTCTCTTTCTACCTCCATTTATCTTCATAGCTTTCAACTGTGCTTTTCTCTTCTATTCCTGCATCTCCTTAAATAATTATACCTTCTTAATATACAAGAGTACCCCACATCCTTTTATTGAATCTGTATGTCCAGACAGAGTCATATTGTAGCAGGATTTCATCCCATAGTCTCAGTGATGCATTTGAGATGCAATTTCTCTCCATGAGTTCGGACTTGTACTTCTTATCTGTTTAAACTTTTGGCATTTATAGGCATCTGAATCCATAGGTTTTTACTATTGACTCCCTTCAGTGGATTATAAACCATTGGTGGTACATACAAAAAGGATGAAAAGATACCAAATATGCCAATCAGTTCCATTGGCCACTTGTTTTCTCAGTTTTATATTTTGGTCTCTGAAAGGGAAAACAGCACATTTAGTTTCAGGAAATCCCATTCATATCTGTGGACTAGATCCAAACAACAGAGTTAGTTTGTTGTTTTATACTCAGAAAGACAGAAGGAGTTGGAATATTTTTCAAATGTACTAAGACACTAGGTACTTTGTAAACACACCAATCATGAATAGGCTAGATAAGAATGTACACAGGGATTGGTGGAGCTCCTTTGGTGTCATATGGTGGGGATAGAGAGTGATGGATGTGTCACCCAATCTATCTGTTTTTGTCTACCTATTTCCTCTCTCCCTTTTGGGGAGAGGGCACAATCTGGACACAGCTGGCATCAGGCAGATTTTTAGGAGCTGAATAGGCTGCCTTCCTGCATGATAATATATATACATACTAATAATACTAACACTAGCAGTTAGTATTTGTGTAGTTCTTTAAAGTCTGCAAAATGCATTACCTACGTGCTCTCCCTTTGAACTTTATAATGAGAAATGCTATTTCTTATCCATATTTACAGATAGGTAAAACAAGGTGTCAAGAGGTTAAATGACTTATCCAAGGTCATAAAACTAGATGACTTCTTAAGGGATGTTTTGAATTCCTGCCTTCCTGACTCAAACTTCATTCTGTTCACTAAGCAACTCGAGTTCCACAAGTGAAGACTGGATAATTTCTTGTCAGGATGCTTTAGAGAGGATTCTCATTTTAGACACAAGGTGGACTATATTGTACTAGAAGTCCCATCCATCCCTGAAATTCTATGATTTTATTATAACACTCATATGCTTGGTCACCAGCTGGTGGGGGAAACACAAAACTCATTATACCAGGAATGAAGGACCTAAACTCAGGGGATACTTCAGTGGTGGGAATTCTGAGAGAACAGGGTCAAATACTTAAACAAGGACCTTTCTATTAGTGTAAATGCAATTTCAATAATATTGGCTCTTCATTCTCAAGAAAGCTACTGTAGGTAACCATCTCTGCATAGACTGGTCAATAAAATCATCACTTGCATTCATGTTGACAAGGACAGATGGACCCTCAGCTCAGTGTTAGCAGTTAACAATATTAACAGTCATGCTAGTGGAATGAGAGTTTGTTGGAAAATGTGCAGTTTGCTTAGTGTAGAGGAAAGAGCACTGAACCTGAAAGGAAAAAAGCTGGGATTAAATTTCAGCTCTATCACTAGTCTTAAACACATCACTTATTTTCCTTATCTGTAAGAGAACGGTAATAGTTTTTGTACTCCCTGCATCACAGAATTTTGTATGGAAAGCACTATGTCAACCTTATTCTGCTAGGTAAATGTGAACATTTCCTATTATTTTTCCAAGGCTGATCAATATCAACATAGCCCAAGGAGGAAGCTGACTGTCAGCACCATGGCTAGCGGTCTCCTCTTGGGCAGCTCTGATGACACCTACAGTTCAACAAAAGAAAAAAATTTCCTAATAAAAGATGAGATTTCCCAAAATGGAACATCTGCCTTGGAAGTTAATGAAGTTCTGATACCTGGATGGATTAAGTGGAGATGAACTTGTTGGGAATACTGTAGAAAGAATTCCCATTTAGGGAAGGATTGAACTAGGTAACTCTGAGATCCCTTCCAACTCTAAGAATTTGTGATTCTTGAGCATGATAAATTCAGGATAATTTGCAAAGGTGTAACAATCTTAGCTGTATGAATTCTTGATTTAGTAGGAACAGTTGGACTATGTTTTAAATTAGATATGTGACCATGGACAAGTCACTTACCCTCTTTGAAACTTTCAGAGATGTTGCCTTATCTCTAAAATGAGAAGAATAATTTTTATGCTATCTACCTCACAGGGGTGCTTTGAGGTAAATTAATTGTAAACCATACAACTCCATGTTGTCATTCTTCTGCTACAAACTTGCAACAGGTCACAGAATGTCAAAGATAGAAAAGACTTCAGAGAATCCCCCCTACAACATACCTGAAAAGTGGTCATCTAACTTCTGCCTGAATAACTCCACTCAAAGAGAACCCAGGACATCATTATCATCATGGAATAAAGTTTAAACTCTATTGCCACCCTCATTACCCGTTATTTTCATATAATCTATGCTCCATGCAAACTGGTCTATTCATCATTTCCTAGACATGCCAGATACCTTTCTGCCTCCATGCCTTTGCTTATCTGATTCCCAATTCCTGGATATTATGAAAATGAAGGAGTGGGATGAGATGTCTAAAGTCTCTTTCACCTGTAATGTGAATCATGTGATTCTGAGCTTCAAGCTCAAATATTTTATATTTCTGTGATTCTCAATCCCTTCAGGTTATAATGTTCAATGAATTAGTGAGTAGCATAGATTACGGAATGTATTGAATGCCAGGGCAGAAATGCCAACCTTGACCTTTGAAATTTTCCTAATCTTGGGTACACTTGTAACTTTTGCTACTTCCAATCTCCATAGTACTTAATTTTATTTTTTAACCCCTCATTTTTTAAAGAAGTCCTAAGAATTTATTGAAATGACTCACCTATTTCTTGCATCAAGTTCCCAAGCACCATTTGGGCTATATGCTTTCTTCTTTCCCCATGAAGAAAGCTAGTTAAGTGTCTTAGTTACTTTCATTGTGGGTTTCATTGGATTGGAGACTGTCAGGGAAGCCAGGCTACTGTTATTAAAAATGATCCTCTAGCTGACCCTGCCTTTTCAACATCAGAATCTTGGCCCTGCTACTTCCTTTTTGTAGGATCATAGGAAAGTCACTTCCCACCCCACCTTCCGCCATGGGCTTTAACCTATTCATTTATAAAATAAGAGGATTGACCAAATGACTGCTGACTATAAATCCTATAATCCTGTGGTCAGTTTCAACCACTACCTTGCAGCTCTGTTACCAATTGATTTTAATCTTCTTGGTAGATTTGAACATCTCTGTCCAAAATAAATTCATAAAGCAATATCTGAACATCTGACATCATTCTAATAGCCTCCCAAACATTCCAAGGCAGAGTAATATTGAACAAAAATGTAATCAATCCAAAAAATCATCCCTGTAACTCCCTGGAACATTCTAATGGAGATTACTTAGAAAACAATGCTCCCCAAAATGGTTTCATTAATCTGTCCCCAAGCTGTAGTCAAGTACCACCAGCTTTTTATCAAATTTTTGGGTAGTCTTTATTGAAACATTTCATCTTCTGTGCATCAAAATCAGATCTCACCTGATTAGTGGGTTGCTCCTTGCTCCCTCTGGGAGTGAGTTTTATTTTGTATTTTGTTGATGCTGCCATGAGTGTCAGATTGTCAGTGTCAGTGTCAGATGCTAGATAGGACAGGAAATGAGTAGCTGGGATTAAGGAGATCAAAGCTTATGTCTAGCAGACACTTATTCAAGTGTTATGTGAGGTCTGAGTAGTTTATTACCATCCAAAGGGAGGGAGTAAGGAGAACTTTATGGAGAAGGTAAGATTTGAGTTTGCCTTTAAAGGACATTTTAGGTACAGAGAAGGAAGGAAGGAAATAAACAATGACTTACCCAGGGTCACATAGCTATTAAGTGTCTGAAGCTTAGTTTGAACTCAAGTCTTCCTTACTCCAGGCTGAGCACACTATACACTGTGCCACCTAACTGCCTCTGGAAATAATGTAAATAAGCAAAGAAACCAATTTGTGGGAAGAGTGCAGTACCCTTTGGGTGGAGAGTAGAGAGCTTGGAGTGGAGTAATGTAAGAGGACCACAATGGAATGGTAGTAATAGGTAGTGCACGACTTTGATTACTAAGGTAATCAGTTGGAACTTGATGAACCAAAGAGTATCACTGAAGATTTCTGAGAAAAGAAGTGACACGAACAAATTCATGTCTAAGCAGGATTATTCTAGCAATAATATGAAGGACCTATTGAAAACAAGAAGTAACAAGTGAATGGTAATAAAGGCTTATGATGAAGGTTGTTGTGGAAATAGAGTTTTTTCCCCCAGATCTGTAATTTTAGTGGTACAAAGAACTCTGGGTGAGGAAATCTTTTCAGACAATGCAGGTTTACATCTGCTTTGCAACAGTTTTCTGGAACACTGAAAGGTTCAGTGATTGGCCCAGGGCCTCATGCCCAGCATACTTCAAAGGCAGGGCTTGAACTAAAGTCTCCCTGACTCTAGTGCTGGCTCACTACCCATGATGCCATCCTGACTGGGCATAAAAGGAGAGATTTTGTAGAGGCAGAATCAATAATAACGGTCAACTTTTGAATATCAGAGGAAGAGAAAAATAGAAAACACCAATAGGAGAATGGGTAAATGGTGGTACAGCAGATATAAGGAATGAAAAGAGAATGACCAACAGATTTAAGGGACATATTGAGTTTGGAGTGTCAATGGGAAACTGAGGACAATCTCTTTTAGGTAATTTGAAATGCTTAGAGTCTCTTCCAATGTAAGAGCCTATGACTCTATATGAAAGGACAGATGTGAAAGCCTTTTGCATAAGTGAAATGAGCAGAACCAGCAGAACACTGTACACGGCAACAGCAACACTACACAATGATCAACTATGAATGACCTAGCTCTTCTCAGCAATACAGTGATCTAAGGTAATTCCAAAGGAATCATGATGAAAAATGTTATCTACCTGCAGAGAAAGAACTGATGGAATTTAAATGTAGATTGAAACATACTATTTTTTACTTTATTTTTTCATGTCTTTTTCTTTTGGTCTCTTTTTTCTTTCATAGTATCACTAATATGGAAATGTTTTACATGATTGCACATATATAACCTACATCAAATGTTCAGAATCTTAGAGAAGAGTGAAGGGAAGGAGGGAGGGAGAAAATTTAGAACTAAAAATTAAAAAAAAGAACGTTAAAACTTGTCTTTACATGTAATTGGATAAAATGTCATTAAAAAGGTCTAAACCAAATTTAAAAATCCTTTTGCATATTCAAGGCACTGCACATATTTTTAGGATTATCATCGTGATTATTATTAACCATCTTTGAGCTTATTTCCCAATCAAAAGGGCCAAGTTCGATATGCCTTCAGTGCTGGCCTTAGGTATAGTCCTACCACTCTGATGGCAGAAAGTGAAGAGGAATTAAGAAGCCTCTTAATGAGAGTGAAAGAGGAAAGTGTAATAGCTGGCTTAAAGCCTAATATTAAAAAAAAAACCTGAGATCTTGGCAATGGTCCTATCATTTCCTGGCAAATAGAGAGAGAAGAAATGGAAGCAGTGTTAGATTTAAAATTTGGGGGCTCAAAGATTACTACAGGCAGCGATTGCAACCATGAAATTAAAAAGACGCTTGCTTCTTGGAAGGAAAGTTATGGCAGATCTGGAGAGCATACTAAAAAGCAGAGACATCATGCTGCCAGCAAAGGTCCATATAATCAAAACTATGGCTTTTCTAGTAGCAGTGTATGGCTATGAGAGTTGGACTATATAATGCTATAGAATTGATGCTTTTGAATTGTGGTGTTGGAGAAGACTTTTGAGAGCACCTTGGACAGCAAGAAGGCCAAATCAGTCAACATTTAAAGAAATTAATTCAGGCCATTTACTGGAAGGGAATACTGAAGCTTAAATACTTTGGCCACATAATGAAAAAATCACTGGAAATGTACCTGATGCTGGTAGAGATTGAAGGCAAAAGGAAAAGAGGATGGTAGAGGTTGAGATGGAAACAATGAACCTTAGCTTGTACAGACTTTGGGACTTAGTGAAGAACAGAGGGGTCTGATGTGCTATGGTCCCTGGGGCCATGAAAAGTTGGACACAACTGGACAATTGAACAACAACAATCATTTTATATGTTCCTCTTTTCACCTTATCACCACATAAATCTTTTTGTCCTCTCATCGATGTTAGAAAGTCCTTTATAAAGGACTCATTTCTCAAATATATGGAGAACTAAATCAAATTTATAATAATGCTAGTCATCCCCCCAAATTAATAAATGATCAAAGGATATGAACAGATAGTTTTCAAATGAAACAATCAAAGTTATACATAGACATATAAAAATGCTCTAAATCACTATTTATTAGAGAAACATAAATTAAAACAACTCTGAGCTACCACCTCACACCTATCAGACTGGCTAATATGAAAGAAAAGAAAAATAACATGTTGGAGGGGATATGGGAAAACTGGGACACTAATACACTGCTGTTGTTGGAGCTGTAAACAGGTCCAACCTCAAAGCTATCTACAGACATATAAAAATGCTCTAAATTACTATTTATTAGAGAAATGTAAGTTAAAACAACTCTGAGCTACCACTGCACACTTATCAGACTGGCTAATGTGACAGAAAAGGAAAATAACAAATGTTGGAGTGGATATGGGAAAATTGGGACACTAATACACTGTTGTTGATGGAGCTGTAAATAGGTCAAAACATTATTATGAGTAATTTGGAACTATGCCCAAAGAGTTGTAAAACTGTGCATGCCCTTTGACCCAGCTATACCACTACTAAGTTTGTACCCCAAAGAGTTCAAAGAACAAGGAAAATTTTATATACATATGTACATACATATATATACACACACACATATATAGTACATATATATGTATATGTATGTATGCAAAAATTTTTATAACAGTTCTTTTTTGTGGTAGAAATTGAGGAGCTGTCCATCAATTGGGGAATGGCAGAACAAGTTATGGTATATGATTGTGGTTGACTAATGCTGTGCTTTAGGAAATGACAAGGGGGATGGTTTCAAAAAACCTGGGAAGACTTAGATGAATTGATGCAAAGTGAACTGAGAACACTGTACATAGCAACAACAGTATTGTCATGATGATCACCTGTGAAAGACTTAGCTACTCTGATCAAGACAATGATCTAAGACAATTTCAAAGGACCCATGATGAAAAATGCTATACAGCTCCAGAGGGAACTGATCAACCCTGAGTGCAGATTAAAGTATAATTTTTTAAGCTTTCTTTAACATTTTTGGAGTTTTTTGGTCTGTGATTTCTTTTGCAACATGGCTAACATGAAATGTTTTGAATGATAGCACATATATATAATCAAATTGCTTGCTTTCTCAAGAACAGGGGAGGGTGGAATGGAATAGAATTTGTACAATTTTTAAAAAAAAAACGTTAAAATTTTTTGTCCACATATAATTGAGAAAAAATAAAATAAAATAAATTGATTAAAAAAGAGACAGAATATTCCATTCTACCATTAGAGATAATAACTTAACATGTAGATGCTTTTTCAGATGATGCCATTTTAATCAAACTAATGAATAATTGAATTGTAGACTATCAGAGCTGAAAGAACCCCTGGAGACCATTTAGATTTGAAACAAGAACTTTCCCTAACAGGTGATCATCAGGTCTCCATTGGAATACTTCCAGTGATAGACACCTCACTCCCTCTAGAGGCAGCAAATTTAATATTAATATATTAATGGGTATAAAAAATAAACATCACACTGACTCCCTATTTTGATGGGGTTGGGTGGTGAGGAATCCAGGAAAGTAGTTAGCACCTGGAGTGGTACTTAAGAAAAATGGGATAAGAACTCAAGGGAGAAAATCATAGACCCAATGGAATATTAAAACAGAAATGCTCTTTGGGCTGCACTCCAGACTTCTCCCATGTCACAGAATCAAGCCCTCCACCCAACCCCTTTCAACTTGAACTAGAATCCAGGTTTCCTCACCTCTAGTCTGGTGCTCCATGGTTCATTAAAAGAAATTAAATTCTATTTTGACCTCCTGATAGGAAGCCTTTATTCAAAAAATGCAGACTATTGCTAGTCTTTACTATCTGAAGGAGAAAGAAATTATAAAAATAAAATTAGTGCATTATTTGTGTCAGGGCAACAAAAGAGCTTATATGAGAGCACCAGATCTGGAGTTAGAGGATTGAGGGGACCAGAGACCATGAGAATTAGCTAAAGGAAGTGGGCATAGTGAGTAGACTAGACTTTGGAATCATAAAGATCTGAATTCAAATTCTGCCACAGACACTAATGAAGTGACCCTAAACAAATCACCTAACCTTTTTCCATCTCAGTTTCCTCATTTGCAAAATGGGGATAACAGCATCTATTATCACATGGTTGTTGGGAGAAGGGATGAATAGTGGTACAACAGACATAAATAATGAAATTAGAATGAGAAACCGATTTAAAGTTAAAGACAAACTCAGTTTTGGACATGTTGAGTTTGAAGTGTCAATGGAAAATCAAGGTTGAAGTGTCGTATAGATAGCTTGAAATACTTAGAATCTATTCTAGCGTTTTCCTATATCCTAGATATGAGGATCAAATGATATAAGAAATCTTAAAGTGCTGGCTAAATGCCAGTTACGTAACTGGATGTTTGGACTGAAAAGGAAAAGACTTGGGGAAGGCATGACCACTGTCTTATAGTGTATGAAGGCCAATTTCAGCTTAACATAAAAAAGGAAAAAAATCTTCACTATTAGAGTTGTCCCAAAATAGAATGAATTCACAAATTCGCCATTACTAAAGGTTTTCAAGCAGAGATTGGAAAAACCCATGTTGTGGTTGTCGTTAGAGATCATTTCCGTCCAGATCTTGTTTGGACATGACTTCATGGGTCTCTCTCATTCTGAGATTTTGCAGCAAGTCTCATAACCACACTGACTGGGTCCACAACAATATGTGCTATCCAATCTCAGCTGGACCTTGTCACTCCATGGCAATCTTTTTACTCTTCTCTGACTGGTTCCCCTATTCTGCTCCCCATAGCATCTAATTTAAATATTTTTCTCTTGTTCTTTTACTTCCACTTCCTCACCTCCAACTCTCTTCTTCTTTGTAATTTGGTTTCTGACTCTGTCACTTAGCTGAAATGACTGTCTGTCATGTTACCAATGATTTTCTTGATAAATTTCATGATCTTTTCTCAGTTCTCATTCTTCTTGATGTCTGTGTGGCTATTGACCACTTCTTCCTTGTAGACTTTTTATCCTCTCTGGGTTTATTCCATGATGTACTTTCCTGGCTCTCCCTTTAATTGTCTGACTATTTCTATTTCCTTGCATATGTCTGAACTTTACTTTCAAGGGTACCACTATTCTCCTAGTCACCTGGGCTTATAATATCAGAGACGTCCTCTATGGATTCTGCTTCCATAAACATCTCTCCTATACGTTCCCCTTTTCACTCACAGAGTCACTGCTATAATTCACCTCTCACCTGGGCTATTGCAACAACCTCCTAATTAATTGGTCTCTAAGCCTCCAGGCTTTATTCACTCCCAATCCATCCTCCCCATGACTGCACCACACTGATACTCCTAAAACATAAAAGGCAGGGAAAGGGGGAAGGGAGGAAATGCACCTATTAAACACCTCCTGTGTGCCAGGCACTGTGCAAAGTGCTTTAATTATCTCGTTTGATTCACAGTCACCCTATGAGAATTAGGTACTATTTTTATTAATTATTTGCACTATTATTGTTATTGTGTACTATTATTATATAAGCTGCTAGGTGCAATAGATAGAGCACCAAGCCTGGAGTCAGGAATACTTGAATTAAAATATGGCCTCAGACACTTACTAGCTGTGTGATCCTGGGTAAGTCACTTCGCCCTGTTTGACTCAGTTTCCTCAGGTGTAAAATGAACTGGAGAAGGAAATGTCAAACTACTCCAGTATCTTGGCCAAGAAAACACTGAATAGGATCACAAAGAGTCAGACACAAATGAAAGAGATGATCAACAATCGCAACTATTATTAAACATTATTATTGCTTGTGAGGTAGCGTACTGTTATTGTCTCCATTCTCCAGTTGAGGAAATTGAGACAGATGGAGGTTAAGTGATTTGTCCAGTGTCATGAGGCTAGTAAGTGTATATATGAATTCAGATCTTCCTAACTCCAGGCCCGGTGCTCTGGCCATTGTGCCACCTAGCAGAGGCCTGACCTTGTCACTCCATGCTCAGACCTCTTCGGTAGATTCCTATCTTCTCTACAACAAAGTGCAAACGTGTTCATTTGACAACAAACCTATTCACAATCTGGCTCCAAACTATTTTTTTCCTAGATGGATCCCATACTGTTCTCCTTTAGGCTGTCCCAGGGAAATTGAATATTTTGTTGTTCTTTACACATGACATTCTATGTCCTTTCCTCTTTGCAAAGACAAACCCCTATGCCTTTAATGTTCTACTTTACTTTGGTCTTGTAGTTTGCCTAGCTTCTTTCAAAGTGCAGTTAAAGTGTTACCTTCTACAAGAAACTTTTCTAACTACCTCCTTAATTATTAGTGCCATCCATTTCCCCTAAATCATTTTGTATTTATTTTCTGTGCTTTTGTACCTGGATACATGATGTTTTCCCCCAGTAGAATATAACCCCCTGAGTTGAGACTTAAAAAAAATTTCCAGTACCTAGATACATTTTTGTCCCTCTCTGAGACTCATTTCTCCATTTGTAAAATTAAAAGAGTTGGAATAATTTATCTTTAAGATCCCTTCTTGCTCTAAATCCTATATTTCATGAGTGAGACTGTGCTTCTGAGTAAATTGCACAATAAATGAACTAACCCATTAACACAGAAACAGAACATTTGTTGGATAAATCAGCAAATAAAGATGTGAGGTAATGAGCATGCTTAGAATCCAAGTCTCAGAATTTTCCATTCTCCCTGAGGATTCAGGATAGGTTAATAGCCAACCTTCAACTTCTTCCCTCCCAGCTGCACCACTACCCAGAAATCTATTGTAACTCTCCTTCTTATGCTTAATAACAGTCTTCAAGACTTTGAAGGGTTATTATACAGAGGGTGGCGACCAGCTGTTTTCCATCTCTACTGAGATCTGAGAAAGGAGGAGCAGGCTTAAGAAACAGTGTGAAGGAGTTAGGCTGGACACAATGAGGGACTTCATAGCTGGGGTAGTGGTGGGACTTTAGAATTCCTTCCCCAGCAGGCATTTACAAAAGGACTTGATTTCCAGCCCTGTCTGCTGTTGCCATAGTATTCTGCCATCCGAGGAAACACATGCTCAGATCAGAATGGCAGGATCTCAGAATCTCAGATTTGGAAGGGATCTCAGAGGTAAATTTGTCCAACCAATATGGAGATAAGCATCCCTTCTATACTATCCCCAACAGGTGATTGTAGAGCATTTTTTTAAAGGCTTCCAGGGAGGGGGAACCTACTTAATTCTAATTCTGGATAACTCTTGCCTAATAGTGAAAATATTTGCATCAAGCCCAAATTTTCCTTCTTACAACTTTCATATGTTGCTATTCTATCCCCTAAGGACAAGCAGAACTGATCTAATCCCTCTTCTTGGGATGATTAATAATAATAAATCATATTTCTCTGGCACTTCATTTTAACTGTGCTATACAAGATCAGAGAATCTCAAGAATTGAAAGGGATATCTCAAAGGTCATTGAGCCCCACTAAGGGAAAAGCATTTTTCTTCATAAGAATGCTGTGAGATAGGTAGTGGGAAGGTTATTCTTTTCATTTTACAGATGAAGAAACAGATTTTGTAAATAGAAGTAATTTGCTACAAGTCAGTAGCAGAAATGAGATTCCAATCCAATTTCTCTGACTCCAAATACAAAGCTCTTTCCACGACAGCAGAGCCATCAAACCTTTGGCTTACCAGGTAAAGAAGGCCTGCCATACTCCCAAGCACAGTCTGGATCTGATTAAAATGTAATCAGGAGATACTTAACAAGATAAAATATACAACATAGATAATATTACATTTAAAAACTAAGTCAATATGAGACCTGCAGTTTCTTTGTATACAAATTTAGTGGCTTCCATTTCTATTTGAGTTCAACAGGCATTGTCTCTGTGAATCTGTTGATTTTTGGATGCAAATGAGTAGTGGTAAAGACTCTTCCATAGTTTGGGAGTTTAAGCCCATGTTCTGCCACCTTCTTGCAGTGGAAGTTCCTTCTTTAATTTTCTGCTTCCTTATCTGCAGAGTAGGGGAAGGATAATGTCTACTTTGCATGCCTCATAAGACTGCTAGCAGGATAAAATGAGATAATGGATGGGAAACTTTATAAACCCTTTGACTCTAATGATTCTGAGTCATTGAGAAAAGGCTGGATTAGGTTTGTTATTCTCTGTTTATGAAAGTGGTGAATTGTGTGCTCCATCTCAGAAAGATTCTCATTCAAAGTAAAGTGAAAAAGTTTACTTATTTAAAAGGGTAAACATTCCCAGCTTGTCTGAGCCAGCAGCTATAATGAGAGCAGAGGCTGGGGGGAAAGCAGGGTTAGCAGAGAGGCTTCCAGTGAAACAAGTTATCTCCTCCACAGATCAGCCCCCAGTGGCTCCTTCTGGTTTTCTATTTCTCAGCTCCTGCTCTATTTTTGTCTTATCCCTTCATGACCGCCAATTTTGAACACCAGCCTCAACCTGGTGACAGCTTTTTTATTTGGTTTACAACTATAGTTTGTGTCTGAAGATCATATGATAGTAAGACTTTAATGGATCAAAGGATCAAAGAGATTGTGCTAGATGGAACTTTGGAGGACATTGAGTCTAAACCCTTTTATTTTACAAGTGGAGAAACTGAGGCATATTGTGGCTAAGGTCTTCTAACTCCAAATCCAGATCTCACTCTGCTGTACCGCACTGCCACCTTGTATCAGAGAGACAGAAAAACAGACACACAACCACACATGCATACCCTTCCTGCCCTCAGTATCTCCTCTCTCACTTCCATTCCTGATGAGCAAGTGACTCTTCTCCTTGCTGAGGAAAACCCTCTACATACATCCTTCTTGATCCATCCTCTCTCACTTCTCTAGAAGCTTGTCCCTACTATTATATCCATTCTCTCTTTAATCTTTCATCTCTATCTACTGGCTCCTTCATAGTTGCCTATAAATATATCCACAATCTTCCTTTAAAAAAACCCTCACTTTTATCCAATTGTTCTTCTGTTCTCCAAAATTCTTCCTCTGTTTCTTTGCTAAACTCCTTGAGAAATCATTTACATTAGGTGTTTTCACTTCCTCTTCTTTTACTCCCTTCTAAACCCCATGCAGTTTGGCTTCCATCTTCATCATTCAACTGAAACTGCCTTCTCAGAGTCACCAATAATTTCTTAACATCCAAATCTAATTGCTTTTTTCTCCATCTCAATTTTTCTTCACCTATCTGAAGTCCTTGACATTATTTGATTACCATATCTTCCTCTTGCATATGCCTCTCTAGGTTTTCATGACAGTTTTTTCCTGGGTATTTGCCTAGAGAGGTTGGGGGATTTATGCAAGGTCACAGGTTGTATAAGTGGCTAAGCTAGGATGTGAAGCCTGCTCTGTTGAGTTCAAGCCCAACACTCACTTCACTAGAACCACAAGGAGATGTGTTTCTAGCCCTGGTTCTATTAGCTTTCTCTATCCTAGTTCTCCATTTATAAAATGAGGTGGTTAGATGAGATGATCTTTAGAATTCCTTCTCTTATGTTCTTTGTTTCATAATATGATGCTACATTTGCATAATCCTTTATGGTTTGAAAATTGCATTTCATATGTTGTTGTCTCATTTGATCCTTAGAACAATTTTTTGGAATAGATGCTCCTATTTTCACCATTTACTAACAAGGGGACTAAGACTCATAGAGATGAAATGATTTTCCCAGCTAACTTGTAGGTGACTAGAGTTAGAGGCAGAATTTGAATACAGGTCCCTCTGAATTTCAAATCTATCATTTCTTTCACCACAGCATGAAAAGCTTCTATGATTCTTAGACTTCTGGCTTTGACAATTGATGATTCCAGGAGGTATTTTTATTCCTCCAGTGGTATTAGAATTTCAGCTGATATATTTCTCATCTTGAATGCTAAAGGGTTGTGCAGAGACTTGAAAGGAATGATGTTCTTTTTTCAGAAAAACCTGGTATTAAAGAATCCTAGAATTCAAAGGGAGCTAGGAGATCATTTAAGTCTAACCTCTTCTTAGATTATGAATTCTGTCTACAACATCCCTGACAAGTGTTTATCTATCCTCCATTGGAAGATCTCCAGGGATGGAGAAACTAACTCACTACTATGGCGAAGTCTGCATCCCACTCTGCGACAGCTAAAATAATTTGGATTTTTCTTTGTATTAAGCTAAAATTTGTTTCCCTATAAGTTAAACCCACTGGTCCTAATTTTGCCCTCTGGCACCAAGTATAACAAGAACGTTTCCCTCTGATAACTTCAAATACTTGAAGACAGCACTCATGTTTAATTCATCTTTTCTCCAGATTAAGTAACATCATTTGCTTTCATATGGTCTCATTTTGCCTCCTGTCACAATCCTGGTATTCTCTTCCTTTGGGCATATTCACCTTATCAATGTCTTTTTAAAAATATGGTGCCCAGAACTGGACACAAACTCTGGATATCGTATGATTAAGGCAGAGAGCTTTCAAGGTATTGCTTCCCTCATTTTAGACCCACTACACTTCAAATAATATAGTCCAAGGATCCATTCTTTTCTTTCTTTGGACTATCATTTTCATAGTGTGGACTCATATTGAACTTGCATACCATTAAGAATTGCAGGTTCTTCTCATATGAGCCATTGTCTAACCTTGCTTTATCCAACCTGTACTTCTAGAGTAGAACTTGAGTTCAGGAATTACATTTACCTCTATTACATCTAATCTTATTATTCTTTTACTAGGCTTATGCCACAAGAGAGCCATTATTGATGAGAAGGAACTTCCTAGATATAGCAAATATTTATAGTAGTACTTATTATAGCAAAGAACCATGGAAAAGGAAGCAAGGTTGTGCAATGGCTAAATAAATTGTGGTATATGGATATAGTGTGCTGTAAGAAATAGCAAATATGAGGAATATTGAGAAACATGGAAAGATCTATATGAACGGATACAAAATGAATTAAGCACATCTGAGTAAATAATATACATAATGACCACAACAATGTAAAAACAAATATAGCAATCAAAAGTGAATTTTACAAAACTATAAAGAACAAGCACATCTTGAAAGGAAGACATGAGAAGACTCTCATAGTCCTTCCCTTGCAGAAGTGAGAGGTCTTTAAGTTTTGCATATTGTACATATTTAAAGACTTTTTCATTGTATTGATCAGATATACTGAATTTTTTCTTGTCTTTTTTGTCTTTAAAGATATTATTTGTTTTATGAGATGGCTCCGTGAGAGAGGGAGGTGAAGGGGGAAAGAGATGAAAGAAATCTAAAATACTTCAATAAAATTTATTTTCAAATGGAAAAATAGTGTTATTAACTTTAACTCTTTGTGCCAGTCTGTTAAAGTCTTTTTGGGTCATTATTGTCACCTAATGTATTAGTTATCCCTTTCCATTTCATATTATCCAAAACCTTCTTACAAGAGAAGAAAAAAACACACCAGAAAAACCTAAACAGATCAGTACCTAGGACAGATCTCCATGGAGGTCCACTAGAAATCTCCCTATAGTTTAACACTGATCCATTAACAAACATTTATTTAATGTATCCAGTGATTTTAGAGGCCACTATTGTCACCCAGTCCACATCTCTTAAACCTTTCCATAATAGTATATTGAGAGAATCTTTCAACAGCCTTGCCAAAATCTATAAATATGATGTCCATTCCCTGAACTACTTGATGAAAAGTTAGTTTGTTATGACCTGTTTTTGATAAACACGTTCTGATTCTTAGTGATCACCTTTATATGCTCAGAAGAGATACTTTTAATAATGCATTTTGGAATCCTAGCAGGAATAAATTGCAAGTTTATTACTTAATAGTCTACAGTAGCCACCTTGATCCCATTTTTGAAAACTGAAACATCTGTCTATCTCTAGTCCCATAATACCTCTCCTATTCTTCACAGTTCTTCAGTGATCATCAACGGTAGCTCAGCAATCACATCAGCCATTTCTTTTAGTAACCTGAGATATTTTTGATAAGGTCTGTGATTTGATCTCAATAAAGGCAGCTAGCTGCCTTCTTACCATCTCCTCACTTATTTTGTGTTTCCATGATTAACTATATTTTTACCTGTCCCACCCAGTCTAAGAGTTAGTTCACTGTGAGAAGCTGACTCAGTGAGCAGGACCTGACCCAGAGATAGGAACTGCAAAGCATGTTTAGTAATAGTCAAGCTAGAAGAATACTTGACTATATTAGATTATGACAATCCATTGGATTCAGCCCAATGGCCATTTTTGGAGAACCCTTGTAGTTCTCCACACCTTATTTGCTGGAACTTTTCATTTTCCAATAGAATGTTGGAGAGTCCCAAAGATACAACCTGAAATGAATTGAGGCAAGGTTCATGGATAATGATCTGAATGATGTCAAGCCCTGTTCAAGGGCAGACAAGTCTCTTTGGCTGGAGGTGTGGCTGGCAAGGAACCTGACTGGGAGGTCTTTGGGGGAATACTGGGGAGAAATAGTCATGACTTAAACCAGGTCTGTGAGTTAAAAAGGAGGAACTGTCAATGTGATTTGTAGAGGGACAGAAGTCAGCTAAGGAATTCTGGAATACATAGTCTTGAATTATAGATTCAGTAGAAATGTTAAAGAACCTTTAGCTTTCAATTCCTTCATTTTGTAGCTAAGGAAAAGGAAGCCCAGAGAGGTTAAGTGACTTGCTAGATCATAATCAGATTCTACCCTCTTTGGGATGCCTCCCAAAAGCCCTGCTCTTGGTGCTCTACTCTCCATTTTTTCTCAGTGACCTCATTCATTTTGATGGGTTCAGTGACTTCTGTGCTGCTAATTTCCAGATCTATACATTGCTCTAGGCTCTCTCTCAAGCTCCCACCCTTCATCACCAATAGTCCATTAGACATTTTGAACTGGATGTCCTATATGCAACTCAGACATATCCAAAACTGAATTCATCTTCTTTCCCCATAACCTACAATATTCCAGACTTCTCTATCCTTGTAAAGGCCATCACACAATTCTTCTATTCACACAAGTTCACAGTCTTGGTGTTATCCTACCTCACTCTCACTTGCCCCATCTGTCCAATCACCTGCCTGTTTCTACTGATTTTATATCCACAAACCTGTGTCATATCAATCCCTTCCCTCCACTCCAGGGATAATGCCCATCATTAATTCTTACTTGTTCTATTACAATAGCCTTCTAATTTATCTCCCTGCCTTAGGTTTATCCCCTGCACAGTCACTGACATAGCAGTACATATCTCTGCCAAAGGAATACTTCTAAAGCATAGATCTGACCACATTCCTCCCCTGCTCCATTAAACTCAGACATTCCCTATTGCCTGAGGGACCAAATACAAACACTTTTATTTGACATTTAAATCCCTGGCTCCAACTCACCTCTTTTCTAAACTCAGCAGTTCAACCAAAGGGGATTCCTCAGGCAGCTGGTTGAGCAGGCACTGAACCTGGAGTCAGGAAGACCTAAGTTCTCAGAAGACCAGATCTCAGACACTTACTAGCTATGGGACCTTGGACATGTTACAGCTCTTGATAAAGGCTTATTATTCCCCTCTCCTTCCTTCTTGCTGATCTTCACACATAGCATTGCATTCCCTAACTTACTACAGCTTAGCTCCTCAAAATCTCCTTGTCATTTTTTACAAAAGTAAATGTTCTTTCTCCTATAGAATGTGAGCCCCTTGAGGGGAGGAACCATTTTAGTTTTGGTCTTTGAATTCCTGGTGCCTAGCTCATAGCAGGTGATCAATAAGTGCTTGTTGATTAATAGCCCAACAACACTACACAAGTTGTCAGTGGGAGAGTCAGGATGTGAACTCAGCACCTCTAACTCCAGATCTGACTTTCTTTCCATTCCACCAAGGTGAGTCTATAGGTTATAGAGGATAACAGTCAACAAGTAGTATAGATTCCTTGTGTCAGAATCAGTGGGGGGCAATCTTGGGAGATGTAGACCAAAGGCAGACTGGGTTAGAAATTATAGAGGATGCCAGTTGGTTGGTGTGAAACAGGAGCATGTATGGTCACAAGAACAAGGGAGAGAACAGAATTATGAGCCCTTTAGCACACTCAAGAAATCGAACTATGGAAGCAGGGGGATTGGAGTTATGGGCAAAAATTTTAACAAGAGCACAGGGAGCAGATAAAAGCATGGAGAGCCAGAGCCTCCGGTTTTTTCACATTTGTCCTTTCTACTACTGTAACAGATACGTTTGTTGCTGAAGAGATAATGAGCTAAAGGGCTCCAAGTCTGAGATGTGTTGCTGGATGGAGAAGGGAGAACAGAAGGGATAGAGAGATCCTCAGTGGTTTTCCCCATGTGTATGTTTGTTTTCCCCTGTGTTCTATGTGTCCCTGGGGAAATCTTTTGCATTAGGCCATGCTGTGAACTGCTGAAGGGTTTGCTGTGGCTGATTTGGTTTCACAACAGCTGTGTCCTTGATAATACCTCCTAAAATATTCTGTTTTGAGAATAGCTTGCAGGACCTCAGCAGAGCTAAGCCAGTACTGTAGGAAATGGAAACAGAAATGGACTGACCAATTAAAAGGAAGCTGATCTCTGAGTGACTGCAAAACCAATACTGGTCCCAGAGAACAGATAATGAAACATATCTCCCTCATCTTAGCGGAGAGGTGGGGGCCTATGGGGTAGAATGGTGTATATATTGTCAGATTTTGCTTTTGCTCAATATTTTTTTGTATGCTTGTTAGAAGGGAGGGTTTACGACCATTTTGCTCATCTCCAGAAATGACAGTTATGTAAACACAAAAAGTCACAATTGCACTTTTAAAAAATGGTCAGAGTAAGATGAATTTTGACCGATTGTTAGTTAAGTGGATCCAGGCAAAGCTAGACTCTGAGGAAGGGCTATTACTGGGAGCTCCTTGAGGGCAGGGGCTGTATTTTTGCATTTTTGTTGTATCCCCAACCCTTAGCACAGTGCTTGGCGCACAATAGGTGCCTAATAAATGCTTGTGAATGATACTGATGTTCACTGCTATAGTAGCTAGGTGGTGAGGTGGATAGCCCTTGAATCAGGAGGACCTGAGTTCAAATCCAGTCTCATATACTTATTAGTTATGTGAACCTAGACAAGCCACTTAACTGTTTGCCTCAGTTTCCTCACCTGTAAAATGAATTGGAGAAGGAATGGCAAATACTCCAACATCTTTGCCAAGAAAACTCCAAAGAGGTCACAGAGAATAGGATAAAATAGAAATGACACCACCACAACCTGGTTTTTGTGTAAGAAATAACCTGTCTTCTCTGCAGGGGAGTAAATCCCAGGGAGGTAATAGTAGAGCCACGCAGTCAGGCTGGAACCAGAGGCAAGGAAACTTTCTGATGGGCAGGCTGGGGCTAAATTCTTCTGGGAATAAAATGTCTTCCCAACTTGTAATCAGACTTACTGAAGTTTGTGACATATGGTGCAAAAATATTTTAGTAGTCACAGTACTAGCTAGTATTTATATAGTGCCTTAAGGCTTACAAAGTACTCTATGCATGTTAGTCTCATTTGATACAACAATTCTGTGAGATAGTTGCTATTATTGTCTTATTTTATAGATGAGAAAACTCAGATTGAGAGAGTTAAATGATGTTGGGGGAAGGATGTCACATAATTAGGAAATATCTAAAGCAGAATTTGAACTCAGATTTCCCTGACTCCAAGTTCACAATGGAGTAGATTCATATAGAAAGAAAGGAGGCAGGAGGACAACCTAAGAAAGGGAGAGATGTTAGAACAGCTGCAGATGTTGAGTAAAAAGGACAGAAGTGGATGTGTGGCCAAGTCCTGAATGTTTTGTTCTTGATAAGTTGTTTTCAGTCATGTCCAACTCTTTATGTCCTCTTTTGGGGTCTTCTTGGCAGAGATATTGGAGTGGTTTGCCTTTTCTTTCTCCAGCTCATTTTAAGGATAAGAAAACTGAGGCAAACAGGCTTAATTGACTTGCCCTAGGTCACACAAATCTGTCTAATTCCAGATTTGAACTCAGGTCTTCCTGACTCGAGGTCTCACATTCTTTCCATAGCTCTGCCTACCTTTCACCAGTCATGTATGTAACCCTGTACAATTCAATGCTGCTAGTGAGTAGACAAGTGAATCAAGTCTTCCCTGTGCACCTGAGATTCCATGGACTTCTCTACATGGCTGACCCTTGTACCCAATTTGATTAACTCCCTAGAAACTCTACTTGGGCCTGTCATTCACCCCTAGGATTATGAAATAGTACTGAGGTTGTCTGCTTCCCTTAAAATCCAATTCCAATGACTCATTAGAGCATGGAGGTGACCTTGGACTCCACCAGGCTGTGCCAGTGGAGCACCAGCTCTGCAAGTCTTCCCAAGCTGGAAAAGCTTGGAGTTGGAGGACTCCATGTCTGTCATCTGTGGGCTCATTACCAGGAGCTGGGCCATCAGGGCACCATTTTTCTTTTTATTTCCTTCTTATCCATAGCAACTTTATAAAGTTCAGCTGTGAAAGGGCTAGGATCTGGGTTAGTGGAGAGAGACCACACTGCCAGAATCACAGATGATTTGAAGACCAAAATCTTTATTTCCTCCTTTCTGTTTGTTTTATGTTTCATAGGTATGGATCTTTGGTAAAGGACTTTGCTTTCTGGGCTACAACCAGAAACCATCACAGTCTTCTCCTCTCAGCTTTCTTACCAGCCTGTAGGCAGAGATCTTTTGGTTCCACCCAGCCTTACCAATTACTAAACCAGAATTTCCAGGCCCCAGTAGCACTTCCCTCTTTGACTGGCACCTGAAGTCCTGAACAAGACAGGAGCTAGAAAGACAAGATATGTTTAGAGGATGATAAGACTAGTCTGACTAGTAGGGATGTTTTACTTGCAAAAAGTATTATTTTTTGGGGTTTGGAGAAAATCTTTACTTAAATATCCTATAGTCCAGGGGATCTCAGCCTGGTATCTGTGAAGTTGGTTTTTTGTTTGTTCGTTTAAGTATTTTTATAACTATTTCAGTATAATTGATTTCCTCTGTAATCCATGTGTTTTGTTTAGTGCACTTAATAATATTCTGATAAGAGAGCCTTAGGCATGGTGAGTGGAGTTCAAGAGAAAAAAGATTAAGAATCCTGCTGTAGTTGTAGCTAGCCAGTCATTCTTGGCTTGGAATGGCGAAAGGTATGAGAGAGGGAAGAAAGGCAGAGAATTTAGTCCATGTGCAAACAGTTGGAATAAAATACCAACGTATTTAATGAAACACAAAATTATTAAATGAGCTTCAAGCATAGTATTTATAACTGAAGCTCACAGAAGTTATTCATTGCAAAAGGTACTTATTTCTGAGGATTTCTTCCACAGTGTATTCATGTGGACACTCCCCATCTCTCCCCTCTTGCCTCGCATCCATGTCAACTGATACAGCATTTTGAAACCTAAAATGAGACTACATTTTCAAGGGACTTTACATACATATATTTAAAATAAATGAAATTCACAATTAATGAGTTACCTTATCGACCTTTCTTTCTCCTATGGAGTCAGACTGGTTTTCTTACCGTTCTTCTAATATGTGATGGTTTTTCCATATCTACAACTTTTGCACTTTGCTCTGGGCCTCAATTTCCTTTTCTGCAAAATAAGGCTATTGAACTAGATGGTGTCTAAGATCCTTTACAGCTCTAATATCCATGGTTCTATGGTCAACCACTATTTGGATGGAGTATGCCTTAGACTAAACCATCACCTCCAAAGGCCTAAACATTGAGATTCATCACACTGCTCACTTCTGTTCTGATGCCTCTCCTACTATTTTACTCCTCCTCAACCTTCATGTTACCTATTGTGTCATCTGACCCCTTGATCCATCACCTCATTCTCCAAGTCAATCATTTCTGTTCAGAATCCACTTCCTTCTCTTTGCAGCCTTGATTCTACAAGAGTCATCTTTGAATCTCTGATCTCTTTGTCTTGCCATTTCCACTTTGCTAATTCTCCTGCCATTTCCCCTTTTTGTTCTTACTTAAACAACTCATCCAATTCTTCTTGAGGAATGTTTAAAATCATGAGGGTTGGGTCAACTACAAATTTAATTCATGCTATCAGACCTCTATTGGACATTCGCAACTGTATGGCAACACTATTCATTCAACTGACTCCCAATTGACTCCTTAAGGTGATTTTTCTAAACTTTTCCCTCTTTCCTCAAAATTACAACTCTAATCCAGTCCCCTTCTCTTTAAGCAAATGACCTTCTCTACTACTTAATTGAGAAAGTTGAGACCCTCAGTGACATGTGTCCCTAGCTAGAAGCATCAGAGTTCAAAAGAAAGAGCACTATTTCCTTCCATAGAGGACCTGGATTCAAACTCTATCTCTAATTCTAATTACCTGTGGAGTCTTTGATAAGTCACAATGTCTTTGGGCCTCTGTTTACTCACTTATAAAATTTGAGCGATCTATTAGATGGACTCAGAGGTCTTTTCCAGTTCTAGATATATGATACTATGATATCCCACCAACTTGATCCACTTCTTTAATGTTCATTATATTCACCTATCTTCAATTTCCCCAGTCTCATAGAGTGAGGTAGTCATCTTTCTTGTCAAGCCTAACATTTGTGCTTATGCCCATTCCTCCCAAACTATTCCATCAATCTGTCAAACCACCTTCAATCTTTTCCTTTCTATTGGATCTTTCTCCTTTATTTCCAAAATGCTCAGGTCTCTCATATTTAAATATCTTTTCTTTGACTCTGATATCTCTGTGAATATCCTCTTACTTCTTTCCTCCCCCTTTTATTGCCATTTTCTTACTATTCACTCCCTTCTTGTACTTCCAGCTCCTAGTTCCTAGCTCCACCACTTGATTAAAACTCTTCTAAGGTCAGTCAGTCTGTCAGTCAGTCAATAAGCATTTATCAGTCATCTGCCTTGTGCCAGGCATTGGGGCTAAGCACAGTCACCAATAGCCTCAACTGCCAAATCCAACTGCTTTCTTTCATTTCTCACATTCCTTGAATTTTCTATAGAATTTGACACCATTGATCATTCTCTCCTCCAACAAATCAACAAACATTTACTAAACTTCTATTTTTAAGGTTTGCTGTGCTGGGTGCTGCAGATACAAAAAGAAAAAAAACTTGAACAGACCCTGCCCTTCAAGAAAGTTTTATTAATTCTACTGAGTATCCTTCCTGATACTCTTGCCTCCCTCAGATTCTGTGACATTCCTCTCTCTTGGTTCTTTTCTTATCTGACAAATCTTTTTAACTTATTTTATTGGCTTAGCTTTCTGATTCCACCTTCTAAATGGTTTTGCCTTCCAGGGCTCTATATCCTGACCCCTTTTCTCTCTATGCTTTTTCCCTTTATGATAACCTAGACAGTAGAAGTACTACTACTTATTATGATCTGGATGACCTTGGTTAAGTCATTTCCTTCCCTCCAGCATCATTACCTCACCTATAAAAGAGCTGCATTAGGTGATCTCACAGTTCCCTTCCTGCCCTTAATCCTATAATCCCCCAGAAATGGTACTGTAGAAGGATTTGCTTTATGATATTGTGATAGGGAGAATATTTAGCAGAGGTCTCTTACCATGTGGGTTAGGTTAGTTTGTTTCCTTAAAAGGTACTGAAAGCATCCTGGAGACTTAATTGGCTCAGGGGACTCGAGGTTTAGGCTGTTGATTTGGTTTCCTGGTTGACTGAGTACAAAAAACCAAGAGAAACTCAAGCTCCTCCCTGATGCTTGACTGGTAAACACAGGCAACACAGGGGCAGGAGACCTTTGTGTCTGAATGAATAGTCTTGTTGAATATTCTTCCCCTGCTATGGCTAATTAAGTTTCTTTTGTCAACTGTCATATCATCTACTAGAGTTTCCTTTTATTCCAAGATTGAACCTAAATTACCAGGGGACTGGCCTGACTCAGGTCTTTCCTAGAACAGATGCCATGTTAACGGTGCCATACAAGAGCAGCATGGTCAAATAAGAAAATATGTGCAAAGCACTTTGAAAACCTGAAAGTTCTATAGAAATGTTAAAAAAACAACAGTATTAATTAATAATATTAATAATAAATAATAACAATTGTTATTCCTCCCCAGAAGCCTTCTCACTCTGAAAAATCATTTAGTTTCTGAGGTTCCTTTCTCTGATTGATTAGTTCCTTCAGGAACTTCCATTTTAAACAAGTGCCCAAGTCAGTCAGATTCAATCCTTCTTTCCCATCTGGATGCCACCCCTTACTTTCTGGTCTTCCCCCCCCACCCCATATCCCTGTGCAGGTAATCTCTTCCATTCCCGTTAGAATTTAGGCTCCTTGAGATCAAGGACCATTTTTGTTTTGGCTTGTTTTGTATCCACAGCACTTAGCACAGTTCTTAGTATGTAGCATGTACTTAATAAATTCATATTGTCTTGATTTGCCCCAACCCCTACACTCACTTGATGGCAGCCGTGGACTTGTGCATTTGGACTGACAACTCCTGCTTTTGAAGATGAGGTTTGGAGTTGCTCTGATTGGAGGCAGTGAAGTACAATGGAAAGAGGACTGAATAGCAGCTGCAGGACCTGATTTGGAAGAAGTCCAGCTACTACTAATTATATTAGCTTGGGTAAGTTATTTTCCCTATATAAACCTCCATTCTCTTGTCTAAATAACAAGAGGATGATGATACTTGCAACTCCTGCCTCACAGGAGTATTGTGAGGGAAGTCATCATTAAAATACTATAAAACAATGATAGCTTGTGTATAATAAGGATAACTATAGCTAACATTTAGAGTGCTTACTATGTGCCAGGCATTTTACAATGATCGTCTCATTTGATTTTTACAACAATCTTGTGAGGTAAGTGTTACTGTTATTCCCATTTCACAGATGAGGAAAGAGGCAAACAAGAGTTAAGTAACTTGCCCAGGGTTAGAGCTGGATTTGAACTCAGGTCTTCCTGACTTTAGGCTTGGTGCTCCATCCACTGCAGCCACCTAGCTGCCACAATTTACTTAGTACTTTAATGTTTGCTGAGCTTTTTATACCTATTATGTCATTTGTTTCTCACAACCATCTTCTAAAGTAGGTCCTGTTGCTATCCTCATCTTACAGGTAAGGAAACTGAGACTGAGAGGTAAAGTGACTTGCCCAGGGTGACACAGTTAGCAAGTGACTGAGGCAGGATTTGAATTCAGATCTTTATGACTCAAATTTCAGTTCTAAGCTCTTACTGGTATTACTAATTTTATATTTCACGAAGCTTTGAGTTATACTGTATATAAGAATAAAATGTGTGACTAATTCAGTACAGTACTGGTGGTAATTTGATTAGAACTTTAACTTAAGGTCAGGAATTGCTTGTTTTTTCTGTACATCTCTTCTCTCCTCTATACAGTATAGATTTAATATATGCTAATTGATTTTCACTCTGAAACTGACTGAATAATTGGTGAGTCCCTTACTGGACCCACCATATCAACAGGGAACCTAGCCATGCTGTTCACTCCCCACTTTTGACTCCATGTCTAGACTGTACTGTACCCCTGTGCCCTACTCGCCCAACTTTTTGTTTCCCTCATTAGAATGTAAGTTTGTTGAGAGTTGGGCTTGTTCATGTATCTCCAGAACTTAGCCCTATACCTGGCACGTAATAAATGGTTCATAAGTGCTCTATATCTAATCTATCCATCCATTTATCTAAGATGGGCATCTGGCCCAAGAGCAGGGACATGGGTGCCTTTTATAGCTTTGTTCCTATAGGAAAGTCAGATTCAATTTACACGGTATTGTCTTACAAGACCTTTCCAAAGAACATATCACTAAGTTCAAAGATTGCTTGTAACCAACTCAAAAAAGATCTCCAGATTCTCTTATAGCAAAGATATGGTTCTTTCCTTCTGTTCACTCCTCTAAGAAGTTATCTTATTACTGAACAACAACTGGGTTACTGTTTTACGTACCACACAGGCAAATTAGTTCTTTTGGAAAATAAAACACAAAATTGTTTTCATGCCCAAGGATGACCGGGATTGTGTGTGTAGGGGTGGGAGGAAGAATTTCCTTGGGTAAAATTAAGGCTGGGCTGTGGCCCATTTCACTAACCAAGAGAATCAAAACAAATCCATAAAACAATGTGGAACAAAGGAAGTTATTTATTATTCAGTACAGCTTCCACTTCCAAATTTGGCATATCATTAACATTTTACTTATAGGATTTTTAATGAATGCAATTAAGACATATACTCTGGCTTCTTGTGTAGGACTCAAGAGAACATGACTTTTCTGGAAGTATGAAAGAGGTTGGCAACCAGGCTTTGCTGGGCAAAGTCCCAGAAAGTTGGCACCATGTGCCTTGCCTTCTCTCTCAGCCATCCTTGCTCATAGTTGTCCCCCTCCTAGTATCTTCACAGCCCTGCACTGGCCTTCTATGTCTCATTCCCACTCTTTCTTTCAGAACCATATCTGTCTAGTAGAAAGAGCTATTGGATTTGACCTCAGTTCTGACCACTCCCAGGTCACCCACAGGAGTTGGGGAAGAGTGAGGAGGAATTAGAAAATGACATATAACCTTTGGTGAATACGGTTGGATTAATCTAAGATTCAAACGTCATATTTAGGTCAATGGTTAGAGAAGGAGAAGTAGGAGAAGAAGGAGGAGAAGAAGAAAGGAGAAGGAGAAGTTCACAGAGGCAATCAATCCAATAGATTAGATAGGGATGGCATTGGAACTATGAATTAGATTTGGAACCAGAGAACCTGAACTGTAATCCCAACTTTGCCCATTACCATCTTGTGACTGTGGGCAAGTCATGTCTCCTTTTTGACCTCAGTGCTTCTTCTGAGAAAAAAAGGTTTTTTCTTCCTTATTTACAGACATGGGGGACTATGGGTATGAAATGCTGCATATATTATCAGACTCAGTTGATGTGTTGGTCAGTTATGCTGAAATTTCCCCCCCCCCCTTTTTTCCTTCTTTATTTTTTGTTAGAAGGAATGGCTTGCGGGTTAGGAAAGTGGGGAGATGTTATGTTTAAAGATAAAGTCGATGTAAATACAAAAGATATCAATAAAAATTAAAAATTTAGGAAACAAAAAATAAAGGGAGTTAGTTGGATTACATGTTCTCCAAGGCCATTCCAGTTCTAAACATTATGAAA
Source organism: Potorous gilbertii (assembly GCA_028658325.1). Taxonomy (NCBI): domain Eukaryota; kingdom Metazoa; phylum Chordata; class Mammalia; order Diprotodontia; family Potoroidae; genus Potorous; species Potorous gilbertii. Next base: position 407,458,590 of record CM053769.1, read on the forward strand.
TCGTGACTGAACTGAGTGCAGACCAAACAGGTTCAGTACCAGAGTTGGGAAGGGATTGGTGCAAATATACAAAGGGCCAGAAATATCATGGAAGGAGAAGCCAAAGGTATTAGGTATCAGTCTGAGACAGAGGCCTTTATAGCAAAAGCACCGCAGCCATGTCCCTCCCTTCTTAGTTAGGTCTACGTAACTGACTTTTTGTGTCATTCTGGGCAAATCAGTTCACCTCTTAGCCATCATTTTTCTCATTGTCATCATCATCATCATTGCTGTTATTCATAGCAATCTCAATTAGTAATAAGGTAATATGGACTGATCTTAGAGTCAGAACAACCTGGGTACAAGTCCTACCTTTAACTCATACTGAGTAACTATGTGACTCTGAGCAAGGCAATGCACATCTCAGTGCAATCCACTGAGTCAGGGTTCTTAACTTTCACAGAATTTTAATTTTTTAAGCTAAAAAAGGTTCTTAACCATTTTTCTGTGGGATAGACTCCTTCAGCAATGATGAAGTCTTTGGACCCCATCTCAGAATAATGCTTCTAAATGCATAAAATAAAGTACATAAGGCCCCTCTCTCCCTCTCTCTAAAATAATATATGTGTATATATGCATATATAATGTGTTTATACACACTTTATATCTATATAGTTTATTATCTATATCTATCTTTTCTCTCTCCCTCTCCTTCCCCGCCCCCTCCAATTTCCAGGCTCTCCGACTCTAAATCTAAAAGTTGCAGACCTTTATTGGCAAAGGAAGTTTCCTTGTGAATACCTGACACTGAAGAAATTTTAGGTCCATACAAAACCAATATTAATCTTGAAGAGGAAGGAGAAGAAGGAGAAGTAGGAGAAGGAAGAAGGAGGAACAGAAGAGAAGAAGGAGAAGGAGGAGGAGAAGGAGAAGAAGGAAGAAGGAGGAGAAAAAGAGAAGAAGAAGGAAGAGGAGGAGGAGTAGAATCATTATGGAAGAGCCTGGGATTAGTACCTGATGGATGAAATGGACTCTTTTGTTTCTTGTTTTCCTGGGCAATCTGGGGAGGGGGTTGCTGATTTCTGGAGTCATAACTGAAGCATTCTCCTCTTCTCTTGGAAAGACTTCATAACATTTCATATAGTTGTCCTTTTTCTATGAATGTTTTTCACCTTTGCTATGTGTCTCTTAAAGTGACACTAGGCTCCTGCTGGGTAATCTTGCTGCCTCTGGCTCTATTCACAGGACAGATGTATGCTCCATACCATTAAGAGCTTGGGAATTTATCTTCTTCCCTTTCCCCAGAAACTGATCAAAGTCTTGGCTTCTCACAGTTAGGTTAGATCTCTGGATGGTCCTCATAACAGCATGGGTTTCTTTCTCAAAAGATGGAAAATAGCCACCCAGATTTATAGAAGGGATTTGATCTGTATTTCATTTGTTGAGAAATAGTGTAGCCAAGGGAGCAATTAGGTGACAAAGTAGATAAGAATGCCAGGCTTGGAGTCAAGAAGACTCATTTTCATGAATTCAGATCAAGCCTCACACAGTTATTAGCTATGTGACCCTGGTCAAGTCATTTAACCTTGTTTGTCTCAGTTTCCTCATCTTTCAGATGAGCTGGAGAAAGAAATGGCAAACCACTCTAGTATCTTTTCCAAGAAAACTCCAAATGGGGCCACAAAGAGTTGAATGTGACTGAAAAACAACTGAACCACAAGCCAGTAACAATTGTACAAACTTTCAGCCAATCATCTTTTCACAACAGGGAATGTAATAAGCTACCCTGGATACCAGAAACTTGAGGCATTATGAGATATGTTCAATGGTGGAAAGTACGGTGGAAAGCCATTAAATTCTGAGTTAGAGGATGTGGGTGTGAATCCTGGCTCTACGAACTACCATCATGACCCTTATCCTTACAAGCTTCAGTTTCCAAGTCTATAAAAATGGAGGAACTGGAAAAGATGACCTCTATGGTCCTTTCCATACAGCTTCCTATTCTCTTGATTCTATGTGTCATTTTTTGAGCAGAGATAAGGTACTTTTGTGACCTTTGCCATAAGCCTGAGAGAGCCACTCCAAAGGTTATTAAAATGGTTAGAAAATTAAATAGGCCATTTCTCCTTTACCAAAGCACATCATTAGGGCAAAAACGGAGGGTTAAGACTACAGTCTGCTCTCTAATGCTAACTTGTATTGTTAAGGAAGTCATTTAACCTCTCTGGGTGCTAGGATTTATAGTGGTGGAGAGGATCACTGCTACAAGGAAGTGAAATATGGAAGTGAGATTTTTCATCTTTTCTATGTACAAGGTCATTTGCTAGACCTGTGAGAGATATAAAGATGGACAACTGATGGTCCTCTGATCTTATCTTGCGCTCCTGCCTTGCTCCAATCTACCTTTCTGACCTTTATTTCACACTTTCCTATATTCATTCTACATTCTAACTACTACTGGCCATTTTCTGATGATCTTTACATCTCTGTGCTTTCATACCCACACTATCTCATATGTTGGGATAACAGTTCCTGTTGAAATCCTTTTCTTCTCTCAGGGTTCAGGCTAGAAGCTACCTCTTTCATGAAGTCTTCTTTGATGTTTTCTACTACAAGTGAAGTTTTCTCCTCAAAATTTCTTGTGTTATTTTTGTCTGGTACTCTTCTTTGCCTCTCTCACATTCTACCTTGTATATATACACACACACACACACACACACGTACACACATATACACACACATGGGGTAGGTTTTGTTCCTTTCTACCTCTAGCCTCATACATGACATCTTGTAGTAGAGGTCCTTGACTAGTAGGATACATCAAAGGGAAGGGAGAAAGAGGGAGGGAGGAAGAGAGAGAGACAGAGATACAGTGAGAGACATATAGAGAGAAAGAGAGAGGGATAGAGAGACACAGGGAGAGACATAGAGACACACAGAGACAGAGACAAAAGGGAGAGAGAAGAGATAGAAGAGAGAGACAACAGAGAGACAGAGACACAAGAGAGACAGAAAGAAACAGACAGGGTGGGGAGAGAGAGAGAGAGAGAGAAAAGAAGAAGAAGAAG
>CM053769.1:407461736-407502937 GCA_028658325.1 Potorous gilbertii
GTGATTGTGTGTGTCAGCTGGAGAGAGCATCTTAGGTTTATGAGGGGAATGTTTTGTTACGATTTTCTTTTGTGTTGAGCTATGTCTACTAACTATTAAAGATAAATACACCAGTGGGAGTTCATAACTTAGAGTTTTAGGAGTGCAGATCCTTGGCGTAATCTTGAATTAGAAGTAGTAGGCTCCCTCTGGAAGAGCCAGTGTGCTAGCGTGAGCTCCAGTTGCAGGTGGGGTAGTCCATTATGCTATATATATCCTATCCATCCCATTAGACTGTAAGCAACTCAAGGACAGAAACTGTATCATTTTTCATCTTTGTACCCCCATTATTCAGACAATGATATTGTCAATATTTTAAACTAGTTTTTGATTTCATTGGGGTAGGAATTTCCTGGTGGGGAACATTCCCCTTCATGAACATTATCAACGAAAACACCTCCTTTGCAGATTTTTAATCTCAGAGAGTAGCCTGGGTGGGGGGTGGGCATTGAAAGATTAAGAATTGGACTTTTCCACCTGTACTTCTTCTTGGTTTCATCTCCATGGAAAGAGATGCCCCTGTGCCAGGTGTCTCTCCCCCACTCCATCTTCCCCACCCCCTCATCTTTCCAGCTTCTTTTTGTTTATTGTCTTCCCCCATTAGACTGTAAGCAACTTGAAGGCAGGGACTTTCTTTTTCCTGTTTGTATCCTCAGTGCTTATAACAGTGCCTGCAACATAGTAGATACATAATAAAAATTTATTGAATTGCTTTGAAAAATGACCTCCCCAGGGTCATAGAACTAGCATGTGTCAGAGAGCCCTGAAATCAAGTCTTCCTATCTCTGAGATCAGTGCTCTATACCCCTGCTTTCTATCCATGTAAGAGATCTTCAATAAATGTTTTTTGAATTGAATTGAATAAAAACTTGTCCTTAAGGAGTCTGCAGCCTATTAATAAAAGATAATAGTATGAGGAACAATCAAAAGATCTTAGAAGACCTGAGCTTCAGTCCCAGGATATGATGCTGAGGTCTCTTCTAGCTCTGACATTCTATGGTTTTGTAATTCTAAAGTCCCTTCTGATTTGGGCTTTCTATTATATTTCTATATTCTCTTCAAGTGACTATAATACAAGGTTGAATGTTAGCGCACAATAATAGAAGTTCAAAGTGCTCTGGGATTCAGAGGAGGGAGAAATATAATGATAACAACTGCCTGAATTATAGCATCAAAGTGTTGTGAGGAACAAATGAGATAATGGTTTTGAAAGTCCTGTAAGAAAGTACAAAAAGCTATGCATGTAGCAGTGATCATCATTAAGGCACCCAACTGACCTGGTTTTATCCAGATATAAGGGACCCTCACCTGTAAAATAGCCGGCATCTGGGGAGCACTTAAAATCGGGGCCATTCTACTAACAGCGCATTTATGTTAAACACTTTCAGAACCAGAAAAGGAGGTGGCATCCTACTGTTGATCCCCCGCACTTGAAATTCAAAGATTGGTGACCCTGGCTAAATCATTTAACCTCTCTGGGCCTCAGTTTCCTGTAAAAATCAAAGGGATGGCCTCCAAGATTCTTTCCGGCTCTAAATCCTGTGATTCCATGTCTTATATCCATTAGCTGTATGACTCTTAGAAGGTCACTTAGCTGAGCCTTACATGAGGATATTGGGTACTGATAGGGGTAGCTGTGAAGAACACATTTTATAAACCTTGATATACTTATCAAAATGTGATTTGTTATTATTGCATACCTCACAGAGTAGTTGGGAGGAGGGTAAATGGTCAGCCAGAAGGCTGGGTATAAGAGAGGGTCAAACTTATTCTGTGTAGTGTAAAGGATAGAATCAGGACCAAAAGACAGAGGCGACAAGCAGGTGAATTTTAGCTCAAAGGAAGAACTTCCCAATGACTGCAGCTATCTGAGATTGGAATGTGCTGCTGTCTAGTGAGATATCATCAAGTTCCCCATGCTTGCAGTTGTTCAAGGAGAAATGCATGAACACTTGTCAGGGATGATGGAATCATAGAATTTAGAGCTTCCAGAGACCTTAGGGGATCTTCAGGAAGGGTGCGAGCTTGATAACCTTTGTGGACCCTTCCAAATCTGAAAGTTCATGATGTCACAAAACTAGCTGATAAGAGGCAGCTGTTTGTCGCAGTGTATAGGGAATTGGGCTTGCAGTCAGGAAGCTCTGAGTTCAGATTCAGCCTCAGATATTCAGATAGCAAGTCACTTTAACCACCTCAGTTTCTCAACTGGAAAATGGGGATCATAACATATAGATGTTTAATAAATGTTTATTTCCTTTATTGCCTTATAAGAGCTCTCCCTCCACTTTAAATTTTTCAAGTTGAGATATCTGATTCCTGCAGCATTCCAATTGGGGATAATTAAAAAAAAATAGATTACTTGCTTACTTACAGCATCAGCAAGATTCTCAAGAGAAAAACATACTGTATTCTCAAGTCACTTCCCCCTTCACTTTCGGCCCTGTAATCAGAGTAGTCATTTGGGCAAATCAAATTAGGAGGACAGAGAAACGTCCCCTTTTTTTGTAATTTAAAATACAACTCCATATAAGACAAAGCAGGGATTGTTACTATCAAACTGATGTTAACTGTGGAAATTCACTGGAAAGAAGATTAAAAACCTGACAAAGCTGAAATAGAGTCAGCCCTCAATGAAATGGTGAAGGATACATTGTTTGTTTCTAGTGTTTCCAGGTTCCCCTTGCAGTGGGGTTCTTGGGGGCTTCTGTTACCTCAATCAGAACAGAAGAAAGAAAAAAAGAACAGCAGAAAGAGAGATCTCTGGGGATAAGAAGGTAGAAGATATCTTGAAGGGCAGTCTATCCTTCCCTCTGATCCTGCCATATGAAAATGGAGCTAGCCCAAGCTTCTGGGCTGGTGTTTTAAAATTGGTCCTTCTACGGTAGAATTGAGATGATTGACAAAACAGGGGAGTCAAGAGAGTCAGATGAGCCCTCTTTGTGGAATAATAATATAAGTACAAGGAATTTGGTTACTAATGATTTTCTCTGTGTGTCTGTGTTTGTGCCCCTCTGTATTGTGTCTGGCCCCAGGGAGAGGTGTTTGATTTTTTACATTGGACTGTATCCCAAATTGCTGGAGTTCTTAAGACAAACATGCTCCTCAAGGCTGAGCAGTGAGGAAATGCATGTCATAATATCTGTCAGTAACAGCTGCACCCAAAGTTACTATTTCATCCTTCTCTAATCTTTCAGGGAGGCCTGTATGTGGTCTTTATTATTAGTGCTCACAAAACCCTTACTGTTTCATACTCAATGATAGCATCTTGATTCCTTAGTAAATAGAGAAAATACCACCACGAGATAGATACCAACGATGACTTCTCCTCTATTTGGAGGATGAGTCCTGCTGTTCCTTGCCATAAAGTCTTTGTCATCAGTCATGGATGAAAATTGGCCCTTTGAAACCTCAGCCCAGTGTAGTGGATGAAGGACTAGATTTGGAGGAAGGAAAGCCTATGTTTAAATCCTGCCTCATATGGTTACTAGATGTGTGACTCTGGGCAAGTCAGTAAATCTTTCTGTGTTTCAGTTTATAAAATAAGAAGGTAGGATTTGATTAATTCTGAGGTTCTTTTCAATTTTAAAACTATGATCTGGAAAGCTGGAAACTTTTGTGGTGGCAAAAAAAGACCTTATGATTCTAAGAGTCTTACAGATGGAATATTGCAGATTAAGGATGAATATAGGACTCCAGGTTGCACTCAACTCTCTGGACTTTTTCTATTAGATTATAGAAACACTGCAGAAACCTCTTAACTCTGGAAATCATTCCATCCCTGCACTTCTCATATTGGAAGTGCCTTTGGTCCTTTCAGCCTCTTCCCTCTGATTATTCGGTTCCCAGAATCTGCACTGGGTATTTTCGTCTCCTCCTCCAACCCCTACCCCCTTCACCCCTTTCAGATTCCTTTTATGTGTTATCTTTTTCCATTAGAATGTAAGCTCCTTGAGGGCAGGGACTGCCTTTCCACTTCTATTTTCAGCACTTAAGACAGCGCCTGGCATATAGTAAGCACTTAGTAAATGCTGGTGGACTCGACTATTCTTGAAATAGAAACTCGCTGGAGTTTCTGTCACTGACATTTGCAGACTCCAAGTGATTACTACCAGGTCTTAACATTTTAATGAAAGGCTAGCAAATCATAGGATAATAGAGTTAGAACCAAAATTTATTTTAAAAGTAATTTCATTGACTTAGAGATAAAGAAAGTAAGTCCTAAGGGAGTTAAATGACTTGTTCAAAGTCACACAAGCAAAAGCTGAAATGTAAATCCAAACTTTTGGATTTCAATACAAAGTTTTATGGATTTCAAATTTACTTCACCTCCCCCACTATACCAAAGATGTCAAACATGCAACCTGCTCTATTCCAGAGTGATGCCTAAACCAGATTAAAATGTAATTGGGAAATATTTTAACAAAATTTTAAAAATACAATAGGATATCGATAATGTTAATACATGTTTTTTTCTAAGTCAACATGTGGTCTTCAGAGATCCTTATGTAGTTTTAGTGGCCACATTTCTTTTTGTATTCAACACCCCTGTACTGAAGCAGTAGTGGGGTAGCTGAATCTATATTTTGCCCAGAAAAGGGCAGGGGAAGGTGGTCACTGAATCTCAGGTTTAGAAGGGACCTCAGAAACCTTCTAGTTCAATTGCTGTCTAATCAAGGATCTGTTTTACAACATATCTGACAAGCCATTGACTGAAGACCTCCAGTGTGGGAGAGTCCTTAGGACTATGTCCTAAGGTGGTCCATTTGGTTTTGTGAAAACTCTAATCCTTTGGAAGTTTTCCTTATCAAGGCTAAATGTGCATTGTGGCTGCTCATAGGTCTGCGTGCCAGAGTCAAGAAGAACTCATTCAATTCCATGTCTATATTTAAAATATGTTAAACCTGCTACTGTATTCCCTTATACATCTACTATTCCTCAAGATAAACATCCCTGGTTCCTTCAATGGATCCTCCTATGGTATGATTCCCAATCTCCTTGATTGCCTCCTTGGGGCACAGTTAAATGTCTTTTCTAAAATGTTGTGTCCAGAACTGAACACAATATTCTAGACATGGTCTATTAGGGGTGGAGTGCATGGAATGATTACTTCCCACTCCTGGAATTTTCCATCTGGAATAGTTACCTAGGAAACAGCAGTCAATCCTCACTGGTCCAACTCCATCAATTTGAGTGGCAACCAGGCCCAGGAAGAACATTACTAGACTGGTAAATCAAAGAAATACCAGATATACCTCGATTTCAGTGAACCATTTAACGAAGTCTCTTGTGCTATGTTTTTGGATAAGATGGAGGGATGTAAGTTAGATGATAATGTAGTTATATGGATTTGGAATTGGTTGAATGATCAGACAATGAATTGATTGATGTATACCTGCTTTATCTTTGACTGTGTGGTATTTCACATGTTATTAATGATTGGGATGAAGGCATACTTGTCAAATCTGAAAATGATACAGACTGAGGAGAGATGACATTCTTGTTGGCAAAATCAGGATCCCTAAAAAATCTTAAATTGAACTTTAGTCCTAAGGAAATAAGTTGGAAATATAGTGTAGTGAAAGAAGAACTAAATTTGGAGTTTGTGGACCTTGACTCAAATCTTGGCTCTCTTATTTATTACCTGTATGACCTTGGCAAGTCACTTAACCTTTCTAAGCTTATTCTTGACTTATAAAATGAGGGGGTTGGACAAGATGATGTTTGATGTTTCTTCTAGCTCTACATCAATGTCTCTAAGATGAAAATGAATAGGTTAGAATAAAAAAATCTTATACTTGGGCTCAAAAAAATCCACTATAGAAGTATAGGGTAATGGATGGATGACAGACTGTGACAAAGACATGAGTGTTTTAATGAACTACAAATTTAGACTGCCCAACAGTGTGATGGGAGCTAAAAGAGTTAATGTCGTATTAGACTAAATTAACAGAAACATAGCATCCAGAGCAAGGGAAAGACACTCCCCTGTACCTTGCTCTAGTCAGACCATAGCTAGACTACTACATCATGTGGTAGGGTGTTATATTTTGGAAGGGTGTTAACAATCTAGAAAATATTCAGAGGAGGGTAACCATTTCAATGAAAAGAAATCATACTGCATGAGAATTGGTTAAACTGGTTAAAGGAACTTGGGTTATTTAGGCTGGAGAAGAGAAGACTTGTATGTGTATGTGAGGGTGTGGGGATATCATAACTGGTCTCTTCTGCTATTTGAAGAACTTCAGAGGGAAGAGAATTTAGACTTGATTTTTCTTGACTTCATAGGTTATTACCAGGAGTAGTGGGTGGAAATTGCTGATCAGCAAGATTTAGGCTTTAATATAGGGAAAATCTAACAATTTATTGTTGTTCAGGCATTTCAGTCATGAATGACTCTTCATGACCTGATTTGGGGTTCTCTTGGCAAAGATACTGGAATGGTTTGCCATTTCCTTCTCTAGTTCATTTTACAGGTGAGGAAACTGAGGCAAAGAGGGTTAAGTGACTTGCCTAAGGTCACATAGCTAGTAAGTGTTGGAGGTTGACTTTGAACTCAGGTCTTCCTCATGCCAGGCCTTGCACTCTATTCACTGCACCACCTAGCTGCCTTGACAATGGAACTGTCCAAAAGTGCAATGGACTGCCATGTGAGGGAGTGAGTACCCCATCTCTGTAAGGCTTTGAGCAATGACTAAATTCCTTCTCAGGTCTGGGTTGGCTGTAGTGATCTCAGAGGTACAGCATATTGTACATCAGAGACCCTGAGCTCACATCCCACATCTGATATTTACTACCTGTAGAAAAGTGCCTTCACTTCACTTCACTTCACTTCAGTTTCCTCACCTTCAACATAAGGGGATTGGACTAGGTAGTTTGGTCTTCTGTCCTGAAATTTCTTCAGTACCTGAAACCTCACATTCCATCATTAGAGTCTCTTAAAGATTACTTAATCTTTCTAAATTGTTCCTATATATTAAACTTTATGCCCTAATACTTTAGTGGGAGGAGTTGACAATCAACTGAAAAAAAGATGCTTGGGGAATGGGTCCCAACTGAGAAAAAGACCCTGGAGGAATGGGGCCCAGCTGAGAAAAAGACCCTGGAGGAATGGGTCCCAGCTGAGAAAAAGACCCTGGAGGAATGGGACTCAGCAAGGAATCTGAGGATATGGGAAGGAGAGGGTATGAGAGAGAGAGAAAAGCAAAGTGATAGGGTGGTAGGGTACCCATAGCAGGTTTTATTTCACTTCATAACTCCAGCTTATAGTAAAACCTGGCTTGTCTCCCTCTCATACCCCTCTACCTGTTTTCAGACTATAGGGAATTAAAAGAGAGTTATGTAGGTTTGGAGATAAGACTCACCGAAGGAATGGGAAGGTACGGGGAAGTTTTTGAATCTCCCTGAAAATTGCTGTCTTGGAAAATGGTGGTTTGCTCTCCTGGGGCTGACTCGATGCTACACAAAGGAACAACTGCATCCTCCAAGAGGAAGGGAGGCTCAGGATCTGCAGCATAATACTTGAACCTCTGGTGTCTTTCTCTTTTGACCACCAGGCTCTTTTCGTCTCTCCCAGTCTCTAAGCCAGCTGGGCCTCGGCCAGTTACCTTTTGTCTCATTGCAGGTTCTGGGCTGCGTTGGTCTTCTAGATGGTGTCTTGGGGCTTGGGAAGATGTCTTCGCTTTGGAGATCCTGAATGCTTCCAGGCTCCGGGGATCCAGCACTTGGAAACTGACTTCATCCAGGAATTGAGAGAACTGCTTCTTGGTTTTCTGTCTCCTGTCCATAACTGCAAAGGAATGTTTGCCGGTTGTGCTCAGATCTGAAGTGGATGAGCCTCTTCTCTTCAGAGCCTCTTCTGGAGGCCTCCAACCCTGTTTGTCTCCTCTGATGGGATGTGACACAAGACGTTCCAAGCTCTGTGACCTAAATCTCCTTCGGGGACTATGTTTGCGAGGATGGGGTAGCCTCCAGCTTTCGCCCTCCTTTCTGTTTGTCAGCAAACTCTGAACTCCTGCTCTGGGGCTAGGAGGAGAATCATCATCATTCTTGCTAGAGCTGTCAGATTTTGAGAGCAGTCTCCATGAGAGAACCCTGGAAAGGACCCTTCGAAGACTATGGAAGCTCTTCTCACTTCCTGCCTCTGAGGACCATGAAAATGCAGGAGAACAATAAGATCTTTGTTCTGCCATTCTCTTGCTTTTCTGTACTCCCAACAGGGGTATAAAACTGACCAGCAGAGGAGGTAGACCTTGAGTTAAATTCCAACTCACATATCTTCACTGTCTTTCTGTCCACCAACTCTGTACAGGGATTCACCAAGTGTACAGGGATGAGTAGCACTTAGAACCATAGATCATCCTCTCACCTCTGCAAGGTCACTGGAGCCTAGCTGGAAACCTAAGCTGGTCTTTGCTCTATTGGCATTGCAGTATTAGACAGAACTCACTGCCCCTGACTCCACCCCCTACCCAGTAGATCAATCCCACATTCTCATTATCCAGACTGAACAGCTTAATCCTGAGGATAAATCTATTGGTTAGGGTGGCAGACACCCTGCAGAGCTCCACATGCCCCCATCAATACTGATGAGCTAATGGTGAGCTGGGTGGATGACCTCTGGCAATTCAGATCAATTATCACTAAGCAGGACCTTGGTTTCTGAGCAAATAGAAAAAATCTCCACTAGTTATTAGGGGTCATGCTGTCATTGGTACTATCCCAATGTACTGAGAATTCCATTCAATTTAACAAATATTAAAAACCTACCATGTGCAAGGGTCCATAATTGCTATGAGCTAGAAGTGATCATGCCACTACACCAAGCTATCACTTTATAAGGTAAAACTTAACAGAGCTGCCCAAAGTCTGATTTTTGAGGCTGCCTCTAGTGGCAGAAGAGTTCTTTGTCTCTGGAAGTTTTTAGGACTGGATGTTCACTTGTCAAAGATGTCATAGAGGAGGTTCCTATTCAGAAAGGTTGGACTAGATGTCCTCAGATCCTGCCCAGTTCTAAGACTTTGTGATTCCAGCCTTGTCTTTCCTCCTACTCAAGTGTAGACATGTGGACTCAACCATCAATTTGTAGCACCTATAAGACAAGTGTGTGGGTACGTGTGTGTATGTATGTGTAAGACAATGAGTCATTAAACATTAAGTGCCTACTATATTGCCAGGTACAGTGCGAAACACTGGGGAGATACAAAGAAATGTAAAAGACAGTTTCTGTCCTCTGTCCACAGTCTAGTGAGGGAGACCATGTGAAAATGATTATGTATCAGCAAATTATATATAGGATAAACTGAATATAATCAATGGAGGGAAGACATTAAAATAAAAAACAATACGGAAAAGTGGCATGTAAGAAGTGAGATTTCAGCTAAGAGGTAGAGGGGTATGTGTATAAGTATCTTTTATGTGTGTGTATATTGTTTGTGTGTATATATGCATGTGTGTGTGTGTGTGTGTATGTGTTAGGGCTGCCTGTTTAGCTCTGTCATCATCTAGGCAAAATCTTTTATCTCATTCACTAAATCAAGGCCATTCTATCCCTTCCCTTGCTGCCCCCTCCGCTTCCCATTGGATTCCTATAGCATGAATGGTCTTAACCACAGAGTTTGGGACCAGTTGTTCATTGACCCATAATGCTCTCTAATTTTTCATGTGTAAATGTGAACTCTCCAGCTAGAATGTGTGCTTTTCATAGCAGGCACTATGGCATCTCCTCCAGTTTCCCGTACGTAGGGCCCAGTTCACCACAGGTATTCAGTGAAGACTTTCTGATGTGGATTAATTCAGCTCAACATAAAGCATTTCATAGGAGACTATAAGCTCCCAAAGGGCAGGAATTTGCTTTTATCCTTAAATATCCAGCACCTCATGGAGTGCCTTACATTGGTGTAGATACCCAATAGATATTTACTGGATTAAATTCTTAACAAGCTCCTCTATTCAGCAAAGAAAGGGAGAATTCCCAATCACTAGGGAGGTTTCAAAAGAGGCTGGAGGATCCCCAGTCATGGATGCTAGAGAGGATTTCTGCAGGGAGAGGGGATTGAATCAGTTGTCCTCTGAAGACCTTTCAGACTCTGACTCTTTATGATTCAGCATGTTTTCTGTTTGGACAATGATGTTCCAAGATTAATCACTCATCTTTCTATAGCTCTCTATGGTTTGTAAAGTGATTTTCTCACCACAACCCTTTGAGATGAGTAGTGAAAATTATTCTGTAGATGATAAATAAAGACATTCTGATATAGAGGTCAGAGAGCTGGCCTCTGAGGTAGGAAAACCTGGTTTCAAGTCCTATGTCTGATATATGCTGCCTTTGTGACCCTGGGCAAGTTGCCTAACCTTTCAACCATGCCCCAGGGGACTCTCTAAATACGAACTGTAGGATTAGGTAGCGTTCTGTAGTGGTAGAGGAAGTTCCCTTAGCTGGAGTTCCCTAAGCAACTGGTCCAAATATATACATAGACAGGGACATATACGCATACATGTATGTACTGTACGTACACATATATACATATCCATATATACCTACATGTATCTATATATCTGTGTGTGAACATGTGTGCATGTGTGTGTGTCTGTATGTGTGTGTGTGCATGCATGCTATCAATTATCAGAATCAATATATGAACCCAGGTCTCCTGATTCTCAAACCCAATACTTTTTACACTTTTGTTGTCTAGTTCTTTTAGTCAGGTCTGACTCTTCATGAATCCATTTAGGATTTTCTTGGCAAAGATACTGGAGTGATCTTCCATTTCCTTCTCCTGCTCATTTTAAAGATGGAGAAACTGAGGCAAACAGGGTTAAGTGACTTACCCAAGGTCATACACCTAGTAAGTATCTGAGTTTAGCTTTGAACTCAAGAAGATGAGTCTTTCTGACTCCAGATCTGGCACTGTGTCACCTAGCTGCAACTATACGGTAGCTCTTATAAAAGAGGAAGAGACTTTCTAGATCTGCCCACAACCCCATGTCATTTTATCCCTGTACCACCCACTGTAACTGAATGCTTAATAATCAGGGCAAAATTATATTTCACTTGGAGTGTGTGTGGGTCCAGTGAAAGAGAAAGTCTCTGATATCTCTGGACCCTGAGATCCAGGGAGGTGGCTCTTTAACAATGCTAATAGGGCTGGTTGGAGCTCTAATATTTTGTATTCTTTGGATTCACAAGTCCATTCATTCATTCATCAAATGTGTACTGATTATCCTTTCTTTCTTTTCCCTTTTTATGTCATAGAAACTTAAAAGAGACCCAGGATACCAAAGCTGGACAAGACTTCAGATGGCATCTAATCCACCCTCTCTTCCTGTACAGAAATACCCATTATGGGATCCATAAAAGCGGTCATCAAGCTTTTACTTGAAAACGTCTGGTGACACAGCACTCACTACCTCACAAGCCTGTCCATTTCATTTTAATCATTCATTTATTCAATTCAAACAATATTTATTGAGCATCTGCTGTGAGCCTAGCTTTATGAAAGGCACCAGAGGGTTTCAATATTTTAAAGACTCAGTGCTTTCACCACTATAGAGGCTCCCTGTGATGGTGCAGATGGCAAAGCCTCCATGGCTTCCCATTCTGTGCAATGCCTGTCCATGCCCTGTGGACCCGTCAGAGAGCTTAACATGCCAGAGTCCTCCCTTTAATATTTTGTGCCATAAATGAAATAAGGAAGTTATGTGTCATCCCTCACTTTCACTATGGGATTTCTCACCTACTTTTCCAGTTGTTTATAATATTCAGAGACCATGCTTTGTAGGAGATAGAGAGCCAGCCTGTGTGTATTTGTATGTGTATGTGTGTGTTTGGCTGTATATGTGTGTGTATACGTATGTGTGGGTGTTTGTGTATGTGTGTGTATGTATGTGTGTGTTGGGGAGATAAAGATACCTGGCATAGGGGGCATGGTGGAGAAAGTGTGAAGAGTCTGGCATACAGCCTGGAAGGGCATGGAGACATGGCTAGCCTGAGTGTCATCCTCAAAATGGAGGTCCTGGGAGGAACTGGCCAATCAGAGGGCGAGGCCCCAGGGTAGAGAATACTTCCAACATGAGAAGTCCAGGGATGAGATGAATTTCCCAGGTAAAGAGGTGAGGACCCAGGACAAGTAATATGACTTCTTAGTGATCTAGGCAACTCTCTAAAAGTGTAAGCTACCAAGAGGGTGTTGACTTGCTTTCTACCTATGATTACAGAGGGAGTTTCCCCAACTTGAAGTTCCCTATACCAATGAAATGCATCTAGTTCCTATTCCTGTATAAGATAATAAATTTAGACCTGGAAAGGACCTTGGTGATCATTTTGTCCAAATCTTTCATTAATAAGTGACAAAGCATCCACCAATAGCATAGTGGATAGAGCTGTGCCGCAGGAGTCAGGAGGATCCGAGTTCAAATCTGGCTTCAGACACTTACTAACTTGTATGACCCTGGGCAAGTCACTTAATCCTGTTTGCCTCAGTTTCTCATCTGTAAAACAAGCTAGAGAAGGAAATGGCAAACCACTCCAATATATTTGCCCAGAAAACCCCAGATGGGGTCAACAAAGAGTTGGACATGACTGAAATGTGAAGAAAAACAACAGAAATTACTTACTATATGTCAGGTACTAGGAGAGAAACTAAGGATTCCAAAACAAAAAAAATGAAACATTCCTTACTTTCAAAGTCATACATTCTATTGGGGGAGAACACATGTATATAAAGTACACATACAGTAACTACAAGGTCATTTTGGAGAGGAGAAACTAGCAGCTGGGTTGGGGGGATGGTCAGGATGGGTTTCATATAGGAGGTACCCACTGGAGATGAGCTTGGAAGGAAATAGCTGAATCTCTTCATGGATAGGGAAATAGCTCACCAACCAACGAAGCAGCCTATTCCATCTTTAGAGATATTTATTCATTAATTCATCCAACAAAGTTGTGTTAAGTACCTAGTGTGTGACCAACCCTGTTCTAGGTATTGTAGGAGAGATTAAAGGAGAAGACATACTTCTACTCATTTGATAACTGAGAATTTCCTCTGTTTAAGGCATTATAATTGAGAATTCTCCCTTGGCATCCAACCCAGAGCTGTGAATAACTGTTCTCCAAGTTCTCCCTGAGTGTGAATATTCTTGGCAATAAAAGTTCTGACCAGAAAATAAATACCTCTTCTGGAGATGCCTACTTTATCAGGAAGCTTCCAGCTATCATAATAATCCACTCACTCTTGCTGTCTGCATGGATAGGTCCCAATGATCTCTGAATTCTATTAACAGTCAACTAAACCTTTCCAAAGCTCAAAGCATGAATGTGAGTTTACAAATGAGGGATGCTCAGTTATGGCTTTTGAGTTGCCTGGAAAAATTTAATTCACCAAGTAAATTTTCATTGCCTATTACGTGGAAGGCACCGTGTATGACACTTAGGTTTCAGAAAGAAAATTAAAATCAGAACCTGACAAGTAGCTTACATTATACTGGGGGTGGGGAAGGAAACACCTCTAACAGATAAATAAGTATAATATATTAAAGGAAGAAAACATCCATCATATTTAGGGGAAATCAGGAATGGCTTCCTGTAAGAAGTAGCCCCTGTAATAGATCCTCAAAAGAAACTAGAAATTCTAAGACACAGAAGAAATGAGGTTTCTCATATTCAGGGGTTCATTCCAGGCAGGGAAAAGGATCTCTGCAAAGGTACTTTGGAAAGAGATGGAATGCCAAGTCCAGAGAAGAGCAAATGGGTTATTTTGGCCTGAATGGAAGGGAATATTTTGGTTCAAATTCTAATAACTGAAATGAATCTGAAAAGGTAGGCCAGAACCCAGCTGTGAAAGGATTTAAATGCTAAGTTGAGAACTTCATATTTCATCTTGGGGCAATGAGGAAATCACTGAAGGTCTCTGAGTTAAAGTAACATGATTTCACCTGAGTTTTAGGAAGATTACTTTGTTAACTGTATTGAAAGTGGACAGAGAGAGAAACAAATTAGGGGACAAGTGCAGTAGTACAAGGGAGAGGTGATTTGCTGTTGTTCAGTTGATTTCAGTTGTGGCTGACTCTTCATGACCCCATTTAGGGTTTTCTTGGCAAGGTTAGTAGGGTGGTTTGCCCTTTGCTTCTCTAGCTCATTTTATAGATGAGGAAACTGACGTAAATAGGGTTAAGTGACATGCCCAGGGTCACACAGCTAATACGTGTCTGAGATCATATTGGAACTCATGAAGATGAGTCTTCCTGACTCAAAGCCTGGCCCTCTAGGTTCTACCTAGCTACCTAGGAGAGGAGAAAAAAGGCCTGGATTGTGGCATTTGCTATATGAGTGGAGAAAAGAATGGATAAAAGACATACACATGACTAGGAAAAGAGGTGGTCTGCTCATGTAACAAAAATGAGTGGCAATAGATCGCACAAATGGTACCCTGGTGCAACAGGGAGAATGTTGGCCTTAGTGAGGACAGTAAATCCAGCTCCAAACCCTCAGTCTTCTATGTATTAGCTATGATACTTGGCAAGTTTTTTATCTTTGTAAATCTCAGCTTCCTTGTTTTTAAAAGGAGAACAACGATATCCTACCTATTTTATATGGTTTTTATGAGGAAAGTGCTTTGAAAATCTTAAAGTAGTATTATGAAAATGATGATGATGAATTATATTATATAGACTTTAAAGTTCGCCAAGTACTTTGCAGATATTTTATTTACAACAGTATGTATGTAAGATAATATTATTATCTTAAAGATATTAATATCTTAAAGATATTAAAAAAACACTAACAAGCCTCGCCAACATATCCTCTCTTGAGGATTTATGGGAAAAATGGACAAGAAGCAAGGATAAGAGGGTGAGGATACGTTCACTTCAATTCAATGCAACCAATATTTATCCAGTTCCTGTTGCATGCAGACCACTGTACTTAAATCTGGGAGGAATACAAAGTTTGGATTACCTACTATTTAAGTCCATGCTGTCAAGAAGTGAGATATATATATATATATTGTAATATATACTATTGTATATATTGTAATATATTGTATTATATTGTAATATATACTATTAGGTAAATATATCTGAACAGAGTAAAAACAAAGTGCTACATGTAGTCTATAAGGAGGGCCCCCCACTAAGGACATCATAGATCTTTTAAATATCAATAGAATTCCTCTTCTAATTTCTCCTATCACTTTTCCTCCATCTCTTCTATGTATTTCCCACTCTTCCTTGTATCACAGTGATTTGCTTACATATGTTTCTCTCCTCCCCCCACCATTAGATTGTAAACTCCTGGAGACTAGAGACTAAGTACTATGTTATCAATCTATTGTCAAACTGAAGGGACCACTAAGGTTACCTAGCTTATCCTGAACCTAAACAGGGATGTATTTTACAATGACTGTACCTATCCTGAAAGATCCATAGGGACAGACATAAGCAAATTGATGGTCATGGAAAAAAATTGCCTGTCAGATCTAAGGATAGGAAAAGAGTTCTTGGCCAAACAAGAGGTAGAGAGGCTCATGGGAGATAAAATAGATAATTTTGATTCCATAAAATTTTTAAAGTTTTAGCATAAATAAAAGTGATACAGCTAAAATGAGAAGAAAAGCAGAAAATAGGGATAAAAATCATTACAGCAAGTTTCTCTGATAAAATTTTCACTTCAAAGATATATATATATACATATATATGTATACATATGAAATGAAATCAAATTTACAAGAACAAGAACCATTGCCTAATCAATGGAATACAAATAGGCAATTTTTAGAGGAAGAAATCTAAGTTAATAATAGCCATAAGAAAAATGCTCTTAATCACTAATAATTAGAGAAATGAAAATAAAAATAACTCTGAGATAGCATCTCGTACCCATAAGATTGGTTGAGATGACAAAAAGGAAAATAATGAATGCTGGGAAACTAGGTACACTAATCCATTATTGGTTTTGTTGAGAACTAGATCAACTATTCTGGAAAGCAGTTTGGAACTATGCCCCCAAAGTTATTAAACTGTGCATACCCTTTGACCTACTAATACTACTATCAAATCTATACCCCAAAGAGATCAAAGAAGGAAGTGAAGGACTTGTATGTAAAAACAAATTATAGCAGCTTTTTGTGTGTGTGTGATGGTAAAGACTTATTTGGGGAATGACTAAACAAGGTATATGTATGTGATAGAATATGATTGCAGTGTAAGAAATGATGAAGGGGATAGTTTCAGAAAAAACCCAGGAAGACTTGTATGAACTGATGCAAAGGTTAACTGAGCAGAACCAGTAGAAAAATTTATGCAATGATAACAACATAAGAAACACCAGTGTAAAGATAACGATCTTTGGTAGAGTCTTAATTTGATTTATTTTGGTTAACAGAATAACTAACCGTAAGTCCAAGATCTCATAATGAAACATGCCATCCACTCCAGATAAAGAATTGATGGACTTAGTACAAATTGAAACTTTTTTTTCTTTTTTTTCTTGGACATGGCTAATGGGAGATTTTGTTCTGTATAACTATACCTATTTGTAATGCGTTTTGTTTTTCTTGCCTTCTCGATAGGTAGGAATAGAGGAGAAGAGGGAGAGAGAATTTGGAACCGAAAATAAAATAAAATTGAATTTAAAAAAAACTATAAAAATGGAGAAATGACTACCAACCCTAAGTCAGCCCAGCTAATTTACAGGATCATAGGATTTAGAGTTGGAGAATACCTTAGAAATCATATAGTCTAGCATCTATTCTAGCCAGATTTAAGGGGTCTGTGGTTTTGGTTCTTAGAAAAATATTTTTACATAACTACATTTCAATAGAATTGATCTCCTTTTTAGTCCTATGTATTTTATCTTAAGCATTTAAAAATGTGCTTGTGAGAATGGATCCAGTGGTTTCACCAGATAGCCCGAGGGATCCAACTTTCTCTTTTTATAGGTGGGAAAACTGAGGTTTAGACAATTAAATCACATGGTGAGTAGAGTGGGGATTCACTCTATGCTAAGAAGTCCCTCTTCCTATTTCCACCTATTGAAATATGCCTTCACAGTTCTGCTTAAACATCACCCTTTCTGTGAAGCCTCCTTCTTTGATTTAGTAGCACACTATACTACTCTTATATACTTACATTCCAATTTGTATTATATCTATTTGTGTAAGTTTTGTTTTGTTTTGAATCTCCCCTCACTAGATTATAAGCTCCTTGAGGGAAGGACACTTTTTATTTATTCTTATTCTCTTTCTCAGGGCTATATTTTGGGAGTGGAGTTCATTCACAAATTTGTTAGTATATTGGTGTAAGACTGGTGGATCTTAAACAGGTCAACTTGTCAAGGGATTGAGGTTTCAAGTACGAATAACCTCAGTTCAGGCTGTAGAATTCTGGTAAAGAGTATTCTGAACTTTCTTTTTGCTGGTTCTAGCAGACAGTGATCTAAAAAAGCCTTCCCATTTTTCAGATTAGGAACCTGAGATCCAGAGAAGGGAAATGAAACTGGAGTCTTTCCAGAAATGGAACAACGGGATGATGGGAAGACTAACGACCATATCTTTTGAGAAACTATTAAAAAAAAACTTAGCCTGAGAAAGAAAAGACCCAGGGAGATGTGAAGGACAGTAATGTAGAAGGATAAGATTACAGTTTGACATCCGAATACAGAACCAGGACTGAAGGGAGTACTCTGAACAGGGACAGATTTCAGCTCCGTGTAAAAAAAATGCTAAAATCAGAGGTGTCCAAGGATGCAGTTGGTTAAGTTGTGGTGAGTTTCCCATCACTAAAGGTCATCAGCAGCAGGATGATCCCTTGTTGGGAGCTCCTTTTCAGTAACGGGTGGGATAAATGGATTCTGAAATCCTTTCCTACTCTTGAGAATCTGTGACTTGCTCAAGGCCAAAAACTGAATCCTGTTCATCTTTCAAGGCTTGGAATATGCCCTTCCTCCACTAAGCCTTCTCTGATTACCCCAGCTCACATTGTCCTCCCCACTGCTCTAGTTTTCTTCAGCACTTATGGTCTGTATCCAAGTTTATCATCCTTAACATCATCATCATCATCTTCATCATCACCTACTGCTCTTTATTCGTCTTCTCTGTGTATCTTGTTTTCTTGGACATTTTCTAGGCTCTGTGAGAAGCCCTATGTCTTGCAAGACCATCTCTCCTAACAAGTCAGTCCAGACTAGAGCCCAGCATAATCTTGGCAACAGACATGCTAATTGGTTGGTTGGTTCTGACAGATAATTGCTACTATAATGACAGAAAATTGTTATGTGATGTTACTTGTCATTCCCTTAAATGATTCTAGTAATGTCAGTATTTCAGTAATGTCTTTATATTCCTACTCTTAAGATATTTACTCTTAATTAGGTTGAGCTGAATCACACTGTACATCCCCTCACCTTGGGATTTTAACTTCTAGAGGATTCTAGCTTGAGCTGGACTTCAACTTCTAATGTCCTTGCCCTCTTCTGTTGAGATTCATGGCATGAAGAGCAAAAGCCAGAATGTAATGGTTTTCCTTGCTTGGATTGCCAAGGGCAGCTGGTATCTCATGGCCAGATCTTGTTACCTCATACCACCTCCTTTCCCTTTTCTTCTAAGAACCTTTCTCATGAGTTTCCAGGTTGTTCTCTGCATGCATGGAACATCCCCCTGGGTGGTAGTTTTCCTACCTTGTTATCGCACTTAAAGATATTTTATTCCTCAACTAATGACTTTGATTTATTTAAAGACTTAACTGTTCTGTCTCCTTTTCTTCCTATCGCTATCATTTCCTCAGCAAATATTGGAGCTGAAGGTGCTATCCTTTAGAGAAAGATTATTTTTTTGAAAAGAAGAATCCAGGTCCTTCTAATCTTAGGTACTTCTTTGGAGGAAAACCTTTGCTTCAAAAAAAGATAGTAAACATTTACAAAAACTATCAAATACAAAACAAAGGACAAAATCTTATCCAGAGCTTTTCTTTTTTGGAAGGCAGTGAGCCTGCAGTGAAAACCTATGATTTTATTCATTCAGGGAATTCTTGGTGTGAAAGTTGCCTCTACACACACAGACTGGCAAAATCAGTAAATGTTAGAAGCACTATTTGAGTATAGGTCATCCTGACTTCAAGGCTAGCCTTCTATCCATTATGCCATGATGCTTCTAAAAGTCTTAGTTTTTGTTTTTGTTTTTTACAAAAGCAGCATACTTCACAAAGAAATATTTATTTTGGGATGCTATAGTTGATTATTAGATAAAGTGGTTTCTTTTTCCCAAATTGTAAATGTTTCTAATTAGATTTTGGTATATGCTTACTTAATCAGCAGGCATTGCCAACTATGGCAAATTACCCATCTCAACACTCCACACCTGCTGAGTGTGCTGATTCTAGCCCAAAGCCAGTGGAGAGAGAACTGTCTTCCAGAAGGGGTCTCCCTTGGTAGTGGGGAGGCCCTACTTGGGTCCTACATGTTAAAGCAGACAAGGAACCATCTAGAACTGGAGGTGGGGAAGAGAGCTTGGAAGAGACAAGGCAGGTTCATTCCATTACCTCTAGAAAAACTAAAGGCTTGACACTCTCTGCAGGTTCCTGTCTCCTTATACAGTGCCACTCCTTCCTTGTAGCCAGCTATTTATTATTAATAACAGCAAATTCACATTTGTAAGACAAGTGATAGGCTCTTTAAGGTTAGCAAAACACTTTCCTTGCAAAAACTTTGCAGGATAGGTAGTGCAAAAGTCATTATCCCCATTTTATAGATGAGAAAACGGAGACTTGTGCAAGTGTCTAACTTTCCCAGTAAATGGAAGTCAGGAATCATCCTAGATCCTCTGACTGACATCAGTATTCTTTCACCTGCCCCACAATTAAATACATCCTAACACTACCCAACTATTTTGTCAAACACACCAGAGGTCCAAATGAAGGGAAAAGAGACAGCTTAGTAATGCAACCTCAGGTAATACAAATGATCATAACTAGGGAGTCAAAGAATCACAGAATTGGAAATAAGCCTACAGTCATAAGGTATAGAATATCTGAGCTGGAAGATGCCTTAGAACTACTGAATTTCTAGGTGGGAACTTAAAGCCCATTTTACAGAGGAGGGAATTGAGGAACAAAGAAATAAAATATTTGGCACTGCTTGTGAATTAATTCCATGGCTGAGGCTAACCTTTTTTTTACAAAACAAAACCACTTTAAAGTTGAATTTCTAATGACCTTTCACACATCTAGTCAATTCAAATCCTACAATTTATTATCTATATGATCTTGAGGAAGTTGCTTTACTTTTTCCAGACTTTGGCTTTCTCTTCTGTGAAGTGAGGGAACTGAGCTCAGTGACCTCTCAGGTTCTTTCTAAAGTTCTAAACCAGGGGAGGGAACCTGTGGCCTCGAGGCCACACGTTGCCTTCTAGATCCTCAAGGGCAGCCTTTTAATGTCCTTATTTAGGGCTGCCCTTGAGGATCTAGAGGGCCACGTAGGCTGCAGGTTCCTTAACCCTGGTTAAGACCCTAGCATAATTCTAATCCATTTCCTCATTTCGAAATAAACCCAGGTCCAGAAGGATGATTTGCCCAAGGGCATAGAGAAGGGAAGATAAGTAGTATGGAATTAGGGCTGTAGCAAGTAGGTAACAGGGGAGAGAGAGGAGAGCTCTTTGCCAGGAAAAGAGGATCGGAAGGGGTCCTGATGGAAGTAAATGAGCATTGATTATGGGCTATTATATGGGCCAAGTACTATACAAATATCTCATTTGATCCTCATAACAACTCTTGGAGGTAGGTGCTATTATTATTTCCATTTTACAGTTGGGGAAACTGAGGCCTGGAGAGGTTAAGTGACTTGCCAAAGGTCACACAGTCTGGGGCAGGAATTGGGCTCCCTTTCTCCTGGTACTGGGACTGGCACTCTCATAATAATAACACAACTAGCATTTGTATAGTGCTTTATAATTATTGTCTTATTTGACTCTCATGACAACCAATTAATATTACCCCATTTTACAGATGAGGCTAAGTGACTTGCCTAGGGTCATATAGCTAGACGTGTCTGAGGCTAGATTTGAACTCAGACCTTACCTGACTTTGGCCCAGTGCTCTATTCACCGTACTACTTACTTGACTCTGCAAACAGGAGTAAAAGGGGGGAACAACATATGCCAAGTAGTCTAAAAGGACAGAATAAGTGAGAGCACATGGAAAATGGCCTGATATTCCGAAAGCATTATCTGTCCCAGTATGTGGTGTTCATAAGCCTTCCTTCCCTCACCTTTTCCCTCAGCCCTGGGTTAGCCTAAGGTCAGTGCCTTTCTGTGCCTCTGAGATTCCCTGTCTGCCCAGGGCCATCTTCCTTTGGGAAAGCCCCAGTTCCTGCTCTGTACTCATATTGCCAAGTCGCAGAATGTTTGATCTAGAAGAGACGGGAGACACTGATCAATTCCCAGCACTTTACAGATACGCAGTACACATAGTAAGTGGCCAACATAGAGCTCACATCCAGGTCTTTCTACTATGAAACTAGGGTTTGAATTACCACTGCTCCTAAGAAGGGGAAAGATTTTTGGTTAACAAAATCAACCCTTCTGTTATTGTGTTCAGTCATTGCAGTCATGTCTGACTCTTCAGGACCCCATTTGGGGTTTTCTTGGCAAAGATGCTAGAATGGTTTGCCATTTCCTTCTCCAGATAATTTTATAGATGAGGAAACTGAGGCATATTAGGTTAGGTGACTTGTCCAGGATCACCTGGCGAGTAAGTATCTGAGACTAGATTTTATCTTAGAAAGAGGAGGCTTCCTGACTCCATGCCCAGTACTCTATCCACTGTACCACTTGGGTTTCCTCAAATTAGAATTATAGAAATATAGAATTATCTAGAAGAGAGCATATAATTAAATCCTCTCCTTTTATAGATAGGAAAATTAATGCTCAGAGGTGTTAAGTGACCACACGGTAAATGACAGAGCCTTGATCCAAAAATTCAAGTCTTCTGGCTCCCAGTCCTGTACTTTTATGTACTACCATGACTGCTTCCACTGTAAAACACCTCAGATTTCTATAGGGCTTTAAAACCTAATAAGAATTTTTCTCACAAATGATACAGATTTCTAGATTTGGAATCAGGGAGACCTGAGTTCAAATCCTACCTTAGGTACTTATTAGCTGTGTATGACCCTGGGCAAGTCATTTAACCTTTCTGTGCTCCAGTTTCCTAAAATGGTAAATTGAAGAGGTAGGACTCCAGTGGCATCTAAGGTCCCCTCCAGTTTTATATATCAGGGCTCCTTTGAATCACATGAGGTCATTGGTATCTTTATTCCTATTTTAAAAATGAGAGGCTTTGACGGAATGATTGAGGTACCGTAAGAGCAAGGACTCACATCTTCACATCAGACACCATACTTTTTCACGAGTCAGGAATCCAATGGGTCAGCTTTGGGATCCTAGTAGCCAGCCACTCTCCCATAGAAACACCTCAGCTAACACCAAGACAAGTGGCTGCAACAGCAAATGACCAATATAGAGTGTGTGTCCCACATCCTGGCTTTTATGCAGGAATCATTAGCTCCTTCCAAGGAGGGTAGTTGATGATAGAAAAGGGGGCTCTACCAGTGCTGTTTAAGAAATCACTGCCATGCCTTCTGTCTCTCTGTCTTTGACAGAGACTAAAAGCTGTCTGTGGTTTGTGTGGGAGGCTTGGTTTCTCCCCAGAATGTGTGTGGCCTGGTTTACTTCTCTGGTTTATGAGTTCCTCGCCCTAGAGAAACCTGCCCTGAAAACCCTCTTAGAGAGAAATAGTAACACAACTAAATAATAAAACAACACAATAGTGAGAGGGCATTTTAAGCCTTGTAAAGTGCTTTCCTCACAGCATTTGTTAGGTAAATTATGCAAGCGTCATTATACTTACTTTATAGACAAGGAAATGGAGGTTCTGAGAGAGTACAGGAATCACTGTATTTAGTGCTAGAAAGCCTTAGACATCAGACCAATTTCTGAATTTTAAAAATGAGAAAACTAATGCCTAAAGCGGCTTGAGAGACTTGCCCAAGATCACGCAGGTAATGGAAGCTAGGTTTTTTGATTCGAAATTCAGTGTTCTCTCCATTAGCTAATGCCTCTTTTCCAAAAGTGGAATGAACTGCCTTAAGAGATGGCAGACTCCCCTTCCTTCAGGGTCTCCAATGAGTGAAAGCATATTATACGGATGGTTGGCTTCATGTGCAGGTTGTACCAAATGACCACTGAGGACCCTTCTACCTCTCAAATTTTATGATACTATGACCTCCAGCCATAACTGAAAACCCTATAGAGTCCCTAAGTGAGTTTATTCCACTGCCCATGCAGATAAAAGTGCCACCTGATGCTGAAGGCATGCTATTTTGATGCCTTGGGAGGGGTGCTAAAACGAGAATGCAAAAGCAGGAGGAATCATGAGCATTTCTATATTTTGGGGTAAATGATGTTCCAAATATTAGGCATCATAGCAACCAGGCCCCCTGGATTTTTCTATCACTACTATTAAGTGACCCACTCATTTTATCTCCAGGTAGAGCAGGCCCAGCAAAAGTGAGCACATGGTAGAGGCCCTTGGAGAACTTGGAGCTATTTCAAACTCTTCCTTTGTCAATGGTGTTCCCAGAAATACATGAATTTTCTAATGGAGAAGATGCAGCACATACAAGTAGTCACATATCACATGTCTGGACTTTGGGAAAGATTGTAGCTTTGGGACAAAATTGAAGTATTTGAGTACAATGGAAACCCTGGGACAAAAGAGTGGACCTGGTTCCAAATCTCTGATCTTTGTTCTACCTCCTATTCAGTTCCCTCCTCCAGCCCATTCCACGGGCAACCCCTTTCAGATACGTCTTTTGTGTTGTTCTGACACAGACAGGGTATGGGAAGAGATAAGACATGGAACTTAGTTCCTAGAGGGAAAATTGTGGTGGTACACTGGAAAGAACACAGTGCTAGGAAGTAAGAGACTGGTTCTGGTCCTGATTTTGCCACTAATTCAACTAATAATTTGCCACTGATATTACTAATAATTGATAATTCATTGACCATTAATTTGTCCCTGGCTGTAAATTTCTTCCCCTCTTTGAACCTATATTTTCAATCTATCAGATAAAGAAGGGGAGGGTAGAAGAGATGCTCTCCATGGCCTCTTCTAGCACTAATAGCATATGGTCCTATCCATCTCTGTATTCTATGATTCAGCATTTGGAGGTTTCTTTTAGAAGTATTTTCTGGCCTTTGAGGGGCACAATATACATGATTTCTCATTAGCAAGTGCATGACACAGGTCTTCCCAATTAGTTAACAGATTTGAAAGTTAAGGTTGAAAGTAGGAGGCCTGACCTTACCCAGGACTCTATGGAATAACTAGTCAGGAATCAGACCCCAAATCTCTGAGAAAATCTCCTCCTTATAATCCCAAACCATGATCCTTCTACTTGTTTCTTGATACTTCATTAGGAAGAAACAACACCTTTCATTCCTCAGTTAGAAAGCTACTTCCAAAGCCAGTCCATTTGAAAAAGGGAAACAACTAAATTCCTTCATATTCTGATGATCATGGAGACAGTGTTGGGTATGAACTTCATGTCTGTCTTGGCAATGAGTCTCCATCCACCTAAAACATCTCTGGAGGTTGTATGTGCTTTTTAGGGCCTCACCCTTTCCTTGGCTGACTCCAATTATCTGTGCTCTTAAGTGGGTGAGGCAGTAAGGCAAGGGAGGGGACAGGTTTCCTTCTTGACTCTGACTGCCTTCACAGACAGGACTGTGGCCCAAACCCTGAATCCCTGGAAGAAACAACTCCCTGTTTGCAAATTGAGCATGCTTAGAAGTTGCACCAGCACTTCTGGGGAATGAGATTTTATATCTCTAAATCTGATGTGACTCCTATTATTTTCCAGCCAGACTGGACAACCTGACATTCTGAAATCATGACTTGTACACAGTCCTGTCCCTTCTACTTTGTCCATGTTGTCCCCTCCTTCTGGAACATTTCCCTCTTCCATTTCTGTCTGCTGATACCCAACCCATCCTAAGGTCCATTCAGATCCTAACTCCTCCAGGAAGCCTTCCCTTATGTGTCCAGCTGAAAGTGACCTTTCTGCCCCTCTGCCATTGACAGACCTTTGCGTGAGTTTTTTCTGCTTCTTTTTGAAGTTCTCACTCCTTCGAATTAGTTGTTTGTTTGTATATCACAGGTAGGTGGTGCCACAGTGCACAGAGTGCCAGACTTGGAGTCAGGAAGACATCTTCTGAGTTCAAATCTGGTTTCAGACACTTATTAGCTGTGTGACCTTAAAGTCACTTAACCCTGTTTGCCTCAGTTTCCTCACGTGTAAAACGAGCTGGAGAAGAAAATGGCCAACTACTCAAGTGTCTCTGCCAAGAAAACCCCAGATAGGGTCAAAAAAAGTTGGACATGACTGAAATGACTGAACAACAATCTAAACAACTTATCTCCCTCTCCTAGAGAGTGAACACCTTGAGAGCAAGGGGCAGTGTTTTATCGGTGTCTGTCCCTGGCCACAGTGCTGAGTGGTGGACCTTGAACACAGCAAGTGTTCTGGGAATATTTGTCAAATGAAAGAAATAATGTTAATGGCAATAATAACTGATGACATGTTTACATCTTGTCACAAAGCTCTTTCCATTTAACATCTCATTTAATTCTCAAAAACATCCTCTTCCCTCCCCTCCCCCATAAGATTTGTAGTACAGGTACTGTTACAAAGAAGGAAACTGAGGTTCAAAGATGAGAAGTGATTCAAATAACTCACTCAAGGTCATAGAGACAGCTAGGGGCTGTTGGAGAACCGAGACTGGAACCTGTCCCCATCTTCAAATCCTCTTACAGCTCAGTCGAATAGAGTCATGTCTCTCTTGGGCAAAGAGCCCAGAAGACCACTCAGTATTCCAGGGGTGAATAAGGGTTTTGCCAGTGGACTTAATACTCCAAACACCAATCTATAAATAGCCACATGAAAATAGCTCATGAGGCTTAAGCAATGCTACCTCTCTCCTCACATAGCCTGCTGTGCAGTCCAAGGGGAGAACAGCCTATATGCACTGCCTAACAGATCCTCCTTCCCCCCCAGCACAGCTTGATTATAGTAATATTCAGGCAAATTGAAGGTTTGAAAGACAAAGCAAAAGTCCTACTTGCATTTCCTCTCAGACTAGTTGAGGAGCTAAATGCAAAACTAGAGGTGTCTGAAGTGTGCCTTCATCAGTGGTTAGTATCATCGCAGAGATGCCCAGAATCTGCCCATCCATCATCTCCCTGAGGAAGTCCCTAGGAAGGAGGAAATGAGGGCAGAGACCATTAGCTCCCTGGGACTGTCTGCAGAAAGGAAAGGACTCTCCCACCAGCCAAGGTATCAAGGAACCCAGTGAGACATTGATAAAATTCAGGGTCAATGAGGACTGACATCACTTCTGAAGGGAAGCTCGAGATATACTGTAATAAGCACTGAATTTGGAATCAGAGGTCCTCTGTTCAAATACCAGTTTTGTTACTTACCTAAGAAATATTGGGAAAGCCACTTAACTTTAATAGACTCTAATTTTCTCATCTGTTAAAGAAGGGGATTAGATTAGATGATCTCTGAGACCCCTTGTTGCTCTAAATTCTATGCTCTTTTTAATCTATATTGCTTTCTCTGGGCTAATCATTTCAAAGTACCAGGAATGATAACACTATTATTATTAATGGCTAATCATAGAATTGGTCCTGCTCTTTCTTTTTTCTCTTATTTTACCATTCAAGGCCCTCCATAGGGTGTCCCATCCAACCCCCCCAAATTCACAACCTCCTCTCATTGTGTGTATTCTTTTCCTCCAACCAGACATCTTCTCATTCTCCAGTACAAAATTTATCTGTCCTTCAAGAGCAACTCTCCCTTAGCACACACTTCTCTCTTTGAAGTTTTCCCTAAAAACTCCAGGACTTGATGATTTTTCTTAAATTTCACAGTATTAAGTAGTCCTGGACAAGTGGATCACCAGAGAATTTTGAAGCCAGAAGGGACATCACAGGTCATTAGTTCAAATAGCATTGAAGTACGGATCTTATCCCCAACATACCTGACAAATAGTCCTTTAACCTACTTCTCCCCATCCCATCTTTCTGAACTAGCTGCTCCTCTTGCCTTCTGGTACCAAAGCAGAACAACAGTGGAAAGAACTCTGCCTCTGGCATCAGAGCTGGGTTCAGTTCTTGCCTCTGACACTACCTGTGTGACTGAGCAAATTCCTTAACTTCTCTGGGCCTAAGTTTTCTCTTCTATAAAGTGGGGCTACAGGCCAACTAGATGGTTTCTGAGGTCTCTTTTAGCTCTAAGTCAATTAACCCTTGGATCTTGTCAGCTCTTTTCCACATAACATCACTATACCCCAACTAAGGCAATCTAGGTAAAGAAAGTCCAACTCCACTCAGACTTGCTTGAAAAGAACACAATCCGATCTAAGCTTTCCTGGTTGGATAAGTCTCACCTAAGATTTCATCTAATCATTAACCCTTCCCGTCAGAGAACTAAGCTCTCCAAATGAGGAAATAGGAAGGGAAAAAAATCCTGGATCTCCCCAGTGTTAACAACTGGTTATTTAATAATCATTTCTCTCATAACAGCCCTTCATACATGTGAAGATGTCAATAAAGTCCTAGTATTCTCTTTTCCAGGCTAAATAGTCCTAGTTTTTTCAATGAATCTTTTGCTATACAGTCCCTTAACTGTTAAAGTAATTTCTCCAGATGGCCCTCATTTTGATAGTGTCAGTTCAAAAGTGTGACCCTTCTCTCTCCAGACCGAAAATAGTAGCAGGGTGGAACCATTTATTGAAGATATTATGGAGGGGATTTGGGTAGGAACTGGACTAGACAAACCTCCTGGAGTCCTCTCCTGCTCTGAGCCTCAATTCAGCTGGAATGTATTTGATGCCTACTTAAGCAAGTGCTGAGAAAAACGAATATGAAAGAGACAGGGGCACCTTCATCTCTGGATCTTTAGCCTCTTGCCAGCATGGTACAGTAGAATGAGCCCTGAATTTTGAGCCAAATGATCTGGGAGGAATCCTGGCTTCACTCCATCATATCTATGGAGTTTTGGGCAAGTCGTTTCACCTTTGGACCTCAGTTTCCTCATCGGTATAGAAGTGAGGCATCACTTGAATCACATACAGGTAGTGAGGAAAGTACAAAGCATCAGAGAAATGTGAGTTGCTACTCTGATAGTTACCTTGGGCCTCTGCCCCAGGATTCTCCTATCCTCCAGTGCTAAAAAACTGTAGGCTCCCCAGAGGCTCTTTCAGCGTGGGGGTGGGGGCGGGGGAACTATCACATGGTGCAGTAACTGAATTGGAGCCGCCAGCAGGGGCAGAGGATGGGGAAGCACAGGTTTTACTAAGCTGGCTTTGCTGCGACCTGTCTCAACCGCTCTAGCTCCAGGGACTCCCTCCCTATCTCTACCTTTCTCTCTGAACCTCCAGGGCTTACTTAAGGTAGCAGCATCTGCCTGTCTGCAACCCTGATCCCCTGCTTCTTTCTGCATCCCAATACCAAGACTAGGTTTTAGCAAAGGAAGTTGTGAGCTGAAGTGCAAAGAACACCGGAATGGGAGTTGGGAGACAGGGGTTTCCAGTGCTGGTACTGCCGTCATTTAGATGGCTGGGTGATCTTAGGCAAATCCCTTTCTCTGGATCTCAGTTTCCTTCTCTGTAAAAAAATAGATGAAGTTGGAGGACTTGGTCAGTACGGTTCCTTCAAGTTCTGATAGTCTATGTTTGTGACCTGGGAACTGGAGAGGAAGGTGGCAACCCCCGGGTCAAAGTAGGAGATGAGTGCCTAGTGATTGCTTTTGATTAGGGAGTCAGCCCCTAAGCATGCACAGGGAAATCCCGAAACCAACTAGGCATTTAGCTGAAAAGGTTGAGGCATGCATGCTCTCTAGACCGAAAGCAATCGGGGAGGGGAAATACACACACATACACACACACACACACACACACACACACACACACATATGTATATATATATATATATATATTCCAATCCTTCCCCTGCAAAAGCACAACTGCAGTTTTCTTCCCAGGGCTTTCCACGAACGCAGTGACCAGGGAAGACCCGGGGCGCCACTCCGGGGCCCGGGAGCCAAGAAAGAAAGAAGGCGGAGGCGTTATTCGGTTAATGCGTTCTGCCGGTCTTTGGAAATCAGCACCGAATCCCCTCTGTCCCAAACCCAAGCACTCCTGTCAGGCTATCCTAACGGGGGCTTTTCAGAAGGGAGATTCTCTAGGCTGGGGCTGCTGGTGGTTTGAACTGAGGGCGGCGTCCTGAGGGGGAGCCCTGCAGTAGCTGGGGGCTGGACAGCTCCTGTGGCAGGTTTCCCTCTACCTCCCTCCGCAGTCCCCCAAGACCACTGCAGGCGCACAGCAGAAGCTGGGGTGGGGGGAGCTGAAGGGAGAAGTGGGATAGGAGAGAAGGGGGTGAAGTAGGGGAAGGAGAAGAGGGAAAGAAGAAGAGGAGGGAGGGGAGGAAGGGGGAGGGGAGAAGCGAGGGAGGGAGGGAAGGCTGGAAGGCAGGGGAGGAGTGGGGGAGAGGAAGGAGGGGGTGACGGGCAGCGGGAGGGGCAAGGAGGGGATGAGGAGGTACTCACGGCGCGGGGGAGCCGGCCGGCCCTTCGCCTGGAGCCGCCGCTGCTCCACATGGTGACCCGCGGGGACGAGGCGCGGCAGCTGGGGCTGCTCTGCTCCGGCGGGGAGCCAGGCAGCCAAGCAGGCGCGTACGGGGCTGGCGCCGCGGCCCCGGCTCGGCCAGGCTGGGAGGCGCCCGCGCGGACTCTTCATGACGGAACAGGCGAGAGGCTGGACCACCGCCCCACCCCCACCCCATCCCTGACTTCCTTCACGCACGCCCCCGCTCTGGTCCCCGACCCTCGGGGTGCAGCACGCGAGGAGGCGGCAGGCGGAGAAAGAACTAGGAGGAAACGCTGTTACACGGGTTCGAGTCCGAGTCTTGCCCCAACTGCCTCTGTGACTTCCCTCAATAAGCCTCAGTTTCCCCATATGTAAATAACCCAGTGGGGCTAGTTGGTCTCTAAGGTCCCTTCCAGTCTGACATCCTATGGAACACACTCCACCTCCACCACAGAATCATTAGATTTCCCTCCCTTCAAGGCTCCTCTCAAAGCCTCCTTTTACAGAGG
This sequence comes from Potorous gilbertii, assembly GCA_028658325.1. Classification (NCBI taxonomy): domain Eukaryota; kingdom Metazoa; phylum Chordata; class Mammalia; order Diprotodontia; family Potoroidae; genus Potorous; species Potorous gilbertii. The sequence goes on from CM053769.1 coordinate 407,491,978, forward strand.
CCTTTTCTGATTCTCTGGTTATGAGTGTTCCCCCTCCATTACTGTATAGAGACTTACCTGTGTACTCAGTATTGTCTCCTAATAGAATATAAATTCTCTGAGGGCAGAGACTTTTTTTCCTTGTCCCTTTGCCTGGCTCATTTTTCTTACCAAGACCTGTGAATTCACTGGTGTATTGAAACTTCTGGGGAGGAAATTCTTTCTGCCAAAGCATCTCAGCAACTCTTTATTATTCCTCAGAGGCCGGATTTTAACTCCGTTCTTACTGAACCCAAAGCCAGACTTCTATCCACTGCTTTATGTTGCCTGGCACAAATGAGATGCCCAATTAATGCCTGTTAAGTTAAATCAAATATTACCTTTTTAAGGTGTTAGTTGCTGATTTTTAGCCAGGTAGTTTGTTAGGAACTTGTGGTTAGAGTAAGGATAGTCAGGCTAGGTGTAATTTGGGGTGGGAGGGAGGAAAATGCTTAAAATCCTAAATTCTTAGACTGAAAACTAAGAGAACAAGGAATCATTTGGGATCTCCTGATTCAGTTGGGTCACACAATATTTATTATGGCTATTTTTCTATAGTACTTTATAATTTAAAGGTCACTTTATTTGCAAAAAGGCCAAGGAGGTAGTTCAAACATTATTACCCCTGATGTACAGATGAGGGAAATGAGCTTTGGACAGTTGAAATGACTGGTTTAAGGTCACACAAATAAGGGTCAGAGCTAAACCAGAAACCTAGTCTGGTGACCTTTTTTTACTATACTGTGGTTCAAATTATGAGTCTGACACAGAGTACTTTCATCCATTCTAATTTGATTTAAAAATAAACCTAGAAGGTGAGCAGTATTAGTTTTATCAATATTTAACAGAGGAGAAAACTAAAAGCAAGAGGAATGAAAGGTTTGCTCAAGGTCACCCATTATCTAGTGGCAGAGGACTTGTGTTCAACTTTCTTGTTTCACTTCAGTACTTGCACTAAGATACGTGGCCTCCCAGCATGAGTCCTGAAAGCAATTTCTCCAGGTCCACAGTACAAGAACATTGTTCCCATCCTGACTCTAGTAGAAGCCTTGAGAGTCAATGCCTGGTTGTCCTTGGTGATTTGTATATTTCCCATCTACATGCTATAATAGAAAGAGGTTTGGATCTGAAATGAGAAAACCTGGCTTTAGGTTCTAGCCCTGCTACATATTACCTGTACGACCTAGGAAGCCTCTTATTTTCTCTGGGCCTTGGTTTCATTAAATGTGTAGCTCATATAGACTCTAGGATCCCTTCTCCCAATTCCCACTTGTTATAGAAAGCTGATTCCCTAGATGGATGCCACATTTCCCCTTCAAAATTATAGGGAGATCCCCAAGGTGTTGGAGTATCTTTCTAATGCTACTCAACCCCCTGAATCAGTGTGTTCCTTTCTCCAATATCACCAGCGATTATCATTCCAATATCAATTAATCAATTAACATCAATGAACTTTTACAAAGAAATATTTACTATTAAAAAATCAAGAACCCAAATACCTCTGAATCTAGGAGCACCTTTTCCCCTCTATATATCCCTCCATCCCTGGGGACAGTAGGCTCAAACTTAAAATAGTGACAACACAGTGTTTTCACTATTCAATTCATTTCTAAGTACGGAATTGCCAAAGAACAAATCCTTCCATTGCTTACAAGGACATAACTTCTCTACTGCCTGGCTGATCCACTGGTAGATTGATTAAAGCAGGTCATTACTCAGTGATGGTTCCTTCTTGTTCTCAGCTGCTGAACCAAGCTAAAAAAAGGCAAAGACTAGTGTCCAGGTGTGGGGAGTTGGGAGAAGGAACCCCAGAATCTATTTGAGCAACACAATGAATAAAACTCAGGTCCAGTGAAGGGAAGGGGCTCCCTAGGTCATATAGGTAGTATAGAGCAGGGTTAGAATCTGAACCCAGGTTTTCTCATTTCAAATTCAAAAGCTTCTTCTGTATTCAGTATTCAATCATCTCAGACTAAGAAAGAAGAAACACAAAGAAACAGAGATATTATATGCTCACAGCTAGTTATCTGCCCTGGTGGGGAGAACAGTCTGCTGGCTCTACCTCTTTTACCCACCAGAAGCCTTACAGAAGTTCTTGCCTTGCTTGTAACCAAGGAAGAGAGTTTCTCCATTGGAGCTTTTTATATGCAGTCTCATATCTGGTACAACAGTCATTTAAAACGGTTTTTGTAACTCCACATTAAGTGGACAGGAAACATTTACTGACATACTTTCACGGTAAGAGCAGGGCCTCTCCATTATAAGTTTTCAGGGACTTTGAGAAGCAAATTCTCCAAGCTCACCATATGAGTTAACAGTGAGAAGGCCACTTTCTACCCAGCCACCCCCCCTGAACATGCTTTGAGGAGTGCAAGCCCATTAACCATTGCCCTCATTATACCTGTAAAATGAAGGGTTTGAACTAGTTGCTTTCTTAGGTTCCTTTCTTACAATCTTATATCGACTCATAATAACTGAGAACTGGTTCTGAACATGTTTTTGCTTTTCCTACTGAACTTTGTTTATGTTGAATTTACTTGCTTTCTACTTCAAATATGTTAGACCTAAGATTATATAGCTAGCAAATCACAGATTCTCAGTTATAATGGAACTCAGAGGACATCAAATTATTCCTGTACAATTATCCTCCTACAATATCATTTTAATTCAACAAACATTTCCAAGCATTTGCTATATGCTAGCTGTTTTGATTATAAAGGAAATGAGAGAGAGAGACAGAGAGAGAGAGAGACAGAGACAGAGAGAGGAGAGAGAGAGAGAGAGATGCTTTTGACCTAAAGGAGTTTAAGTTCTACTGGGAGCAAGCCATGTATACAGATAAGTAAATACAAGATAATTTGAGGAGGAGGAAGAGAGTGTAATCAACTGGAGGCATTGGTAAGGGCTTCATGAAAGAGGTGGCACCCAAGTTAAGCCTTGAATAAAGAGAAAGATTCTGAGAAGCTGGACATGAGAAGGGAGTACATTCCAGGCATGGGGAAAAGTCTTCTGCTAATGCACAGAGACAGAAATGAAATGTTCAGTTTGGTTAGAATGAATAGTATATGGAAGGAAATAATGTGAGTCTGAGGAACTGGCCCTTTATTCTACTGACAATAGGTAGTAAATAACAATAACATTTATATAGAGCTTACCATGTGCCAGGCACGGTGCTAAGCATTTTATTATTTCATTTAAACCTCACAGCAGCCCTGGGAGATAGGTGCTTTTATTATCTAGAGTGACATAGTCAGAATTATGCCTTCTGAAAATGATTTTGGCAGCTATGTGGAAGATTTATGAGAGAGGAGGAAACTGGAAACAGGATGACCAACTAAGAGGATATTATTAAAGTTCAGGGGAGAAGTGATGAGGGTTGGAACCACAGAGGTTCCTATCTGAATGGAGAGCAAGAAAAGATGCCACAGAACTGGCAACTGACTGGCTAGGGAAAGGAAGAGACAGGGGAGAGCCATGGATTGCTCTGAGGTTGTTAATCTGGGTGACTGAGAAGAGGGTGATGCCCTTGACAGAAAAGGGGAAGTTTGGAGGCAGAAGCTAGCGAATATTTCCATCCAGTTCCCAGTCTGGCAGAGCAAACTACAGAAAGATTGATTCTAAGTATATCTTTCCCAGCTCCCTTGGATAAGTTCCATTTGTTCCCTTCTCATTTTCCTCATCACATGGTCCCTTCCTTGACATACAGTCATCCCCAGTGTCCCATACTATGCAGAAGTCATCACAAACACAAACATGGGCACATACATATACACACAAGCAGACATCTCTCCTCCCAAACTTGAGAAACCCCAAAGGGGGCCCAGGTGTGAAGAGTTCACTTCTGTCTCTTGGCTGCACCTGTTACAAGGCAGACAATGCCATTGTCAAAATGTTTCCCAAGGTTGTTGGCAGGCAAAGAATTTTGTAAATTTTAAAGCAGTATATAAACTAGTGATACTGTAATAATAATAGTTAACATGTATCCAACTCTTTAAAATTCAAAAAGGGTTTTACGGATGTTAGCTCATTTTATCCTCACAACCATCCTGAGAAGTAGGTGACATTATCATCCCCACTTTACAAATGAAGAGACAGATGTAGGCAGAGTTTAAGTGACTTACCCAGGTTCACACAAGTAGCAAGATGTGAGGGAAATGGAGGTGAGAGAGAAGAGATACCACATATAAATAGGTAAATAGCTACAATGTAGGTAGGTACTAAGTAATTTCAAGAGAGAGATAGTACCAATCAATTGCAGTATCAGGAATGGTCTTGTGGCTCTTAGGAAGCCCTGGCTTCAGAACTCAGTCCAGATCAGGTATTGTCTCCTGGTACCTAAAGTGTTTAGTGTTTTCTCTTGAAATTACTTCAGGCAAGCTTTGAATTCAAGTCTTAATTTCAAGTCTAGCACTCTAATCACTATGCCACCTAGCTACCTCTTAATATGACCAAGTTAAGCTTTTTTTTTTTGAAGAGGGAATAGTAAAAAACTTGAAGACAGACTTCATCAGGGTGAAGGGCTGACCCAGCATGGTTACTCTACATTTCTGAATATTTAGTATATTTAAAAGTGATTATGATTATATATGTGTTACATTTCTCTCATTAGACTATGAGTATCTAGAGGGCAGTTAGATGGCAAAGTGGATAGAGTGCTGAGCCTGGAGTCAGAAGACTGAGCTCAAATTAAACCTCAGATACTTACTAGCTTTGTGATCCTGAGAAGTCACTTGACTCTATTTGTCTCAGTTTCCCTATCTATAAAACGTACTGGAGAAGGAAATGGCAAACCACTGTTGTATTGTTGTTAAGGAAACCCCAAATGAGATCATGAAGAAGCAGACAGGATTGAAATGACTGAACCACAACAAAATCTTGAAGGCAGAAACTATCTTTTACTACTTTATCTCCTTCACAGGGCATAGTGGAGTGACAGAGGCTTTTGACATTTCAACATTGGCTCCTAGGGATAGGGATCATGGGTGTTGTCCACAGTGCCAAAGCCCACTTTGGCAAAGCCTACACTACGAATTTGTCCTCTTCTGTTCACTCACACAGCATCTATCCTGTCTATCAATATCTCTCACCTGGGCTGTTCCAAGTGCATCTTCATTGATTTCCCTACTTCCTGTTTTTCCCCTTTCCAATCCACCCTCCTTCACAGAGCTGCCAAGTTGGTATTCCAAAAACACAGATGTGATCATGCCATTCTATACTTAAAATCTTAAATGATTCCCTAATAGCTTCTAGAATTAATGGAAAATCTTCCACCTGTTATTTTATGCCCTTTCTAGTTTGACTTCCATCTATTTTCCCAGTCTTTTACTCTCTGTTTAAGTCAGACTGACCTGCTAGCTGTTCCCCATACACACTATTCTGTCTCCCTCCTCCAGGTCTTTTTTTTTGCATAGGTAATCTCTTATTTTTTGAATGCTCCTCTACCTCATCTCTGCCTCTTGGAATCCCTGGTTTCCTATCCAGGCCAACTCTCATGCCATCTCCTGCACAACACTGTTCCCAATACCTGAAGTGTTTACTGCTCTCTGTCTCTCTTGACATTATTTGGTACCTACTTTGTAGCTACTTACCTGTATATCAATTGTGTCTCTCCTCCCTCCCCTCTCAATCCCCACCCTTCCAGGAATATAAGCTTCTTGAAGGTAGGGATTGTTTCATTTTTGTTTTTGTATTTTCAATGTCTAGCACAGTGCCTGGTATGTAGGTGTTTAATGAATGTTTGTTAAATTGAAGTGAGGTGTCCAGGAAATATTTTCTGAATAGGGGAATGAAAAAGCATGTGTAATAACACCTCAGAGGATAGATTTTAGAGAGGCAGGGACCATGTTTCTTCCCTCCAGTACTTTCTACAGGGTCATTGTCTTAATTCTTTATAGTACTTTCTAAGGAGGTCACATGCATAGTAGGTACTTAGGAACTATTTGTTGAATAGATGAATGAATGGATGGATGGATGAATGAATGAATGAGTGAATGAGTGGGAGTACAAAACCACTTTAGAGTATAGTCTCCAGACCATGTTGTATGTTCCCCACATCTGGGGAGAGGAACTTGTACTCAGCAGGTTTTCAGGAAATGTATGTGGAACAGAAGAATGAATGACTGCTATAGATGTATGGTGTACGTAACACCACTTTAGAGTAAATTTCTGCAGAGGCAGGGATTCTGCTCTGTGATCTCTAGAGTAACTATCACAGTTCCAAGTGTCACTAGTATCCCCTCACATTGCAAGGACAGGAGACTGACAAACCCACTCCAGAAATATCTGAGACCAGCAGCTAGTGGCTTTCAGTAGGAGATTGTAAATACTAAGTAAGACTCTCCCACTTCTCTCCTGCCCAATATATATTTAGTGGAGGGGGTTGGGGCAGAACCCACACAAGGAAAGACTCCTCAGAATATTGGAGTTGGGGTAGAAAGCCCTGGTTTCAAATACCTGTTTTATCACTTAATTAGTTGTGTGTCCTTGGAAAGTCACATAAATTCATTGGGCACCATTTTTAGCTACTATAAAATGAAGGCTGAAGCTCTAAGTCCTGTGTTTCTTTAGATGCACACCAACTCCTTCCTCTCTGCTTAGGGAGAGGACATTTTGGGAGAGGGAGGGGAGAGAAACAAAGATAATACAACCACATTCTCCCAGATGGGTCCCTAGCAACACTCAGGCTCCGCTTGTTTTCTTAATAAAGTATTTGCTGGAGGAATTTCATTCTCTGCTGAAGGCTCAGGCTTTGAGTCATCACTCTCATAAAGAGGCGGGTGGCTTCTGAAAGCTGGGAAACCTGCCTTCTGTGGAATGATGGAGAGGGACCATTTGGCTTCCATTTCCCGGGAAGCCATGGACCCAGACAAAGGCCCCATCAAACATTCTCCTCTTTTCTGTACCAAGCTAAATGTCAGTTGAGCAAGGAGGTACATTTTATGCTGAAAACACAAGTTTGAGACCTAGAAGGGGACATTGGCAGTAATCTTGCCTAACCTCATTCTGCAGATGAGTAAACTGAGGTCCACAGAGAAAATATTTTTTTTACCAAGTTTTGTACTGATTCTAAAGCCTAGTAGAGAGCTATGAAATATAGAGTAAAAAACAAACAAACAAACATAAAGCACAAAGCAGACTGATAAAGTAGAAATAACATTCGGTTTAGAGTCAGAGGAATTCCAGCCGATACTTAAAGGCTCAGGCATGAGCCTGTTCTGAGTGGTTTTGGATTCAATAACACTGGTTCTATATTTGACATCTTGTTAGATTGATTGCAAAAGAGTCCAGGACCCCTTTGGGGAGGGCCAGAGGAATCTGATAAAGAGTCATACTTTTTCTAGATGAGGACATGAACTAGAGGGATTTTATGAGACTGCTGACTCGCCCTACCCCCTAAAAAATTATGCTTGAATATTTTGGGTCAGGGGCTAAGGATCAACTTTGTCTTTCCTCTAACACCTCATATAATACTTTGCTCACAGTAAGTGCTTAATAAATATTTGTTGAATTTAATTCACTAGTCTTGCTCAGGTGCTCACAGCAGCAATCATGTACTAATTAGAATCCCAGCAGTTGCCTATGAGGTTTCCTAGCCAGGGTCATATTCCATTCAACCAGTAGGGAGGTCTTTGGTTCTGCCCAGTTTTTAATTCCTGGGATTTATCCCATTAGAAGACACCCATTTAACATCAGAGACAAATGGAGAGTCACTCCAACATGGAGTGGTTATGAAACTCCTCATCCTTTGTGATCCCTATCCTATACATAATATATATACCACCTACAGATTATTGCATTCAAACTACCACGGCACCCACTGCAAAGCTCACAAATACATCCTTTTCCTTCACAAACACAAATCTATATGAAAAGATCAACTATCATAAAACACTGGAGGTGACTTGTTACAAACTCAAGAGCGTTAGAACTTGATAAGGCAGGTAGAAATTTTACCGGTAGGAAAATTGAGATTCACTGAGAAAATTATTTGGCTTCTTGCTTTTCAGACTAAATCTCTTTTTTTTTCTATCTTACAGTGTCACTCTTATAATTAATAAGTGAATCCGCTAGTCTGTCCTTGGCTGTTTCTGGAAGTCTAAGGAGAAAATATGAAAAAGTCCAAACTTCAACTATCCTTCTTTATTGAGTTTGGGAAACCCAACATTCAGAGTCAGGTGGAGAGCCCCACCTCCACTTCAACACAAACATAAACACATGTGTATGCACATACTGAAATACTCTAAGTAGATAATTAAGGACCAATCTGTCACCATTCTATCCTAATCATCTCTCTACAAAGCATAACTATTTTTAGCTAGTGGTGCTATTGAGAATGTGCTTTATTTTAGAAGTCTAGTGGCCTTTCTGATTATCCCTAAAATGTCAGTTGCTGCTGACCTCTGGATTAAAGTGCAAATCTTCCCAATAACTCTTATCTGGAGGGCAGAATCAAGATGGCAGAGAGGAAGCATTTTTGTTTAGTTCACTACCACATCTCTGCAATAAGCTAGAAAATACACTAGACTGAATTTTGATTGGGAAAATCAAGAAGAGGTCACAGCAAGTCTTTTTTTTTCCAGTCCTGAGCAGCTTACAAAGACAGACAAAGATGTCTAGGGATCGTTGTGAGGGGACTGGCCAGGAGCACAAGTGGTATGGACAGGAGCATTCCAATGCTCATAGATGGCAAGGGAACTGAGGCAGAACTCTAGGATAGGAAGCAGAAAGAACAGAAAGATATTCTTGAATTAGTGCTGGGATCAGAAGCCAGTGCCTTATGACAGCTTGGTTGCACATTGCCCAGTTCCAGATCTCAGGTCCAGGGTGGAGAGGTGCAGTTATGAGCAAGCATTACTCCAAGGTGAAAACTAAGCACAGAAAAAGTCCTGTAAATGCATCTTTGTGGCTCTGATCCTAGGAGCAGAGCAGCAACTCAGTTCTAACTTTTAGTCCAACATATAAGACTGAAATGAAATAACCAGAGCAGAAGACCAAGACCAATAGAGAGCAAGCAATTTGGTCACTCTGAACCTGAACAACCTCCATGCGTTAACAGTGACTATTAGTGCATAGAAACTCAATCATACACAATTCATCAAGCCCAAATCTGGGTCATGAACTCACCAAGCTCAGATTAGGAGGGTGGTGAGTAGAATTCTCCCCAGATCCCACCACTTTGAAATCACTGATATTGTCCAGGCTCCCAGATTGAGAAGAAAGTAGCAGAAGACCATAAAAGGACAAATGTTCAGATCAGATGCCCCCTCACTCCTAGAAGTGAATAGAGCCCAACCTTAACAAAAAGTCCAAAGCAAAATAGTAGACTGGAAAAATGAACACTCAAAAGAAAAAAAAGAACTCAATCATAAAGAACTATTATGGTGATAGGAAAGCTCAACACAAGCACACACAACGATAATAACTTGAAAACATCTACAAGAAAAGTCTCAAAGAAAAAAGGCAGTTTGGATGCAAACCCAACAAGAATTCCCACAAGATTTAAAAGAATAACCATTTCTTAAAAAACAAAGAACAGCAGAGAAAAAATTGGGTAAAGAAATGAGTTATGCAAGAATATCATGAAAAGATAATTAACAGCTTAGTAAAAGTTGTACAAAACTTTAGTAAAAGAAATAACTATGAATTAGAATTGGTGAAATGAAAACTAGTGACTTCTTGAAAAACAAAAAAAATAATAAAACAAAGTCAAAATACTTAAGAAGAGATGAAAAATGTGAAATTACTTCATAGGAAAAATGGTTGACCTGAAGTATAGATTGAGGAGAGATAATTTAAAGATCAATAGACTATCTGAAATCCATGAACAAAAAAACTTCATCTAAATCACTACCGATTAGAGAAATGAAAATTAAAACAACTCTGAGGTACCACCTATCAGATTGGCTAATGTAACGAAAATGTAAAATAATAAATGTTGAAGAAGATCTGGTAAAACTGGAACACTAATGCATTGCTGGTAGAGTTGTGAACTGATCTAACCACGCTCTCTATTCTGGAGAGAAATTTGATACTATGCCCAAAGGACTATAAAACTGCATACCCTCTGATTCAGCAACACCACTGTATCCCAATATGGTCTGTATTACAAAGAGATCATAAAAAAGGTAAAAGGGCCTACATGCACAAAAATATTTACAGCAGCTCTTTTAGTGGTGACAAAGAATTGGAAATTGGAGGATGCCCATCCATTGGGGAATGTCTGAACAAATTGTGGTATTTAAATTCAATGGAATACTATTATTCTACAAGAAATGATGAGCAGATTTCAGAAAAACCTGGAAAGACTTACATGAACTGATCCAGAGTTAAGTGTATGGTAACAGCAATGTTGTGTGATGATCAACTATGATAGACAACTCTTCGCAGCAATACAATGTTCCAAGACAATTCCAAAGGACTCATGATAGAAAATGCTATCCACATCCAGAGAAAGAACTATAGAGTCTGAATGAAGATCAAAGCACATTATTTTCACTTTTCTTCTTTCTGTGGTTTTTCCCTTTTGTTCTCATTTTTCTTTCACAATATGACTAATGTGGAAATATGTTCAACATGATTGTACTTGTATAATTTTAAAAAAAGAGCATAGACATTTCAAGAAATTATAAAGGAAAACTGTTCAGATATCTTAGAATTAGAGGGCAAAGTAGATATGAAAAGAATCTGCCAGTTATCTCCTAGAAGAAACCTCAAAATGAAAACTCTCAGGAATATTATAGCCCAAATCCAAAGGTTCTAGGTGAAGGAGAAAATACTGAAAGTAGCCAGAAAGAAATAGTTAATATATCATGGAACCACAGTCAGGATCACATGAGATTTAACAGCCACCACTAAAAGGGAATGGAGGGTTTATATAACATGATATTTCAGAAGACAAAAGATCTAGGATGACCACCAAAAATCATCCACCCAGCAAAACTGA
>CM053769.1:407503437-407537124 GCA_028658325.1 Potorous gilbertii
GATCTATTTTCCAGGTCAGTTGTTTTTCCAATGAGATATTTCACATTATGTTCCCTTCCCAAATTTTTAACCCAAACTAACCATCTGGAGTAATTTCATAGTATAGAAATTGTCTTATATTGTTAGTCTTTGAGTTCCTAAAACAATGGCTCAAAAAACTTTTCTTGTAGAAGAGAGACAGAGGAAAGAGACAGACAGACAGAGACAGAGAGAGAAAGCGACAGAGACAAAGAGAGAGACAGAGAGATGTATAAATCAATAAACAGGTGAATGTGCCTCCCAGAGAACTGAGGTAACTCAGTTTGAGGTCAGCTTCGTAAAACTCACTAAACTTTCAATTTTGGCTAATAAACTTTTGACTACCTTCCCTTTTTTCACCATGTCGAATCTCTGTTTAAATGTTAAACACATTTAATATTTCAGGACAGCTAGGTGGTACAATGGATAGAATAGAATGCCAAGCCTGGGGTCAGGAAGACTTATCATCCTGAGTGACATCTGGCCTCAGGCACTTACTAGCTGTGTAACCGTGAGTAAGTCGCTTAATCCCGTTTGCCTCAGTTTCTCATCTGTAAAATGAGGAAATGGCAAGCCATTCCAATATCTCTACCAAGAAAACCCCAAATGGGGTCACCAAGAGTTGGACACAACTGAAATGAATGGCCAACAATAACTGTTTCAGGAATAATTAAATGTTCCATAATCAGCAAGGAACTCCCTCCACATCAGCAGATTGAAATCCGTGCAATATTTGCCCATGTCTTCTGATAAATCCTCTATATAGGACTTATGTTGAACACCTTCCTTTGTTTTATTTGTTCCATTTCGATATGTTTTAAGGGTTTCATTTATAGCAGCGTCCCTGACTCTCGCTAGATAACCAGCCCATCTCTTTTTAAGGTCATCTGTACACCTGATGCTGCCTTTTATGCTACTCTGGACAGTGGGCTCGTGCTGTTGACATATTATTACCTTTCTTATTGCTGGATTTGTAGCCCCAGGACCTAGAAGCCTGGCTGGCCTATAATAGGCAATTAAAGAAATGTCTGTCGATTAAGTGATTGACTGAATGAACAAAAATTCTTAAACCTGTAGAAGAGAAAAGAAGATGGGAGAGGGGAATGATTTTTGTATTTATTTGAAGGGTCATCATGTGAATGCAGGATTTGACATTCTGCTTGGCTTTAGAGAACAGAAATAGGAGTAATGAGAAGAAGTTGCTGAGAGGCTGATTAGGGTTCAAAGGAAGGAATGACTTCTTAAGAATCAGAGCTTTCTGAAAGGGGAAGGATTTATTACTTTTGCTACTGAGTTTCCCATGGTTAGAATCGAGCACATTTAGGGTCTTTGAGCAGAGGTTGGATGACCACTTGCCAAAGAAACAAAACAGAGATTCCTCCTCAGATGTAGGTCGCAATTAATTGCTTCCAAAGTTCCTTCTAACTCTGAGTTTCTACAATCCTGCAAAATATGATTTATAGTCATATAACAACCTTGTGTAGCATGACCTCCAATCCTCTTAACATGCAAATTGCTACCCAGAAGATGGACCTACTACAGGCTGTAAAATGCCTTATCTGAAATGTAGCTCTCAGAATGGAACACTGTTTCAGATGTGGTCTTGGCAATGTCACCATCTGCATAACAAGTGTTCTCCATTCACTATATTTTTCATTACAGATGTCTAAGCCAATCTCTTTTAATAGAGTTGCCTAATATATGTGTTATATATGAGTGTGTGTGTGTGTAATATTATATTTACATATTTAATAGAGTTGTCTAATACATATATTATTCTAATCTTAATTGAGCCCTCAGAATAGCAAGGAAGTTGCTTTTCTCTTCCCTAACTGACCCTACAACATAATCCCTACAGCTGCTGTTCCAAACCTTCTCTTCTTTTCTCAAGGCTCCCATACCATTCTTCTCTCCCATCTCAACAGAGAACCTCTCCTCACAAATAGAGACCATTCAAAGTGAGCTTCCTTTTCTCGCTTCGTCTATGTTTCAAAACCATTTGGAATTTCCCACTCTTCTCCTTTATCCCATCCTCTGATGAATAGATGGCCCTTCTCTTAACCAAGGCAAACCACACTTTGATCCTATTCCCTCCAGTTTCCTCCAGCAGATTGCTCCCATAATAATCCTTTCTCTCTCTAACATTCCATCACTTCTCATCTACAGACTCTTCCTGGCTACTTAGAAACTTGTCCAGGGTCTTCTATAAATAACAAGTTCTTAAGACCATAAAAATCCCTTCGCACTATTTTCTATGTCTCATTTCACAGCCAACCTCTTGGAAAAGCTGCTTACGCCCATTCCCTCCCCACCCCTCACTTTCTCTTTTCTCACTCCTTTTCTCCAACTCTTGAAATCTGGCTTACACTCTTATTACTCTTTCCAAAGTTATCAATGATCTCTTACTTGCCAAATCTGGTGGTCTATTTTCAATTCTCATCCTTCTTAATCTCTTTGAAGCATTTGAAACTGCTGACCATCGTTTCTTCTACATTTTTGACACCATTCTCTTTTGATTTGCCTCCAAATTTCCTTACTACTACTAACTCTTCTATATATTTTTATTCTTCGGATTTTTTTTAGTTACACAATTCCATCTTGGTTTGCCTCCTATGTGACTAACTATTCCTTCTAAGTCTTCTCTGCTGGATCATCAACCATATCCCATATTGTAACTTTGGGTATACATCAAGACTCTGTCCTGAGCTCTTCTCTCATCTCTTTCTACATTCTTTTATTGACCTTATCAAATCCTCATTAGTTTAACAATCATTTCAAATCTGCTAGAGTAATAATAGTAAGGCCAAATCTGACCTGTCACCCTCCAATCCAAGAAACCACAATGATCCTCCCTTTGTTCTAGGAGCAATACAAAATCCTCTGGCATTTAGTAGCTTTCACAACTAGAGTCCAATCTAGCTATTCTCAAGTTATTGTAATACATTATTTTCCTTCATTAACTCTATGGCCCAGACACACTGTCCTTCCTGCTGTTCCTCACACAAGACCTTCCACCTCCTATCTCAATGCCTTTGCATTGGGTGTTTCCCATTACTGGAAAGAACTCTCTCATCTCTACCTCTCCGAATTCCTAACTTCTTTTAAAGCTCAGTTGAAGTACCACATAAGACCTTTCCTGGTCTTCCCAGCTATAAATCCCTGCCTTTCCAAATAACCTTACAGCTATTTTATATAATCTCATAAGTATATATACGTATAAATAGTAGACTATAAGCTACTTGAGGGCAAATACTTTTATTTTTACGTTTGAATTTCTAACAGTTAGCATAGTGTCTACAACATTGTAGGCAAATTATAAATGTGATAGAAAACTAGATTAATCAGATCGAAGGAGTCATTATTAAAAGTTCCAAGACAACGTAGAACATATTCTCCTGTTAAGTGCCCTAGAGATTAATGCTTGGCCCTTTAATATTTTTGTCGATGACTTGGATGAAGCCATAGATGAAACATAAGATTTAAAGATGACATAGCTCACATACTAGATAGTATGATCCAAAAAAAGATATCAACAGGATAGAAAAAAGAGTTGCATCTAATAAGATGAAATTTAGCATGGAAAAATATACTTCTGCATTTCAAGAAATCAACTTCCTAAATACAAAATGGGGCAGACAGGACTAACTAGAAGTTCATCTAAAAACAAATCTGGGAATTGTAGTGGATTACAAACGCAACGTGAGTCAACATTGTTCAACGGTCAGCCAAAACCCAAAAATACTTCATGAAGGATTGGACTGGGGCAGGCAGGTGGTGCAGTGGATAGAGCATCAGACCTGGAGTCAGGAAGACTCACCTTTCTGAGTTCAAATCTGGCCTCACATACTTACTAGCTATGTCACCCTAAGTCACTTAACCCTATTGGCCTCAGTTTCCTCATCTGTAAAATAAGCTAGAGAAGAAAATGGCAAACCACTCCAGTATCTCTGCCAAGAAAACTTGAACATGACTGAAAACAACCTAACAATAATAACAATAACTTTGGACTGAATTAAAAGAATACCTTCTAGAAATAGAGATGATAGTCCCATTCTACTTGGCTTGGTCAAATCTCATTTTCAGTATTATCTTCAGTACTGGGCACCACATTTTAGAAAGGGTATGGATAAGCTAGAAAATACCCCCACAAGGATCATCAAGATGAAAAGAGGGTATATGCCACATAAAAGTCGGTCAAAGGAACTGGGGGGGGACGGTATTCAGCCTGAAGAAGAGGTCACTCAAGGAGGATAAGATCATTGTATTCATGCTTTTAAACGGTCTCCACGTGGAAGAGGGATTAGACTTGTTCAGTTGTCTGAAGAGGATAAAAATAGAAGCAAAAGGTAGCAGTTTCAAAGAAACTAAATATTAAGCTCATTATTCAAAAAACTTTCTAACAATTAAAGGTGCAATAGTCTGCCTGAGAAGGTAGTAGGTTCTTCCTCATGTAATATGAATTTTTCTAGTGTGGATAGCATTATTATGAATTTCCCTAGAGATTTATGAAAGTCTTAAAGCAAAGTTTGAATGACTAGTTGTGTAGGTTGTCAGAAAACTTTTTTTGTCATAGGTTGGGCTAGATAGTCAATCAATAAATCAATCAACAAGCATTTATTCACCTACTCCATGCTGGGCATTGTGCTAGGCATTGGATGGGAACCAAGTTATGTTCCAGTTCTAAAATTCTGTAGTTCTATAATTCTTAAACACTCTACGGGGACCATCTTTTGCAGGATAAAAAATGTCTTCTAATGAGATTCTTAAAACATTAATTAGTCCTCCTGCATGGAATCCAAATGAGACTTTTATAAATTTTACTTTATACAAAATAGTTATATTTTATGAAGCCCCTGTACATATTACTTCCATACTTTAGGTAACCATGCAGCAGTAAAGATTACAACCCAGAAGTGATATGGATAGTGGAAAGCATGCTGGATTTGGCATGAGGAAGACCTGGGTTTAAATCCCATGTTAGGTACTTATTATTTATGGGATCTTAGGCATATCTCTTAACCTCTTTGTACCACAGTTTCCTCATCTGTAAGTTAAATTTAAGGTTCCTTCCAACTTCGAATTGATTGTTTTATGATTCCTTGATCTATCCAAGATTTCCAGGCCTATGTAATTCTTGTCTAAATCTCCCCCAAAGCCTCCATATTAGGGTCTGACCAATTTGGTTGACAGCCATCCTCCAGGTCCCTCACTTTTCTGTGATTATCATTTGGGGCACACAGACTGTCAGTCCCTCACTCTTGCCTCATGGACAAGCCCCTTTCTGGGGCTGTGTGTGTGTGGCAGGGGGAGGATGGTATAGAGTTCTTGGTTGGTAACATACTGCAACCTATACACACACACAGACACACACACACACACATCTGTGTTGTCCTTTGGGTCATTGAGAGAAAAGCACATATTAGTATTAAAAAGGCAGATTTGTATTCCAGGGAGCAGCTTGGGACCATTCAGAATGCTGTGCAATTTCCCAACTGGGATCTAGTCTGGTTTCTTTCTCCTCAATTCTTGGCCCACTTCATTATTCATTATCCATCTGCAGTTCCTGAAATGCATATTGATGGGCCAAATTGGCATGCTACCTATAGACTTCATGTCACAATCTGGGCTACAGTCCTTTTTCTATCATAGATGACATTACTGTGTATTTCACTAAGGAAAGTTTGTCACGTTCAGAGGCTCAACTCAATTAGCACAAGGTCAGCTGGGAACAGGGTCATTTGCAGAACCTTGGCATGAATAGAAAATCCTTCATTCTTTTGGACTTTCCAGAGTATTTCTTCCATAAAAATTAGTGAACACCTTTGGCAGACAAATAGCTCCCTGTCTGACACCTTGCCTGATAGCTATACTCGGCACATTGTTGAATATAGTCATCTCTGTTGTCATGTCTGTCTTCGAATCTTGTACAGTTCTGGCACTTTGTCTGAGAAAAGCCTTTAAGGTTTCATTTTGCTCTAGCCAGCCAAACAGTTCCCTAAAGTCAATAAACTATATTTTAACAGACCAGAAGCAGCTAGCTACAAATATAGCAGTCACTGCAGTATCAGCTGGCTCTGTACAGTCAGATTATCTACTCATTGGAGCAAAGGTCAAAGTAAATGCCAAAATAAAAGAAAGAATAAAAGTGAGATGAAGGGACTGTGTGTGACTATAGAAGGTAAGCTGTACTGGGAAGTGGATCAAAGGAAAAAAACTTTATTAACATTTCCAAAGGAAGTTTAATTAATGCAAAAATGATTGCTGCGATAAAGAGGCAAAAAGCTCTCCTAAAACACCTGAACAGCAACAGACACTTAATATCCTTGTGGAGGAGGAATGCAGTAACCAAAATCGATGTGAATTTAAAGTACAAGCTCATTTGCAAAACACCACAATGGAGGAAAAAAAATGGAAGATTATGAGCCATATTACCTCCTCATACCTCGAAAGACTGTTAGGACAAAAGTGGCCCTATGGAAAGCTGAACGAGATTCAGTTAAACCAGATTATTCTGAGAACAGTTACTCATTCATGTGGACAACAAATGACCACAAAACAAAGCAGATCCTCCAACATTTTTAAAGTGATCTATTCCTCAACAAGAGAGGAGCCACAACATTTGGACTCATTCATTCACCCAGATACACTTTGTAAATCAGTGTTGATGTCAAGAAGAACAAGGAGACCTAAGTATACAGAGAAGAAATATGCACAAAACAATACAATTTTTAAAGGATCAATACTCAAAACACGTATCACAAAACAAGCTTGGAAATGATGCTTTTACTTTCCCACAAGATATGGAAGGAAGGAAGGAAGAAAGGAAGGAAGGCAGGGAGGGAGGGAGGAAGCGAGGAAAGCAGGAAGGAAGGAACAGAGGAAGGGAGGGAGAGAAGGAGAAAGGGATGGAGAGAGAGAAGAAAAGAAGACTGAGAAGACACCAACAACTAGAGAACCACATACCTGATTTCTTGTTGTCATAAAATAAAATCTTTATGACACTTTCATGCATGTATCAAAGAAATTGTCAGTGAAAACAGATAACTGATAGGTAGACAAACAGACTGATAGATAGACATAGATAAATGATACAGAGAATTTTGTTTTCCCTCTGGACTTTGATGACTCAGGAAGAGGAAGTGAGGCTGGTGACTTTTAGCAACTCTACCTCACTTAAATCCAATTCATGCTCAAGTCAAGACATCACCCCATGATTTCATTAGCCCTCTTCAAAAACAAAGAACCAACAAGAACAACACAAGAGCATTTATGAAGTGTTTAATATATGTCAGGCACCGCGTTAAGTGGTGGAAAGAAAAAATACAAGTAAAACAGAAATAGAGTCCCTGGCTCAAAGAGTTTACATACACTCTAATGGGAGAAGACAGAACATAAAAGCTGAAAGGGGCAGGCTGGGGGTGGGGGGAGAGTGAGCACAGAAAGCACCTACTTGGAGATAAAGTAGAGAGATTGTCTGAGGTACCATGAGCTGCTCCGAATTTAGGAGCCAAATCTTTGACAAAATTTGTCTTCAGTGGCTCATGTTTTTATAGTCACACAGGTGACTGAGAAGTACACAGAATATAAAAAAAATTCTATTGTATATTTAGTGTTGCTTATGAGAGTAACCGGGCTAATTTAAAAAAAAAACCTTAAGGAAAGGGTGCAATAAGTCAAAAGTAGCCTGTGAATAAACTCCTAAGATGAATTGAACTACTCTTAATTGTTTATAAAATAAATGTTTGATTCATTGATTATCACATGCCATCGCAAATCAAATGGAGAGTTTTTATCTGGTACAAGAATCATAAATCAAAGGATGACAGATTTAGAGTAGAAAGAAATCTCACCCCTCATTCATTCCAAACTATTCACTTTATGGATGAAGAAACAGAAGTCAAAAGAGGTTCAGGGATTTACCCAAGGACACAGAATTGGGATGTGAACCCCAATCTTCTGACTCCAAACCTAGATCTCTTCCCACAACACCCTACTCAGGCTAGAAATACTTAGACTCAGAGTCCAAAAGCAGGGGTGGGGAACCTGCAGTCTCTAGGCCACATGTGACACTGTAGGTCCTCAAGTGCAGCCCTTCGACTGAATCCAAACTTCACAGAACAAATCATCTTAATAAAAGGATTTGTTCTGTAAAACTTGGACTCAGTCAAAAGAAGGTGCCCAAGGACCTAGGTCACATGTGGCCTCGAGGCTGCAGCTTCCCCATCCTTTGCTAGAATATTAGACTCAGAACCCCAGAGTAGGAAGGAATTCACCTTCTCCCACCACCACCACCAAATAAAGGAAAAAAGGAAACACTCTGCATTGGTTTTGTGAAAATGTTATTTGGCAAACATTTACTGATGTGGTCATCAACAAAATATCCTCAAGGAAATGGAGATTAATTGTATATGCAGACCTTAACAGAATTTTAATTTAACTTCCAACACAACCATGGCAACTTAATCTAGTATACCAACTTCAGCTGCTATTTTCACTCTGGAAAGATCTGAGTCACTAAGAGCACAGAGCATTTTCATACTCCCCTTTCCAAATGAATTAATTAATGGTAGAATAATTAGAGAATCATAGACCAGCTCTAAAGCAATCACCTTGACAAGAACAGTCCTTCATCCTCATTGGAAACTTGTTAAAGATTGAATTTGAGAGGCAACATTGTAGAGTGGGTCGCATCCTGGCCTTTGAGTCAGGAAAACCTGATTTGATTTCTACCTCAGATACTCATGACCTCAATTTCCTCATCTGGATATAACAAAGGGCTTGTACTCAAACAGTAGGAAAATAGCTGGAAAATAAAATTCCAAAAAACTCATGATGAAAAATGCTATCCACCTCCAGAAAAAAAACTATGGAAAAAACTGAATTCAAATCAATGCACACTACTTTCTCTTTTTTAATGTTTCTCCTTCCTCATGGTTTTTCCCATTTGTTCTAATTCTTCTTTACAACATGACTAGTGTAGAAACATGTTTAATATGATTGTACATGTACGACATATCAGATTGCACACCATCTTGGGGAGAGGAGAATGGAAGAAAGAAGAGAAAATTTAGAACGCAAAATCTTATACAAGTGAATGGATAAATATATATTTAATTAAAAAAATTATAAAATATAAAAATATTACAAAAAACTAAAAATAAATAACTTTTAAAAAATAATTTATTCCAATCTCTTTATTTTTTTTAGATAGGAAAACTGAGGCATAGAATGATTGTGTTAATAGCATCTCTGATTGCCTTGGGGACCAGGGTAATTGACACCCATATTAGAACTTAACATACCCTGACAAGTTTTTAGAAGGGCAGCTAGGTGGTACAACGGATAGAGCACTAGGCCTGAAACCTGGCATCTGGCCTCAGACACTTACTAACTGTCTTACCCTGGGCAAATTAGTTAACCCTGTTTACCTTTGTTTCCTCATCTGTAAAATTAATTGAAGAAGGAAATGGCAAACCACTTCAATATCTTTGCCAAGAAAACCCCAAATGGGGTCACTAAGAGTCAGACATGACTGAATAACAACCACAAAAAGCATCATTAATTAATTAATCTCTTTTTTTTCTTGCTTCATACTTCCTAGGCACCAATCATGTATAGGACAGGCACACAGTTGGTACATATTAAACATTTTTTATTGATTACCTACAGCAGCCTTTCTGCAGTTCTGACACTATCTCAGTTCAAATTAATTTGATCATGTTTAATACTCAGGTTAGCCAAAGAGAGAAGCCCATTCTCTTAGAAAATGAATGACAGAGAAAGTATGAGAAAATGAAGTTTGAGTTAAAAGTGAAACTCAAACATTTATTAAGTTCCTAAAACACATGAAAAGAGGTAGGGAGCGATAAAAAGATGAGCCAGACACAGCCCTACCTTCATTAAACTTACACACTATTAAGGAATGGAGGGACAACATATGCACATACAAGCATAACATAAAATGGAACATGATAACTGTGTAAGTCAGTTACAAAGTTACAAGGAGAAAAGGACCATTTCAAATGAATTAGGAAAGACATCAAAGAAAAATTACATGTAATTAAGCCCACAAAGACCCACCTCTTCATTTAAGAGATTGAGTGACTTACCTAAACTCACACAGGCAGTAAAGTGAGAGGAAGAAGGGGAGGGAACAAATATATACTAAGTGACAACTTACTGCCAGGTACCCTGCTAAGCTCTACAAATACCATCTCATTTGAGCTTCAAAGCAGCCCTGTAAGGAAGGTGCTGTTATTATTTCCTTTTTACAGTTGAGGAAACTGAGGCAGACAACAGTTAAGTGACTTGCCCAGATCACAAGCTAGTAAGTATTTGAGGCAGGACTGTGAAATTAGATCTTCCTGACTGTGAATCTAACACTATGCACTGTTCCACACAGTTACCTAGAGCTACATCTAAACAGTCACCTCTTCCTCCTCTGAAGCTTTTTCTGTAGCTGCTAGCAAGTATCTAAACTCACCCATCTGTGTTCCTATGGAGTCTTCCCTGACAACTTTGAATCTACCATCTCCCCCTCCTTCTCTGCCCCCTGTACCCACCTGCATATACCTTCATATTTTCATTGAATTGTTTTCCCTGTGCATAAAATCTGACTTACCAACCATAACAACAAAATAACAAAACCAAAGAGAAAGACTGTTGGTTTCTAACACTACTCTTGTCTTTCCAGAATATCCAGCACAATCCTGGGCACACAGCAATGTTGAGCAAAGCCTCTATGCCCAGGGGGAGAAGTGATCTTCTACAAAACTCTTAGCCCACTTGGATCAGTAGATGGCGTACTTGTTCATTAAATTGCTACCTAGGGCCTACAGGCTTCTGGCTTTTTCAAGATGGAAAAGTAAAGTACTGTATTCACAAACCTATGTCACAGAGACTTCCGATCCAGCCATCCTCGCAGATACATTGCCAGGGCAGGGAACAACTTCCATGTAGACAGCCAGGAAAGGGCACACACTCATTGCACAAGGGTCCCTGCCAACCAGGTCGACATCTGCAAGAGTCCAGGACTTACTTAGAGGCAAAATTAGTCATAGCATTACCTGAAGTAATTAAACTGAAATTCCACCCATCCATCCCATCTCAGGAATTACGAAGAAAAAAAGTAGAAGAGATCCTTGGTAAAAAAAAAAAAAAGAGGGAAAAGAAAACAAAGACACCTACACAGAGCATAGAAACATAAAGGAAAAAGCAAAATATTGAGGATCTGAACCCCTAATTATCACTGCAAGTAGAGTTTAAGCTCCTCGAGGTCAAGGCTGCCTCACTTTTGAATCTGAAATTATAGCACTTACTTAACACAGTGCCTGACCCAGTAAATGTTTAATAAATGCTTGTTGATTGATTGATGAAGATAAATGGGGATCTCAAGAGATAGTGAGGCTAGAAAACTGGGACTTGGCACAAGCCCTAGCCATGAGTGAGAAAGTAGAAGATAAATGCAGCTGCCCATCACCTGGCACCCTATTCTAGGTTTGTCCAAGGGCAGCTTCTCTCTCCTCTCCTTGGTCCTCTCAACACCCCCCCCCTCTCAAAACATGCCTATCTTACTACTTTATGACCTCTCCTCTTGAACTCCTGAATCATTCTTATATTGGAGTTACCTGTAAGACTCCCAAATCAGAATTCTCTCTAATCCATTTTAATTTTTAAGTAAAATAAATACAACTTCCATTTTGAAAACAAAAACAGAAAAGGAGAGGGGGGAACATAGTTCTTCTCCTCAAAAAATATCATATTCTTATTCCAATGGTTCTCGAAGTCAATCTGGAATTTTGATTTTTTTTTTAAGTTTCTAAAATTTCCATACCCGTTGACCCAGAAATCATTCCTAGGCATATGCCTTCTGGAAACCAAAGATATAAATAAATTTCCCATATACACAGAAATATTCATATCACTGTTCTCTGGGTACAAAAATATAAGTCTATTAATTGAGGAATGACTGAAAAAATGATATGTAACTCAAATGGAACATTGTTGTGCCATAAGAAAAGATGAATATGAACAATTTAGATAAGCATGGCAAAAATATATGAACTTATACAGAGTGAAGTAAACAGAACCAGGGAAACAATCTGCATGATTACTACAACAATGTAAGTAGAAAGAACAAAAACTTCAACTGAGTCACTGTGTCATTAAAATGATCAAATTTGTCTCCAGAGAAAAAGCAAGAAAATGCACCACTCCCTCCTTTGAAGAGGTGGAGAGCTGTGAGTATGGAATATCACACATATTGTCAGATTTGATTGAGATTCTGGATAGTTTTGTTCAACTGTTTTTCTTTTTAAATCATTTTTACAAGGAATTACTCCATTGTTAGAAGAAGGGGGACAGATAAAAATTAAGATGGCCAAAAAAAAACTGAATGAAAAACTTTTAAAAGAAAAAAGGCATATTCTTAGAATACTTAAATGCTTCAGGAAGCAGTGATTTTAATGAGTGTAGGCACTGCCTCCAGCTATATAGGTAAGAATCCCATTACTCCCTTGATGGGTTTGCCCCACTAAAAAATTCATCACCTAGTGCCCAATTTTATGGTGATGAGCCTCTCTAGTAGGCTGGTCCTTAGAGGACAGATGCACATTTCTACTAGAAGCCCTTACTATTCAGCTTGAAAACATCAACCCAAGTTTTAATTTTGCAGGCATAGTCTTCAAAATCCAAGGGTCACATCCACACTAAAATGAGGCTTTGGGGGTGGAGGTGGGGGGAAAGAACTTTCAACCCATAAGAAGCTTAAAATCTCCAGTCTAACCCAAGGCAAAATGCCAAAAGAGAAAAGCTTTTTTTTTTTAAGTGAAGAACTTGTGCATACCTAATAGCTCTTTGTCTACTATGAGCCCACGCCTGGAATCATTAAACTGCCATTCCTGGTTGCCAGAAAGGGGGCAGGGAGCAGTTTCAGAGCAGCAGCTTTGGGACTCCTCCACACTAGTGGGCTGGGTGACTCTCAATGGAGAATCCACCTGTCAATCACTAATCAATCAATCAGCAAGCATTTATTAAGTGTCTTCTATGTGCTAAGCACTGTGCCAAGTGCTGGGAATACAAAACAAAAATAAAACAATCTCTGACCTCAAGAACCTAACATGCTATCTATCAAGAGAAACAATATAGACATGTATAAGTATATGCAAAATATATCACCAAGCCTCTATGGGGTGGCCACATGGGCAGCTTGCCCCAGAATCATGCCCTGCTCAGTGAGGGAAGCTGGGTACCTAGGGGAAGGGCAGAGAAAGAGAGGGGAAGCCTCCTAGAAAATCTTTGAGTGTTATTTCAGTCTTAGCAGTACATCCAATATTGTCCCCAAAAACCACCCGAATCTCAGTCCCCTTCTCCTCACCTACACTGGTCCTTGTCACAGATTCCTCTGTCGGGGTGACAGTCCACCTCACATTCCAGGCCTAGAATATAGAAAGTACCCTTGAACTCCAGAAAAAAAAATAGATAAAAAATTGGCATTTTATTGGAGGAATCTTGATAGGACCCCTTAAGGCAGCAGAAAGATTACCTTTGAGTCTTAAATAGATCGAATGGTCCCCAAACATAATCAGAGAAAACCTTTTTTTAGCTAGTAAAAGAACCAAAAGGTCAACTAACTTAAAAATTCTCAATTGGCCCCCAAAGGTGCTACAAATGTCATTATGTCACTGTAAAATCCATAATCTAAGTGATGGGCCTTAGTCTGCTGGGCTCCCTGGTATGATTTAACTGTGCAACCATAGCAAGTCAGGGAATCTGGAAATCTAAATTACAGTCCCAGACCATACATCCTTTCTAGCCTCTGGGATCCTCAGTTTCCTCATCTATAAAATAGAGATCAAATGGAGGTCTGTAAAATCTATGCGGTTGTGAGCAAAACACTTTACCTTCTTTTGTTTTGCTTGAAGGGGTTCTCTTACATACAGGAGTGGTCTGCACACAATATGTTCCTACTATTTGGAAAACACCCTAAACCTGGTTCCTTCAGATAGTACACAGGATACTAAGCTATAGATATCAAATATGGCTAGCCCAAAGACCTAGGAATTACATTGCATTCTCCTTCTGTTCGGGGGCAGAACGTTTTATGTCAGAAACCTGAGATGTTTGCAAAGTTTAGGTGTCTTAGGACTCTGTGTCCCGGGGAAGCTGTCCAAGCCCCAAAGCTTCAGACCACAGGCCCTGGTTCCCAGGCCTTGAGGCCCCTCTTAACCACCATCCCTCTTGGGGGTACCTAGACTTTTCAGTCTCTCCCATCCCTCCCTAAGGGACTTTCTCTTGGAGAACAGAAATGCCAACCCAGAAGGGAGCTGTCCAAACCAGTGGGAGATAAGGCGAGCTTTGCGCCAAAGGAGTAGTGGGGCGGGATAGGCACGTCCCTAAGGAAAAAGCAGAGGAAAGAGCACTTTCCTCTCGGGGAGCGCAGATTCCGCACCAAAGGAATAGTGGGGTGGGATCTAACCTGGGGCTAAAGGAGGGGATACAAAAAGGTTGGAGGAGATGCCTTACCCAGAGCAGAGAAGAAGCAAAAAGGTGGCCCAAGAACGCACAGCAGCAGCCAGGATCCTGGGGAGAACATCGCAGCACCGGAGAGGGTGGCTTGGCCACTGGCTGCAGGGGGAAAAAAAGAGTATCCGATGAGTGATTACTCCACCTCCTCGAGTAGCGAACAGTGGCCACCCGTTTTCCCAGATGCTTTTCCCAACAAGGGGTTGGTGCCGTCCAGCCTCCGGGAACCCTCCGCCCCCCCTTGCTGAAGAACACACTCAGCTTCCCGTGCAGTCAGCGTAAAACCTCCCTTCCGCGCCGCCGGCGTCCGCCCCAGGGTGCGGTAGCGCGCCCAGCCTAGCCCACCGAGTCTGCCTGCGCTGGGAGAAACGAGGAGCAGAGCGAGGTAGGGGAGCCGCCCCCGCCGGTCGCCACCGCGGCAGCCGCCCCCGCCCAGCCCCAGCTTACACTCCCTTCTCCCTCGTCCCGGGACTCGTGAGTGGCTGCGCCCCCTCAGGCTGGGGAAGCCGGCAGTCAGATGGCCCGGCCAGGACTGAGTGCCCCAGGACCTTAAAAAGCTCCTTGTGCAACACTTTAATTTTAAAAATCAAAAGATCGAAAATTTAGAGCTGAGACTATGTAATCCACCAGATGAGCAAACCGAGGCCCAGAGTTGAGTGATTTGCCCAAAGTCCCATAGGCATGCCGCAGCGAAATCCGAATTCGACCAGTGTGAACTCCTCTTCTCAGCGATCGTCTTCTCAGCCCCAGCCTCCGGAGCGGGTCCGGGTGGAATGTGTTTCCTGAATATCTGTGTGCCCCCTCCTGCCTCCCACATCTCCATGTATTTTTCACTTGGTGCCCAGTCACTTCCTCCGGATCTTGAGGAATACAGCTTCTAGTCTGGGACCAAAAGCTGGAGTATGTTCAGGTACACGCTGTAGTTCTCTTCACTTCTCCCAGTTACCTGAAGCCCTGAAAATAGGTGTTTGTGTGTTCATGGTCAGTTTTATGGAGCTGGGCTGAGAAAATCTGATTTCTAAGCATCTTCCCTCCTTGGCTTCCGATCCTTTGTTCTCTTAGTTCTCACTCTTGTCCCTTCCCTCTCACAATCCAGGTCCACAGTGGTACCTCAGTGTACTTTATCCTTCCCTTTACGTTCTCCCAGTCGAGACTTCCCTTTGACTAAGCTGATCAACTGAAGGATGTTGGGATAACTGGGAATCAGGATTTAATGTGTGTCTCTCTCTCTCTCTCTCTCTCTCTCTCTCTCTCTCTCTCTCTCACACACACACACACACACACACACACACACACACACACACACACACGCAATGCTAAAACAACTGGTATCCAAAAGAGAACTTCAGGTACCTTCCAGGCACGTGAAGGTGGGATGGGGAAGGGTACTTTGGGGTAGGAATCAGGGAAAATTCGAGCTGGAAGGGGCCCTAGCATTATAGAACATACAATGTGAGAGCTGGAAGGGAGGTGAAATTCTATATTTGCATGACAGTGGTTTACATGAGTTTCCAAGCAAAGGGTGATTGCATGTATATTGTGCTCTCCTTAATGCTAATTCTAAGAATGCTAAGACCTCAGACTAACAGGTACCAAGAAATAGAGAGGTAAGATTTCTGAATGTGATTGAGAGAAAAATGAAAAAAAATTATCTTTTATTCAAAAAAATAATCTATTCCATGTCTCCTGTGGGTAATTGGTCTCAATGCCATTTTCAAGTGCCCAGATAGGAATATATATATGCATATACTATAGAGCTCTTTAGTTACTAAATAAAGCATTATCCTTTAAAAACATTTATTAAGGACTATGTGTAACGCACTGTGCTAAGTACCAGAAAAACAAAGAGAAGCATGACTTCCTTACCCTGAAGGAACTCTCATTCTAATGGGGAGACAACAGATTTCAGCTGCAACTCAAATGACACTATCCATGGACCTTGGCTGCAGCCCCAAAGCAGGTGCTAATGCTTGTTCAATGTTATTTCCACTGATAAAATCATAGCAGTTCCTGATGTTGAACGATTTGACAACGCCATCAGCTTTGGTGACAAAAACTTTTTTCTGGGTTTTCAGTTGCTGTAGTGCCTTCATTTAGAATCCAGGCTCCATCTTCATAGGGGTTGCTTCCCAGGACGTTGGCTGCTATTCCCAAGCCTCTTGGGTTCAGGGTCCTGAGCTGTCTCCATCAGAGAGATATACACCTGAGCAATGTAGTTCAGACACTCAAGTTTTCATTTGTAAGTGAAATTTATTCTCTTGGGGGATGGCTTAATGGAAAAGAAAGCAGGACCAGGTGGGTAAACTTAGACTTCACAATCTGACAGCAATTCATTCATCAATTCAATCAGAGATGCCAGTTGGGTATGAAGTAATATGAACAAAAGTATTTATAGATACAAATTTGTCCAAATACTCATAGGGAAGAATCATAGATCATATTCATTACAGCATAGTTCCCTGGGGTACAAAGGAAATATGTGCCTTTCCTTATTGCTCCCCACACATACATATACACACCCAGTTTGAAACTGGAGAGGATCCGTTTTATTGATTTCCATCCTACTTTCCCCTTCCTACTCCTCCCTGAAAGCTTCAAGAAAGGAAAAATAGATTGGATTAGAGTTGAGGAATGAAGGCTCATCTGCCCTGGCTCATTTTCGGAACTTACTATGCTGTTTGCACCTCCATGATACATGGAACAAAATAGGCTTCTTACCAATGGAAGTCAAAATTAGATTTCTTATTTTGTTATTTGGCATTGGAGTTGTAATTGATGTCAAGTTCACAAGTCTATGATTACACAGTCATCATTCCAATTATTTTTAAAGGTCACTTTTGGTCCAGCTTTTGATACCAAGTGTTAGGAGATCTTCTGAAAAGTGTTAACATGTCTTAAAAAGGAAAACTCATTAAAAAGGGAGAGAGAAAAATAGAAATCAGAAATCTAATCATTCCTTGGTCACCTAATATATTTTTAATGTAAATATGGAGACTTCATTTATCAAACATCATTGGGAAATGTCCTGTTTCACATAAGTAAATCTTCCAAATCACCCTAAGCTAACATGTTTAAACAGCATGTATAGATGAATGTTTAAGAAATTTAATGGAAATCTTTCTAAAATCTGTCACACATCCCTGCCTAATTTAATATATCAGGCATCACAACCTTTTCTGTATGATTCAGAGTTGTTATTTTTATTAGGAACTAGAAGCCTTTCCTCATATTATTACCTGCCTTCTATATGTCAAAATATACTTCAAAATGTGATCAAGAACACTTAAATTCCTCAAAAGTGATAATTGAACAATACAGAATAATGACTGTAAAATAGAACCATAGAATCATAGTGTTAGGACTACAAGAAATCATTAAGTTCATCAAGAGCAACCTCTTCATTTTATAATAGGTTAAGAGACTTAAAATAATAGAATGTCAGTGGACGAGGACCTAAGAGATTCTCCCAGTTAAGACTGTATTTTCTTTGGCATTAATAAGACAAGCATTCTCAGACCCTCAGACCTAAATCTGAGGGTAAAAAAAGCTACCAACTTTTGAGAGAACTGGGTTCAAGTCTAAGAGTCCAACCTAAGGGTGGGGAACCTGTGGCCTCGAGGACACATGCCCCTCTAAATCTTCACGTGAAGTTCTTTGAATCCAAACTGCACAGAATAAATCCTTTACCTATGACCTTGAGGATGCAGGTTCTCCACCCCTGATCTAGCCTATGACCTTGAGCAAATGACTTAATATCTATAAGCCTCATTTTTTTCATCTGGAAAAAAGTGGGAGGGTTACACCTGAAGCCCTGACAGCCCTGAAACTCTATATGATTGTTGTTCAGTTTTTTCAGTCGTGTCCAGCTCAGTGTGGCTCTGTTTGGGTTTTTCTTGGCCGAGATAATAGAGTGGTTTGCCATTTCCTTCTTCAACTCATTTTCCAGATGAGGGAACTGAGGTAAACAAGGTTATGTAACTCAATCAGGGTCACATAGCTAGTAAGTGTCTGAGGCCAGATTTGAACTCAGGAAGATGGGTTTTTCTCTCTATCCACTGTGCCAGATTATAATTATACTTAAATATTTAAGAGTGAATATTACATTAGCATTCCCACCTCAGCCAGGGGAAATTAAAATGGGCAGCTCACTAACTTATTTTCCTCTCTACCTTTTCTTTGCTATCAACCCTATTATCTAAAGGTTGCCAGTTGCCACAAAGTAGGAATCACAAAAGATATTCAGAGTTTTAAAAATGCTCCTCAAACTTTCTGACTGCTACTTGGCACGTATGTCGCTACTTTTAGACCAAAGCTATCAACAGAGTCACTGTGTGAACCCCCACCTTGTCTATCTCTCTTCTTGGCAGTTTGTGCCTCCACATTTTCAGACGTTGGTTCCTATGGTGACGCTCTTTGCATGCCTTCTCTCTGGAGACTTTACCTTGATGCTTAAAACAGCTACTCACTCAATGCACAGAGAGGGTCTCACCAGAACCAAGTATTTGATTCTTAGTACAAAAACAATGGTTTCTGACAATTTGATGTTAGTTGGTCCAAGTTCAACCACCAGCCTACTTGTCTCAAAAGAAAAGCTTTAGTTGGCCACTTGCACTTTAATTTCTGATGATCCACTTTAAGATTTTATTAATATGTTTTTATATCACCTATATTTCCCACTGTAAGCCTTCCTCCATTTCCTCCCAAAGAGTCGTCCTTTATGAAAAAAGAAGGAAAAAAAGAAGTTCAGAGAAGCTAACATACAGAAAAAAGCTATACTATCTGTATCCATGGTCCCCCACCTCCACATGGAAGTCAGGAAAGTAGCTTTTTGGGAACAGGACCTGTGATTTCATTGTTTTAGGAAGCTACTAGATGAGGGAACTCTGTGCCAATTTATTTTTGGTACATTCTCTGCAATTTATAGTCTTGGAGTTGCCTAGAGTACTGAGAGATTAAAGTATTTTCCCATGATCACAGAGCTGGTATGTATCTGGGATGGGACTTGAACACAGGTTTTGTTGACTCCAGATCAGTTCTCTAACCACTACTCTGACCTGCTTCTATTTCTAAATGTCTTTCAATTTATTTTATTCATCATTGGATTGTTTTGGATTTTTTATTAATATTTAAAATGAGGAAATCTAGGCTTAGACTTTCCCCCATTTGTGTTTCCAGTACTTTTTTTATTGTCTTTTATGTCTTTTCCTATTATAATAATACTTGTCTATAGAATTATTTTTGCTTAAATTACTTTAATGAAATCTATTCCCATAAGTTCTCCCTCCTCCTCTTTATACCCCATCCCCATTTGTCAATCCTTTCTATACTTTAGAAGAATTTTTTGATTGATTATGGTTTTTTTTCTGTTTTGACTCTCCCTGGTTTAGGTATTAAGACCATATTTGCATCACAGGAAGAATTTGAAAGGATTTCCTCTTTACATATTTTTCAAGCAATTTATGTAGTAGTAAAATTAAATGATTGATATAATTCACAAATCCATCTTTTTCTAGGTTTTTTTCCCATTGAAAATTCATTTTGGCTTATTCAATTTCTTTTTTTCCTAAGATAGTCATTTAAGTGTTCTATTTCTTATTTTTATAAACATGGACATTTTGCAAATATTAATCCATGTAAGTTAAATTATTAGTTTTATTGCCATGTAGTTCTACAAAATAGTTCTCAATAATTACCTTTATTTCTTTTTAATATTCTGTGAATTCACTTTTTTCATTTATGATATTGGCAATTTGATTATCTTTCTTTTTCTTAATCAAATTAGCTAATGGCTTATCTAGTGTATTCTTTCTATCAAAGAACAACTCCTTTTTATTTATTAATTTAATGGGGTTTTTTTTTTATTTTGTTAATCTGTTTTGATTGGCAGAATTTTTGGTTTGGTGTTTAATCTGCCACCTAGCTGCCCTAGTTTGACATAAAGTCATTATTTAATAAAGGCTTACTGATAATGTGATTTATTATATCAGTTGTTTTCCTAATGTAAAATTATCCTTACATTTTTGTAATAAATATAACTTGCTTACAAGGAATAATTTTAACTACACTGCTACAATTTTTGCCAGTGTTTTGTGTAATATTTTTGCCTCAATATCCATTCCTCATATTGATCTGTATTCTCTTTCTCTCTTTTATGTCTCCCTGGGTTGAGCAGTGTTTTGTACAGTGCCTTTCTTTTCTAGTTTTAAAAACAATATATATTGCTTACAGATTTTTTTTCAAAATGTTGGATAGAATTAACTTGTAATAGCTACTGGACCTGACATTTTGGGTAATTGTCCCCCATGGGAGTTCATATATAGTTTGCTCAATTTATCTGTAATTAGTTTAGTGCCTCACCTGGTCCACTATTTCAGGAAGGCCCTGGCCATCCTTCAGCTTATTCCCTATTCCCCAGCTATCTTCTTGCCATCTGCCTTGACACCTGGACCAGAGACCATGACAGAGAGGTTTTAACTCTTTCATTTCTGGAACATGTGACTGAAGGTCCTGTTGTCCTGATCTGTGAGTGCTACAGCTGGTCCATTATTTCAGGCAAGCCACCACCATGCTTCACTTTCTTATCTACCCCCTGGACATACACTATGAGTCACTTTGCTGAAATATGCAAAATGTCCCACTGTTCCTTACTCACAGTTATAGAGCTATGGTCAAATCAACTCCGCCATTCTTCCTTGAAGGGGCATACTACTCCTCTATGGCCCCTGTAATTCTGTGGGCCAAAATGCTGCTTCTTAACCATGACTTACTTATATGTATTATGTCCTTCCATTGAAATACAAACTCTTTGAGAACAGACTGTCTTCACTTATATTTGTATCCTCAGTACTTAGCACAAGCACTTTGTACATAGTAAACACTTAATGATCTTTCATTCATTCAATCAATTTATTTAAGTTACTTATTTTCTGGACTTTTTTGCATTTTGTATGTTTATAGATAGTCATTTATTTGTTTAGGTTTTCAGACTATTTGCCATTTATTTGTTACAGTAATATCTGATAATCTTCCTAATATTCTTTTCCTTTGAGTTTTCTTTTCATATTGTCAATCTGGATCTGCTTTCTTTTTTCAAAATAAGGCAAAAGGCTTAAGCAAATAAGTTATTTTGACTATTATAAGTACCTAAATTAACTATAAAGGACATATGAAGATGCTGTCTTCATCCAAGAAAGAACTGATAAACAGAAGTATGTATAAAATAATTTTACATATATATGTATATATATATATATATATATATACACATATACATGTACCTATCTTATGTTTAATAGTGACTGTCCTTAGGATGGGGGGAGGGAAACAAAGACAAAGAAGAAAAAAAGAAATTTATGTGATAACTTTGCTGTGTATTTAAAAGGATAGCAAGTTTTACATAGTAGATTTGCAGTTTCATGTGTAATCATCTTATTTGTTATACTACATCATGGATATGCTAGTTTTATTCCACAAATTTAAAATAAAATGAATTATTGAAAAAATAAGGTTAAAGGTTTATCAATGTTATAAGGCTTTTTTTTTTTAACAGACTATGGTCTTATTTAATCATTTAATTGCTATTGATTTAATGTTTCAAAGCTACTTCACCTTTATCAAAATCTTTTTTGTACTGGTTTTGCTCTTAATTTGCTACTTTTCTAAGTTTCAAAAAGTTGCATATAAAATTTCTTAGCTTTTTCTCTTTATTTTTTCTTTTTTTTATCTTTTTCTTTTTATAGCTACTATTACTATCTAGAGGTGAAACTTTCCTGATACCTGCTTCAGCTGTGTCCTGTCTTTGGTATGTTGTCTCCTTATTCTTCCCTCTGAGGTTCCTTGTAGTTGGATCGTTCTGTACTTTCAAAAAGAAGAGATAAAGATGATAACTTTTATTCTTGCTTGCTGTTTGTCCTTTGTTCTCAAAGAGGACCATGGGATCAGGGAGGTGATGTAATGATATGCAAGTGAACAGGATTTAAGTGAGGGAGGGCTGTGAAAAGTCACCAGCTTCACTCTCTCCTCTGGAGCCATCTGGGTCCAGTGGCCAGATATGAATCAGGACAACTGGAGATGGCCCAGGATGTATTGGGGGACCATGGTTTTTTTCAAGCTAAGGTTTTTAACAGGTCTCAGTCTGACTCAGCGCCCACTCAGTGATTAAGGCTTAATAAAAAATAAGATAAAGAATAGCCTCTTAAAAAAATAGATCTGGAAAAGGAAGATGCTCAGGGCTTCTGGTCAAAACAGAAACAATTTTTATTTACATTCATTCTGAGCCAATCAAGGACCAAATAGTGATGAGGTAGGGCTTAGTTTGGGACCAGAGTGATTTAGGGTTAAGGCTGGTTAAGTTTTATAAGCATTAGAGAGAAAATGAAAGATCAGATCCTGCATGGATCCTGCTTTTGAAATAATCATCCAGAGCCATCATGCTGGATAGTCATAGATGTGGAACTGGCAAAGGTCTTGGGAATTATCTAGTTCTAGTGAAACCCCTCATTTTGTAGATGAGGCTCAAGAAGATGAAGTGACTTGGGTTCGTAGGATCATAGATCTAGAATTGGAAGGACAACAAAGAGTATCTAGTTTAATCTCCTCCATTTATGGATGAATAAATGGTTGCTAAAGTGCCTGATACTTATAAGAAAATACGTGATCATTGGCAGGATTTGACTACAGAGTCTGAAAACCTGGATTCAAATCCTGTTACCCATCCAGAAAGAAAGAGAGGGAAGATGGAAGAAAGAGAAGCAGGAAGGAAGGAAGGGAGGGAGGAAGGAAGGAAGGAAGGAAGGAAGGAAAGAAGGAAGGAAGGAAGAAAGGGAAGGAAGGAAGGAAGAAAGGAAGGGAAGGAAGGAAGGGAAGGGAAGGAAGGAAGGAAGGAAGGAAAGGAAGGAAGGAAGGAAGGAAGGGAGGGAGGGAGGAAGGAAAAGAGAGGGAAGGAGGTGGGGAGAGAGAGAGAAAACAGAAATCTTCAAGTATTGATTGCAAGGGTTTGGAACAAAAATTTAAAGCATGACTAAAGTGCTACATTTTACTTTTGAAGATGCTTCCATATCTATTTTGCTGTCCAGCATCCTTATGAGGTAGTCAAAGTGAGAATAATATTCTCATACAACACACAAGGCCCAGAGGGTTAAAGATTCCCAGGGTCACACAAGTGAAAAATTAAGTACAAAATCAATTCTTAGTACCTAACTCCTAATGCTCTAAGTACTTTGTTTTGTTTGTTTTTGTTTTTCCAATATACCATACTACCTTATCAGGCAATTAATCAATCTTCATTGTTATCTGTGGAAAGTTTTGGGGAGATATTCAAAGTGCTCTGGATTTGATTTGGAGTAGTAGAATTTTCTCTATAATCTATCCTAGGATCCATTGGTCAACCGTAATACCAGCCCACAGATCTGAAATTACATAGCAACTAAAAAGTTTCTCTGAGATATGCCAAGATCAGGATATTCTAAGGCAGCCTCCCTTCCCTTACTGATGATAGAGATTTGTCTGACCTCAGGAGAATCATGGGGTGGCTAGGATATTATATACATAGAGAAACAG
Organism: Potorous gilbertii; assembly: GCA_028658325.1. NCBI lineage: Eukaryota > Metazoa > Chordata > Mammalia > Diprotodontia > Potoroidae > Potorous > Potorous gilbertii. The sequence goes on from CM053769.1 coordinate 407,527,537, forward strand.
GTTTTAAAAAGGAACACTTGGAAGGGTACATAAAAGGATACAAGGATTAAGATAAAACTTTGTAGTTGAGTCATTTTTCACTCATGCCAACTCTTTGTGACTCCATTTGGGGCTTCCTTAGCAAAGACACTGGACTAGTTTGCCATTTCCTTCTCCAACTCATTTTACAGATGAGGAAACTGAGACAAATAGACTTTAGTGAATTGACCAGGGTCATACAGCTAGTAAGTGTCTGAGACTAGATTTGAACCCAGGAAGATAAGTCTTCCTTACTCCAGGTCCAGCACTCTATCCACTTCACCACCTAGCTTTCACCAAGGTAGAGTTTAGCAATATTTAGAGCTGGATGTGTTTGAGCCACAGCTCCCTCCTGAAAAAGGAGAGTCATAAGTGAATAGTCAGTCCCAGAGCCCTTACGGCTCTTGTGTTCTTGAGCCAAAGCAATGAGCACAGGGTGAAAAGCCAGTACATAGGGTGGCCAAGGGCCCTGTGACAACCTAAGGCATGCAAAGCACCTCTACCTACCAGAGCTATTGCCATGAGTGACTGACTTAATCCCTTCTACCAGCTGAGAGATTGTTCAGAATATTTTTCAGAGGATCATAACATTGCCTCCATTCACCTTGGAAGCAGCCCCTGGAGTTGAGGAGAGATTGTACTTACAACCTTACTTACCTGTTGGGATTGGGAAAAAAATCAGGTGGTTTTTCTTGGGGTCACAGATACTGGGAACTTTGGCCAGTCAGTGTAATACTTAATGGAACAATGCTCACTTGCCTTTTAAACTAAACTGTTCTTGCTCTATTACTAAGTGAAATAAGTCAAAGCAATTTTTTTAAACAGTGGCTGAATACAAATGGAAGAAGAAAGCTTGCCAGTGAGTGAGAACAAAGGAAGCCAAGTAATGAAATCTGGCATTATAGGGAAAACAAGTTCTTGGTGTCTGCTGGGTGATGGGAAAACAATGGTTCAAACCCTGATTACACTCTGTCAGTCTAGAGATGATTTGAATTCTAGTAAGAACAGAAGTCATAATCCACAATGCGTGGTCTGTCCTTATTCCCATCACTGCTGCAGAACTAAGAAAACTCTTTGAAGGCTGCTAGCCTCCAAATTTAGCTACAAGTTTGCAGTAATGCAATGTATTTCCCTTTGGCTATACCTGATTACCTTCAATTTTGCACTTTATTATAAGTGATCTTTCAATGTTTGTAGAGTAATTGATCCTAGATTTAGAACATAAAGAGAACTTAGCACCTTCTAATTCGATTCTCTTATTGTGCAGATGAGGAAACTAAAGACCATAGTTGTGTTCTCAAATTATTCCATGTCTTGGAGTCTTGTTGCCCCATTATTCAACACACATTTAGGTTAAGTTAAGAAGGCTTTGGGGGATTATTACAGAAATTTTAAACTTCTTTGCATAGTTTCATTTTTTTGTCTGAGATTTTACAACATAGATGAGAAGTAGGATTCGAACATGGAAATAAAGGCTAATAGCTTTTTAAGTCAGATTCTTCCCAGTAAATATTAGAGAAATGAGTTAGGGACATGAAATAGGGGGATAGGAGGTTAGGGTACCAGACTTCTCTCTACTCTTACCTCTGGAATTTAGTATTATCAGCATCTATGATCCCAAACAATTCCCAGCATCTATGGCATCAAGAAAAACCACCTGATCTTTTCCCAATCCCAGTAGGTTTATACAGCGGTGAGTCTAATCTCTCTGTAACTCTAGGGGCTAATTCAATGACATGTGAAGAGGAAAGGGGTCAATCAATAAATTTCTATTCAATAAGCACTAATTGTGGACCAGGCACTAATTGTGCTGAGTCCTTGAACATCCAAAGAAAGGCAAAAGTTTTCCCTGACTTCAAGAAGCTTACATTCTAATTGGGGAGACTTAAGTAAGTACAAATAATACAAACAGAGTAGATGGGAGGCATTTGCAGAGGAGAAAGCACTTGAAGCTGGGGAAAATGGCAAAGACCTTCAGAAAACAGGACTGAGTTGAATCCTGAGAAGTCTTGAGAGTCTTCAGAAGGTCGAGTCAGAGAAAGTAAGGGTTGAGGTGATTTGGGTAAGGAGAGCGTTGAAGGCTCATAGGGCTGCCACCACTACAAAGGTATGGAATTGGGAAATGGGGCACCATATATGAGAATCAGCAAAAAGACCTAGGGTACATGAAATATAGAGCATATAAAGGAGACTAAAGTGAAAGGAGACGAGAAATTAAGGAAGAGGCCAGGGCACATTCTGGATAGTTCTAATTGTCAAGAAGGGATTCCTTATTTTACATTATGTTATGTTATACGATGTTACACTACATTATATTATGTTATGGTATATTATATTACATTATATTATATTATATAACATTACATCTCATCATATCACATCACATCACATCATATTATATTGTTATATTATATTATATTATTATATTAATTTGACCCCTCCCTCTCTGAGGTTTCCATCTATTGCTCCTAGTTGTTACCTCTGCAGTCAAAAATGAACAAGATCTAATCCTTTTTTTCTCTGCAACAAAATTTAAATGTAGTTATCATTGTCATATGTACCTTCCCACTTCCCAGCTTTTCTGCAGGTTAAACAACTCCATTTCCTTCAACTTTCCCTCAAAAAGCATGTTTTCCAGGCTTTTCACCATCTTGCTTACTCTTTTCTGGACACACTGGTTAGATTCTAACTTTCCTAGAACATGGCACCCTGAACTGAATAAGATGTCCTGGGTACAGTCTGACAAGGGAACAATACAGCATAACTGTTACTTCCCTTTGTTTGGTCACTATGTCACCTAGGATAGCATTAACATTTTATTTATTTTTGATTACCAATGCCACATCCTTAAGTCATTTTTGAGAATTTTATTAAAACTTTTGAATCTCTTTCTGTCTTTCACCCACTCTCTCTCTGTCTTTTTCTTTCTGTGTGTGTATGTGTATGTCTGTCTGTCTCACACACACATACACACACACACACACACACACACACCCTAGTCATGCTAGTTCTTTCCTGTATTATTGAAGTTAATTTTTAATCCTAATGTAGGACATATTTGTCCCATTAAGTTTAACTCAATTAGATAAATCCATTATCTAAGACTATCAAGATCTTTTAATATCCCTCCAGTATTATCCAAAATACTAGTTATCTTGTCCTTCATGTCATCTAAAGATCTGGTTAACATGCTATTCATTCCTTCATCTAAATCACTAATTTAAAAAAAATTGACCAGCACACCATCAACGATGGGATAACCACTAAAGACATCCCCCCAAACTTATTTTATTCACCAATTATTTAACCATTTTACCAATTCTGAATCCATCTAACTATCTATCACCTTGTCTGCAAGAAGAGCATGAAATTCTTTAATCAAAGAACAATGAAAAACTAACTTGCCTATATAGATTGTGACCATGGCCTCATTAACATGAAGGCAATCAGTTACTAAGCAGGACTGTTTCCCAAAAGAGGAATTTTAAAAAGTTAATACTTGCATTAATGAATATCCCCCCTCATGCACATCACTTCTTCAGTCCCTATTAGACTTGTCAGGGAGACATCAATTGTTTATCAAAGAATCAAAGTCAGTTGAGCCAAATTAACTCAACTTGCTACTCCAAGAAATTGTGAATGGCATGTAATGTTCATTTATCTACTTCAGTCAAGTGACTACTATCTTCGATCTGATTCTGACCAATAAAGAGGAACAGGTGGCTGAAAATAGTAGGAAGCCCGGAGGAGAGAAATGATGATTTCAGGTTAGAAACTGTGATATAGAAAGTGAGGAAATTAGGTGTATTCTGATATATACCCTATATTTAAGAAAAGCAGATTTGTGGAGATTACTGAAAGAACGGATAGATAAGCTCTGATAGCAAGGGAACTTAGCACAAGATGGATAAAAGAATTAAGTTCTAAACATCCAAAAAGAAGTAATTTCAACTAGGAGGGGAAAAGGGACCTCTGTAAAAAAAAAATATGGATGCATGAAGAATTCATTTTTAATTTTAGATACTTAAAGGATATATAGATGTAGATGCATATAATAGAAGTAAAGGAAATTATGGCTTGTATAGTTCTGTAAGACAATCTCAGGAATGATAAAGTTCAGATTGAGCTAAGGCTGGTAAGAAAAGGTAAAGAGATGAAAAATATATATTATTGAGGATTTTTTTTAATTATTGAAAATGAGTCTCAAAAAAAAGATTCGTCCATTCCTCGTGGTGTATGGGACAATGATAACTGACAACAGATAGAAAGGAGAATGGTTCAGATCTTATTTTTGTTTCTCACTTCTTTGAAAAAAGAGAATAATCTTTGTATTAGAATGTATAAAACTAAAGTGACAAAATTGATAATTAACATAAGAAAAGAGATAGCAAAAGAATACTTTTCTGCATTTGATGAGTTACCATCATAAGGTAAAGATGAAATGTATCTTTTACATGCATGTGTCAGAGCAAAACTGTTAATTGGGCTGATGGTTCATGGATAACATATCTGAGTTAGAGGTTAAAAGGAACTTGGAGACCATCAAGTCTAATGCCTTCATTTTACAGATAAGGAAACTGAAGTCCAGGAAGGTTAAATGACATATAGTGTTACATAAGGTAGTAAATAACAGATTCAGGAGACAGAAGCATCATCTGTGAAAAACAACTAAGATAGTATACTCCCTTGCTGGATAATAATGTTCTTCCTTGCTGTAATACATTGTCACTTTGTAGGTTTAAGGAAAGTGGCACAATTTAGAGTGCTTACTGTATTATAACTGTCATATGTGAAACATGCAAATGACAAAGAAAACCTGGCTGATGTGATTATTAAGCCACTGTTAATAGCAGTTTGAAGACTGTGGCGAAGCAGTATTACATGATTAGAAATGACAAACAGTATTAAGATATTTTAAAAAGGAGAAATTAAATGAAATCCAAAAACTTTGGGTCAGTAAGCTTGACTCTAATTGCTGGCAAAATTCTATAGTTTAATAAGGGATGCTCAATGAACTTTTGGAAAAAGATAATGATAGCATTTATGTAGTGCTTACTATGTGCCAGGTACTAAGGCATTTTATAATTGTTATCTCATTTAATTTTTCACAAAAAATCTTGAGAGGTAGGGACTATTATTATACCATTTTACAGAGAGGGAAACTGAGGTAAACAGAAGTTAAGTGAGTTGTTCAGTGTTGCACAAGCTAGTAAGTGTCTGAAGTCAGATTTGAACTTAAATTTTCCTGAATTCAGGTCTAGTGCTCTATTGACTGCACCACCTGGTGCTCTAATGACTGAAATGAACACCTTGTTCTCTACCATGAACAAGTGCACAACCTTGACTTTGATTTACAAAAAATCAGCATAGCTACATCAAGAATATATGTTAGGCTACCATCATTTTTCTTAAGATTTAGCAAGATTTCAGAATTCTCTTATACTACTCTTATGGAAAGGATGAAGAGATATAGAGTAGATAATAGTGTACTTAGGTGGATTTGAAATTGGTTCAATGACTGGACCTAAAGTAGTCATTAATGGATTCAGGTTAACATAGAAGATCATCAGCAGACTTCTCCCTTGATCTATGTGTACTTAACCTCACGCTATTTATTTACTTTTTTTATTTTACTTTTTTCACCACTAACTTGGATAAAAACATAGATGGCATGTGTATCAAATTTTCTGATGACACAAAATTTTGTATTTCAGCAGAGTTCATTGGCATTGAATGGCCCGAAGGCATTTGTAGTGCAGAGTGTGTTTGCTTTGTGTTCATTCAGAACCAAGGCTGCAATGAAGTTGCATGATGCAATATAGGCAAGTGCTGCCAGAAAGACCATGGATTTTAATTTAATTTTAATTTTTAATTAATTTTTGGTCTGTTGTGCATTCACAAACCTATTACTGTTGCCAAATTTTTCTTGATCCTATACGAGGTTGTGACCTGCAGTTTAAGAAGTGTTACATTAGATCAATGAGCCAAATCTAATAAGATGAATTTAAGAGAGAAAGAGATAAAGTCTCACTTGGGTTCAAGAAATGGACATCCAAGTGTAAGATGAATACAGCAGGTCTTTTGAAAAGCATCTGGGGTTTTATTGGACTGAAAACTTGATATGGGTCAACAATGTTATCATATTTCCTAGCAGCCAGGAAAACTAATATAATGTTTTCTTTCATTAAGAGATACATGGTGTCAGGACTAGGCAGTGATAGTTCCACCCTACTCTGTCCTAGTCAGACCCGGTGCCATATTTTTAAAAGAATACTGATAAATTGGAGAGTATCTGGAGGTGGACAAAAAGATTAGTGAAGGTTCTCAAGTTGGTGTCTGTTGAAGGAATTGCTATGCTTAGTCTAGAAAAGAGAACATTCACCAGGAACATAAGAGCTGTCTTCAAGTATCTGAAGGATTGCCAAGTGGAAATGGATTTGACTTCTTGGCCCTGAAGGACAGAAGTAGAAGTAAAGGATGGAAGCTGCAAGGCCAATTTAGGCACCATTTCAGGAAAACCTTCTTAGCAATTAGAGTGATGAAAAAGTAGAATGAACTGGCTTGGGAGGGAATGGGTTTTGTCTCGTGGACAGACTTCAAGTTAAGGCAGAGGATCACATGTCATATGTGTTATGGGAGAGATTCTTGTTCAAATAATGGTTGGGCCAGACAGCCTATAGCCTCAGACTACAGAATCATGGAATAGGGGATTTAAATTTGAAAGGAACATTCTTCATTTTATAGATATTAAAGTATCAGCTCCTTCCTATACTGATAGTCTGTGAAAGGAGGAAACTTATATTTGGGAAGAATCATTTTTAAATGCTCAGTTTCACTAATAAAGGGATGCAAATTAACAAAACTTTAACATATTGCCTTACATCTATAAAATTTGCAAAAACAAGTAAAAGCAATGAAATTCTAGGTGGATTTGTAAGAATCAGGTATACTTATTCATTTCTGTGTAATTCTAAACATGCAGAATCTTTTTGGATTTTATATTCTGCTCTAGCAGAACTGAGCAATCTGACAGTAAGCAGTAAAAGTTCACAAAATAGTCATACATTTTGACCCCAAAATTTTTGAGAATAAGCCTGAGGGTATTAGCAAAATCATACACACAAACACAGCACATATACATACACACAGAGCTACTGTAGTTTGTACTGAAGAGTAAAAAATTGGAAGTAATCAACAATAGAATGGTTAAGTATAGTATGTCACATTCACAGAATAGAATATTATAATCATCATTGTCAAGAATGAGAAATTTTTTTTTCAATTTCATTTTTTTTATTTTTAAATTTATTTAACTTTTTACATTCATTTTCACAAGATTTTGGGTTCCAAAATTTTCTCCCCATTTGTCCCCTCCTCCCTCCCCGATACACTGGACATTCTAATTACCCCTATCACCAATCTGCCCTCTCTTCTATCATCCCTCCCTTCCCTTACCCCACCTTCTCTTTTGTCCTGTAGGGCCAGATAACTTTCTATTCCCCATTACCTGTATTTCCTATTTCCTAGTAGCAAGAACAAAACTCAACAGTTGATCCTAAAAAAGAATGAGAAATTTAAAGAAATATAGAAAGACTTTTATAAAATGATGAAAAACGTAAAAAGCAAAGCCTGAACAGAGTGCACATTTATATTAGATAATAAGTAAATGGGAATGAAGAGATAAAGAATCTTGATGAATACTCAGAGAAAATAACTGAAAATTGTAATTTATACATTGAACTTTATTTACATGTGAATAGGTGCAATTATTGTCATTTACAGATGAGGAAACTGAGGCAGACAAAGTTAAGTAACTTGCTCAGGGTCACGTAGCTAGTTTGTGTCTGAGATTGAATTTGAACTCAGGTTTTCCTGACTCCAGGCCCAGCATTCTATTCACTGAGCCAGCTCAGCAAGTAGTTGCTAAGCAAGTTTAATTGGCTTTATAGATAATTAACATTGGGGGGTGGGGTGGGGAAGATTGAGATAGGGAAGATATGTGATTTTTTTGGGTTAGGGTACTACCAGGTAAGAAAATTCCCTTTCCCAATACCTCTGTAATCTATAGTCTTAGTTACTAGGAGTACTGAGAGATTAAGTGATTTGCTCGGATTTGCGAAGCCAGTGTATGTCAGAGGTGAGACAGATCTTTATCCTCCCATTTAATATTTAGCTTGTAATAATTCTTAATGTTTTTTAAGACCCCAGGGATATAGTTACTGAGCTCCAATCAGTGATCTTTAAAATATCATGAGAAGTGGGAAAATAGCTACAGGGTGGGGCAAAAGTCAATTGTCTGATGTTAAAAATAAAAAGAAAGAAAAGAGGGTAAATTCTGTGAACAAATGAATTTTACTTTGATCCTAGGGAAATTTTTAGTTCATATTACCTGAAGAGTGATTAGTGAAGATCTAGAAAAAGATATGGTTATCACGAAAAGTCAGCATAATGTCATCAAAAATGAGTCAAGTGAAATGTTGATCTCAGAGAACATGTTGATCATGAAATACTTTTGACTCAGTAAAGAGGCATAGGATAATGAATGTTGAATAAAGTGTCAGATACTCCTGTTTTATGTCTGTCTTGTTGACTGTTTTCTTTTGTTTTGTTAATAGGGGAGGGTCCTAAGGAGAATGGATCGAATATTAGGAAATTTCTGGGACAAAAGCAAAAGATATCAATCAGGCATATATATGTATGTTATCTGTTTGTATGTGTATATATACATATATAGAGATACACATACATATACAGATACATACACATATAAATCACTTTGCCAGACTATGCTAATTTACACTGGTAATAGGACTCCTAAGCTGGCAGATAAATTATTGTAAGTACAGATACAATTCATCCAGATTTTAGAAAAATATGTGATAAATTCTCTCAGGTACTTCTTGTGGACAAGGAGAGACACAACTAGGTGATAGCTCAGTTAGGTAGATTCAGATCTAGTTAAATGGCCAGATCTAAGGAGTAGTCATTAATAGATAAATGACAATTTAGGGGGGAGGAGCCAAGATGGCGGAATAGAAAGACACACTTATGCTAGCTCCAAAACCACAGCCTATAAAATATCTGTAAAGAAGAACTCCTAACAAATTCTGGAGTGGTGGAAGGCACAGAACACCAGAGTGGAGGAGATTTCTGTTCCAGAAAAACCTGAAAAAACCCTCAACAAAGGTCCGTCACACACGGGACCAGAGCGGAACCCAGCCCTACCTTGGCTGCGCAGCCCCGGGAGGAGCAGATCTGAGCAGACTTCAGGGACAGAATCTCCGATGGCCGCAGGGTCCCTCCACCCACAGGTGCTACAGGTCAGTGAGAGAGACGTCTGGACTGGCTGAGAGGGGAGCAGGGTGTCTCCATAACTCAAGGCCCCTCAGGAGGCAGCGGCAGAGGCAGTGGGTGGCCAGAGGCTCCCAGAGCAGGCAGGAGCTCAGCAGGAGCTCCATTACAGAAAGTCTCTGCATAAACCCCCTGAGGGAACCGAGCCTGAGAGGCAGCCCTGCCCTACCTGAGCACCAGAACTTAAACTCACATTGAATAGCAGCCAGGCCCCCCCCC
>CM053769.1:407537624-407561066 GCA_028658325.1 Potorous gilbertii
AATACATTTCAGGATAGAGTCCAGGTTCAAAAAGTCCCTGACAAGCTGAAAATTAGTCTGAATCTAGTAAGATAAAATTTAATATGGATATATTTATCTATTTATCTAATGTGGTAGGAGAGATGGTTCCCAGGATCCCCCATTATGTAGCCTTAGCCAGTTTTTTTTTCTTTAAAAGGTACTGAAACCATCCTGAAGACTTCATTCACTCAGGGGACTGCTTAAGCTGATGATGTGACTTTCTTGCTCTCTAGAGTACAAAAAACCTAGAAAACAAGGAGATTTGGCTCCCCCATGAGGCTTTGGACCAGCATACCAACATCATAACCAACAATGGCATAGAAAAACTATACCCTGGTGAATAACTACTGCTATCATCACTGAAAATCCTTCCACCACTATGGCTAAGTAAACCTCCTTTCATTAACTTGATGAACCCTTAAGCTTAATTTTCATTAAGAAGTTGTATGTGTCATGCACCATGCATGGTAAATGCTGGAGAAATAAAAGAAAGGCAAAAACAGTCTCTGTCCTTAAGGAGCTGATACTTTAATATCTATAAAATGAAGAAGGTTCCTTCCAGATTTAAATCTCCTATTCTGTGATTCTGTAGCATGAGGCAGTTAGATTATATGAGCTCCAAGATCCTTTCCATTTATCCATCAAGCCTTCTTTCTCCTGAATTGGAAGTTTCACTCCCACTCCACTAACACCCAAGAATTTCATTGAGATGTTCTCTTGATCTGTGTTTACAGGCTGCTGCTCCTGTAATAGAATTAATAACAGTATCACCGCATTGTGACAAAGAAGTTGTCAATATCAATAATCACACTTTTTGTCTCCATAAGGTTTTTAACTTTACAAAGCCCTTTCTTATCATTATTTCATTTGATCCTCAAAACAATCTTGTGAAACAGGGAGGAAAGATATTATTATATTTATTTTTTAATGAGTGGATCATAGGCTCTTAGTGCTAGAAGGGGCCTTAGAATCATAGAACTATAGATTACTGGAGTTAGTTAGAAAGTCCCTTAGAATCATAGGAGACAGAATGTCAGAGCTGAAAGGACCACAGAGTCTATCTCCCTCATTTTCCAAGTGAGGAAACAGACGTAAACAGAATTAATTTGTATAAACTTATACAAGTGAGCGGGGACTGGAATCCTAGTTCTCAAGACAATAACTGATCTTTCCTCTGATGTACTCTAACTTCCAACTCTAAAATTCTGACCTTTGATTCTCAAGGGCTCCTTGGGTAGTTTATAGATAGCTCAGAGATAGCAAGGGCATCTAGGTGGCATGCTGGATAGCATGACGGGTCTGGAATCAGGAAAAAGAATCATCTTCCTGAGTTCAAATCTGGTCTCAGACAGTTACTAGCCATGTGACTCTGTAAATCCCTTAACCCTGTTTGTCTCAGTTTCCTCATCTGCAAGATGAGCAGGAGAAAGAAATGGCAAACTACTTCAGTATCTTTTCCAGGAAAATTCTAAATGGGATCATGAAGAGTTCCACATGACTGAAAATATAGACAACAGTGACTATCGATTTCTACTGTGAATTAGTAAACTGTGTGGAGTAAGACTCAGAAATCTTGGTATTGCCATTTAAATGATATAAGTACCATAATGAAATTTTAATCACAAGCTCACAGGGATACATACTGTTTAGAGTTTGAAAGGACTTCAGTTTTTGCTTTGTAACTTTTTAAAATTGTTCAAAGAAAAAATATTTTATTCATATGTTCCTTCCCATGATTATCCCATGCATTAAGCAAATTTTACAAAGCAAAAACATATGAAATTCCTTAATACATACCTACGTAGGCCAGCAAAACAAATTGCTACCATAGCGATGTCTGAAAATGTATGTCTCTTTCTGCTTTTTATCCTCATTTTCTGTCAGTAGGTGAGCAGCTTTGATCTTCATTCATTTAGACTCACGGTTTTGTCATTGCATTAATCAGAGTTCTAAAGTCTTTCAAAGTTATTTTTCTCCATAACGTTATCATTGAACAAATTGCTTTCTTAGTTCTGCTCACTTCTTTCTGTACTAGCTCATAAAGTCTTCCTTGTTTCCTCTGAATTTCATCAATAATATTTCATTACATTTGTACACCAAAATTTGTTGAACCATTCTCCCAAAGGCCAGTCCTTTAGTGTCTAATCATTGGATACCACAAAAAAAGCTGAAATAAATATTTTCTGTACACATATATCCTTCTCCTTCTTTGGTTTCTTTGAGGTATAGGACTAACCATCTTAAAGGTGGATCAGAGTGTATGAAGTTTGGCAACTTTTTGGGCATGATTCTAAATTGCTTTCCAGAAGGATGGATATTATTCAAAATTTCCACCAACACTATACTAATGTCTCTTGTCTTTTGGAATATTCAGAGCTTTCCTCTTTTTTAATATATTTTATTTTCCCCTCAATTACATGATAAAACAAATTTTTAACATTTTTTAAAGTTTTGAGTTCCAAATACTATCTCTTCTCTCCTTCCCTCTCCCCTTCCTGATCTGGTAAGCAATCAGACATAGGTTACACATGTGCAATCATAAAATATTTCCATATCAGTCATTTTGTACAAGAAGACTCAAATAAAAGAAAAAAGAATGAAAGTGGAAAATAGCATTATTCAGTCTGTATTCAAAAATATTAGTTCTTTTTCTGGAGGCAGATAGTATGTTTCATCATTAGTCCTTTGGGATTGTCTTGGATCATTGTATTGCTAAGAATAGCCAAGTTACTCACAGTTCTTCAAACAATATTGCTGTTACTGTGTATAACGTACTCCTGGTTCTCTTCACTTCACTTTGTACCAGTTCAGGTAAGTTTTTCCAGTCTTTTCTAAGTCATCCTGCCTGTCATTTCTTATAGAACATTAGTATTCCTTTAAAATCATATACTACAGCTTGCTTAGTCATTCCCCAATTGATGGGTATCCCCTCAATTTCCAATTCTTAGTCACCACAGAAAGAGCTGCTATAAATATTTTTGTACAATTAGGTCCTTTTCCCTTTTTATGTCTTTAGGATATAGACCTAGCAGTGGTATTATTGTATCAAAGGATCTGCACAATTTTATAGCCTTTTGCACCTAGTTCCAAATTGCTCTTCAGAATGGATGGATGAGTTCACAATTCCACCAACAGTGAATTAGCGTCCCAGTTTTCTCACATCTTCTCCAATATCCATCGTTTTCCCTTTTTGTTATATTAGCCAACCTGATAGGTGTGAGGTGAAATCTCAGAGTTATTTTAATTTGCTTTTAGAGAATTTTTTATATGAATATATACATCTTTGATTTCTTTGTCTGAAAACTACCTGTTTATATCCTTTGACCACTTATCAGTTGGGGAATGACTTGTAATTTTATAGATTTGACTCAATTCTCTATATATTTGAGAAACAAGACCTTTATTTGAGATACCTCTTGCAAAATTTTTTCCCAGTTTTCTGCTTTCCTTATAATTTTGGTTTCATTGGTTTTGTTTGTGCAAAATCATTTTAATTTAATATTATCAAAATTATACATTTCCAATCCTGTACTGCTCTCTATATTTTCTTTGATTCATTATTAACATTCTTCCCCTGTCCATAAATCTGAGAGATAAACTATTCCACACTCTCCTAATTTGCATATGGTATCACCCTTTATACCTATATCATTTCCCATTTTGACTTTATCTTGGTATGCAATGTGAGATGTTGGTATATATCTAGTTTTTTCCATATACTTTTCCAGTTTTCCCAAAAGTTTTTGTTAAATAATGAGTTTTTGTTCCAAAAGCTTCAATCTTTAAGTTTGTCATTTAACTAGATTACTATGATCCAGAGCTTTCTTCTTTAAAGAAGTGTTAAATCTTATGTCATCTTTATTGTGGGCCCTTGATATTTGAATATCTTTTTGACTGCATGCAATATTTTTCGTTTCACCTGGAAGGATTAGAATTTGGTTGCAGTATTCCTGGAAGTTTTCCCTGAAGGGTTTCTTTCTGGAGGGGATTGGTGGATTATTTCAATCTTTACTTTGTCCTCTGATTAAAGAGTCCTGGACAATTTTCATTTGTAATTTCCTGAAATATAGCATCCATACTTTTTCTGATAAGAATTTTTAGATTGTTCAGTCTCCTCAATTTGTTTTCTAGGTCAGTTGTTTTTGATATTAGATTTTCTTTTAATTGCTTATTCAACTTTTTGGTTTCAATAATTCTTGTTTAATTAATGAATAATTTTTTCTTTTGGTCCCATTCTAATTTTCAGGACATTCAATTCTTGAGTGAAGTTTTATACCATCTTTTCTTAGATGTTAGCTTTCCCTGCTGTTCTTTCCTCCCTAGCTTTTCCATTCTGTATCTATTGTTTCATATCTCCTAAGATCTCCTGCAGTCCCTATGGCAGGGCAGATACATGGCACAGTGGATAGAGTCCCAGGCATGGAGTCAGAAAGACCTGAATTCAAATCCAGCCTCAAATAATTAATGAACTATCTGACCCTGGGCAAGTCATTCAAGGTCTGTCTGCCTCAATTTCCTCATTTATAAAATAGGGATAATAGGGTCTATCTCACAGGGTTGTTGAGATTAAATGAGAAATATTTATAAAGAGCTTCCCAAATGTTAAAGCACTATATAAATGTTAGCTATTCATTTTTATTGTTATTTATTTATAGATGGGGAAATGGAGAGAGCGCAAAGAGATAGAAATTTGTTCAATTAGTAAGTGTTAAAAGCAGCTGGGTGGCACAGTGGATAGAGGGCCCAGCCTGAAGTCAGGAACACCTGAGTTCAATTCTGGCCTCAGACACTTACTAACTATATGACCCTGACCAAGTCACTTAACTCTGTTTGCCTCATCTTCCTGATCTGTAAAAATGAACCAGAAAAGAAAATAACAAAACACTCCAATATCTTTGCCAAGAAAAACCCAAATGGGATCATAAAGAGTCTGACACAACTGAAACAATTCAACAAAAGAAGTAAGAGCTAGGGGCTATGATCCACATGTAGGTTTGTTGCATTTGTTTGTTTCTGTTTGCTTCTTTTTTTTTACTTTAAGTTCTTTTCTCTTCCCTCTAAATGGAGCTCCTTCTCATCCGTCTTACTATCTTGCACATAAAAGATGCTTCATAAATGTTGAAGAAATGAATGAATTAGGGAAGGGAGGGGTTTAGAGAACAAAAGCTGCTGTTCTAGACATATCTAAAGGACACAGGAAGGCTGAAAGTATAAGGTGATGATCACAGTGGAGGTGCCAGGAGGCACCTCAAGATTAAATGAATTCATAGGTTATTGACTTAGATTTTCCAAACATAGTGGAATACACTCTGCCCAACAATTAAAAAGAAAATATATGGGAAAGAATTTCCCTATGAGATTAGAAATTGTCTCTATACAATTAGCTGGTAAAGCTCAGAATTCATTTCCCCAAGGTCTGCTGTTTGTGTGTTGTGCCTCTCCACCCACACATCCCAATCTGAAATATTTTTAACTCAGCCCAGCTTTTATTAAACCCTCCGTGTTTGGGGAGAAGTAAACAATGAAGGGAAGACTTCATTAATTAAAAAGCAATGCCTGCCAAACTGAATTTGTCATAAGGAGAGCCTTTCGTTTCAAGGTCACTTAATGAGCAATCCATCACTGATATCACTATTCTTTTATTTTACATCAGTCACAGAGGGTGAAAATCTAGCAGGGAAATTTTCAGTTATCCGGTAGCAGTCAGTGGCAGGCAGAACAAGAAGCCATCACTGTCCACTGATATTTGTTTAAAATTGCTTCAGGACAACGTCATGCCATCTAAGCAGTATGTTATAGAGGGGGAAAAAATCAATAATTCAAACATCAACAAGCAACTCTTATGCACCTACTAGGGGTATGGCAGTAATATGGCACAGTGGATAGAATACTTGCTTTGGAATCAGGAAGACTCTTTTTCATGAGTTCAAGTCTGGTCTCAGGCGCTTACTAGCTGTATGACCCTGGGCAAGTCACTTAACCCTGTTTGCCTCAGTTTCCTCATCCTTAAAAATGAGATGGAGAAGGAAATGAAGTCACTCAGCATTTTTGCCAAAAAAAGTCCCAAATGGAGTCATGAAGAGAAGGACTTGAGCGAAAAATGACTCAACCAAAAAGGATATGGCAGTGGTGATGTCTGATAGGTGCTGATGATGTGAAAACAAAAGTAAATCAGCCCCTGCCTTCAAGAAGCTTACTTTCTATTAGGGAAGAGAACTGTGTCCACTGAAAATCATGCACAAAATAAAGAGAGGCAAAGTGGAGAGAGGGGCATTAGCATCTAGGAGGAGCAGTTAAGGCTTTTGGTGGTTGGCACCGGAGCAGTGAGGGATGGTGAACGTAAAGGCATAGAAAATGGAGTGGTAAATGTGAGTATTACAGAGAAGGCCAGTCTGACTAGACCATAAAGTTAAGGAAGGGGTATAGTGTATAACAGCCTTGGAAAGGTAGGCTGGAGCTGGGCACATACCCACTCCCACACCCTCTCTCTCTCTCTCTCTCTCTCTCTCTCTCTCTCTCTCTCTCTCTCTCTCTCTTTCTCTCTCTTTCTCTCTCTCTCTTTCTCTCTCTCTCTCATACACACACACACACACACACACACACACACACACACACACACACACCATCCCTTCAGATATGTTGAAGTCTCAATTTTTCCCATTTCAAGATCCTACCCAGAGATCGCACGAAGACACAACTAAGGAGAAGCCACTGAAACTTTGTCTCAGGGTGTAGAATTTAGAGGGCATCAAAGTACTGACTCCTCTTCTCCAGCTCCCCATTGCCTGTTCCTGACTAATCTGACACTAAAACATGCCTCCTTCTTCTGCAGTCAGGAGATTTGGAGGCTAAAGACAGCACCATCAAAAAGTCCTCCCCCTCATACTTTGCCCCACAAAGCATGGGTTAGTGTGTCAACCCAACTCTTGTTTCATTCCCCAGTAACTGTATCCTTATTCTTCCTCATCCTCAGAAGAAAACATTCTTTGAGCAGCATAGAAAGCTCAGTGAACTCCAGAAACACTAATCTCTTCCCACTCTCACTTGTACCAAGTGTAATAATTCCATTAAAGATTCCATTAAGAAATTAATTTTAATTCCATTGCATTAAAATTGCATTAAAACAGGAAAATAGAGGGGAGGGGAATGGGAGAAGGTGGGTGATAGAAAGAAGGATGGATAGATTGGGGGAAGGGGTGGATGGGGTGCATACTGACCTGCTGTGGGGGTGGAGAGTGACGGGGATAAAATTTGGAATTCAAACTCTTGTGGAAGTGAATGTTGTAAACTGAAAATAAATAAATTATATATTCTAAAAGAAAAGACACAAAAAACTTCCATTAAAGTCTTTCATAAAGAATTCCTTTACCCTCTAGCCCCAAGGTGAAAGTAATATCCTCTTCCTCATAACATTTTGACAGTGGATTTGGAGGAAAAGGATCTGTATTCAAATTCAATCTGTATCACTTTGAACAAGTCACTGGACCTTGTTTTCCTTCTCCACAAATGAAGAAGTTGGACTATGGGATATACAAAGCCTATTCCAACATTAAATATTTCATTGGTCACCATGACGTTTTGTTATAACTTATGGTCACTTATTCTTTTTTGTATTTATATGTATTTTCATACTTGTCTCATCCCCTATCAGACTCTCTTGAAAAGAAATCTTATTTATCTTATTTATTCTTAATTTATTTATCTTGTTTCTTATTTATCTTGTCTCCGCCCAGCACTCAACAGTGCAATGAATATTAAGCAGATAACTTAAATTTTGATGGATAAATGAACATCTTCACCTTTTTAGTGGGAATAAGAGATACACAAGGGGCAATCTGAAAACATGCGCCATGTGTCTTGGAGATTCCATTCAATCACTGGCTGATATGCCATCTATTTGGGACCTCTGCTGCTACACACACACACACGCACACACACACGCACACACACACACACACACATATACACATACACACACTGTTACTATACTATATTGCTTTTTCATGCTGCTTAGTTCAGTCTATGATAAGAAACATTTTATTTAACACAGAAATTGGAAAACTTCCCAGCTTTTATATCTGCCTCTCTTGCTTCCCTCCTGCTTATCAAGACAGAGGCAGGCAGGGGAGGTGTTTAAAGTATAAGGTCTTGGTATTTATTTTTATTTTCTCCTACTTTTATTTTCCTAAACATCTGTGACTTATTCCTCAGAAGAAACTAGCTTGCTGGAATTTTATCTGAGCACTTGCTGAGAAGAGGAGAAATTTAGTGCTTGACAGTAGACCATGTAATTAGGCAGGCACATTTCTCTCTGGTCATATGTTTTTTCCTGACTAATTAGTCACCTGAATACTATGTTTCTAGAACAATTAATATTAGATTATTCAGTTGAAGTTGCTTCTCTAGATGTCACTACGTTCTTTCCCATTTTTCCAAATAGATCCAAGGTAATTAGGCAGGCACATTTCTCTCTGGTCATGAGTTTTTTCCTGACTAATTAGTCAAATGAATACTATGTTTCTAGAACAATTAATAGTAGATTATTCAGTTGAAGTTGCTTCTCCAGATGTTACTATGTTCTTTCCCATTTTTCCAAATAGATCCAAGGGTCTGGGAGATCCTTGACAGGCCAGTCTCTCTAAAGTAGAAGGCACTGATTCAGGAGACAAGTTTTAAGGACCAATTCCCAAAATGGAGTCCCTGTGTGACCTTGGCCACAACACTTGACTAGTCTAGATCTCAGTTTTCTCATCTGTTATGAGAAAAATGGAAGTGATGCTTTCCTGCCTGCTTGACAAGGTTAAAGTGAAAATGAAAGAAGAGCTAATCTGAAAATGCTTTGGAAAAAATTGGGAGAAATGTCCAATTCATTCATTCATTCATAAGGTCACAACTTTAGAGTTTTATCTTTCCCTTGAATCCAGAAATGTTTACAAGATAATGTTTATATAGAGTTGGTAGCTTTACATACAAGATCTTATAACATTGCTGTGAGATGGGTGGTGAAAACATATTAGCAGTTTGGTGACTGAATAAAAGGCAGAAAAAGAACATTTATTTATGTGCAGCTGATAAAATCAACTTGTGAAAAAACAAAGCTTTAGATAAAATGTTGAGAGTCATTGACAATTCTGAGAACTGGATAGAGAACTATACCTCAGATGAATGTCTAAGATGATTTGTTTGAAGGTAGAACAATGAATGAGATAAAGAAAACTGCATGGAGTTATAATCTATTAACTCATTTGCATATGACTTTTTAGAGTTTTGAAATTTATAACTGAGAAATTATACATCAAATAATTATTTAGTGACTATGGGAAGATGACAGAAGGACTCTGATTCATACCTGACTGAAGGAAGGATTTTTTAAGTTTCATCTTCTAAGGGAAATGCGAGTCACTTATCAATAGGAGACTCTGATATGAAGCATTGGATCAAGTTAAGTAGTCAGCAGGAAGAGAAACTCTTAGAAAAAGTTATAGAATGAAATGCACAGAAGAAGCAGGAGAATGAGTTGAGAGCAGAGGGTGTCACAAATAGCTAGAGAAAAAACCCAGAAGGCTTTTAGCTGACCCAGTTGATCCCTTAGCTACTTTGCTAAGAGCTTGCTATTTGAAGGAAAGGCATTACTGTGCTGACTGCTGGACAAAGACTTGAGTAGCTGCTGGAAGCTCATTGGAAAAGAGCTAAATCTTGCTGCCAAGTGAAGCACTATTGAGACTGTTGTTCTCAAAAGGCATCTACAGCTGAGATAAAGAGCACTTTTCAAGGATTTCTGCATTGCCTTCTACTTCACTCTACTGTGAGAGGAGGAGGTATAGAGGAGAAGATAGTATTTGCACCTATTTTGATGGTGCTTTTCTATGTGAAGAGGCTTGGAACTGATTGGGCAAAATCCAATCTCCTGCTATTTGAAGATCCAAGGAGATTGGTAGTTCTCTTGCTTAAGATAACTTTATGTCACTGAAAGAGTGGAATATTTTCTCAGTTCCCTGTTGAAGATATCTGGGAATGAAAAGGGTTTATCACCACTTCATTGGCTTGAGAAAAAGGAAGGAGTGACTGCCCAATAGGAGAATGATGAGAACATAAAAGGTGAGTGGTTACCAAAGTAGAAGCTTCATGTGGGTTCAAGGCCTACAGTCTAGAATTGTGAGTTGTCTTAGGGGAAAATAATTTTCCTATTCCTATGCATCCCCACTAAGTTTCTATGAATGTGTACTCCTCCATGGACACTGCTTTCATTGGTAGAAGAATATGACCCAAGTATATAGCTGGACTCTGATATTTAATTATTCCTATTTTGCTTTCTATTGGGTAAATGTTTATTGGTATTTTTTTCCTCATTAGTTAGTAAATAGTATATATTTGATTTACTAGTGTTGGGGTTAATGATATTGTGTAAATAGGAAGCACACCAATTGGGGCTTAAAAGCCACTATGATAAGTAGTGGAAATGTAGCCATCATACACACCAGCTTACTCCCTGGAATTCTGAGACAGAGTAGCCACATGGTGGCAGTCTCTCTCTAGAAATTCCAGACTTGCCAGCATGATTGCAGATTGGGGTGAAGGAGCCAGCCCAGACCGTGAGAGGGAAGGCACTACACCACCCCCCAGGCAACAGCAGTATCATTCACATTTTACAGGTGAGGAAACTCAAAGAGGGTAAATGATTTGCTCAGGTCTCACAAGGGATGAATAGAAGAACCAGGGTTTCTGACACCTAAAACAGCACTCTCCCATTGTACCATGTTGCTTGCATTAATCAAACAATCAATTAAAATACTGTCATTGCTATGGTAGAATACAGATCCTCTGAACACTAGAAATGTGTTGTTTAGCTGTTTGAATAACTGGATGCTTGGCCCATCCTGCTAATTAGTAGATACAAGACAGGCACTCCATTTGCTCTCAGCTATTCTTGCTATATGACCTACCCTGCATCTCTTTATGTGATAAATTGTCTCGAATACTATATGTGAGGAGAATGTTATAATCAGGAGAAGTTAGTTATAAGTGTTCCTCTTTCAGTAGGGAGAGCTCCTTTTTACTTCCCATCATTGCAGGGGTAGTTCAAGATCTGGAGGGATGAGTATGTGTAATTATTTAGGGAATACTTAGGACTACCAAGAAATAGCCACAGTGATTTGAGAAAGTTTGGATCTGGTCTGTATACTCTTAAGTCCAGGAATATGGACGTACCTTTTTGTGTTAGGGTAGAGAATCTGCAAATAAGTGCAGGTATTGGGAGTGCTCTAAAAGTTGGTATGAGAGCAAAGAATTTGTGAAGGTGAGAGGGGAGGGTGAGCCTTTGAATTCACAGTAAAGTATTTTGGAAGTGACCAAAGGATAGAAAGTAAAAGCCCATGAGGGTGAAGGTGCGGATCCCTATACACAGAAGGGCTTACCAGACAATTTTGTACTTACATGGTCATTCTAGCATTTGGATGTAGAATTGCAAGTTGCTTGTAGCCCCCTCAATGTTAGCCATGCAAAGCAAGTGGTGACAAGAACTGTGGAGTGTCATATAACCTTCTGTGTCATATTCATATCAGAAACCCCAGCTCAAGACCACTCTTTGACAGACAGGGACTCCAAAACAAATAAGGCTATGTGCAAAGATTGCCAAAAAGCTATTTACAAATAAATATCAAGTTAGACTACACTGTGCCAATAAACTACTTTACTGGTCTTTTATATTCTACGACTGTGAAGGGGGAAAAGTAACTAAGTCATTTTAGGTAAGCAATCTGTCAGTTTATCAAAAACTCATTCAATCAAGAAACATTTATTAAGCACCTACTAAGTACCAGGCACTGTGCTAAGTTCTGGGAATACAAAAAGAAGCAAAAGTAGCTCACTATCTAATGGGGGAGACAAAATGTAAACAAATATATGCAAAACAAGCTATATGAAGTATTCATGGGACATTATTAGCAGAGAGAAGTCTTTAGAATTGAGAGATGAGGGAAGCCTTCCAAACTTGGACTGAATTGAGCTAAATTTATTTAACATGACTAACTAATCCATCAGATAAAAACAATGGTCCCTAGCTAGAAAAAGCCCCAGATTAACAGTGAGAGGACCTGCCTTTGACTCCTGTGTGACCTTGGGCAACTTATTTACCTGTCCAGACCTCAGTTTCCTCATCTGTAAAATTTGGGTATTAGATTAACTATGATCAGATTCTTCTAACTTGAAATCTTATTTTAAAAAGGATGAATTTGTAGCTATTAATTGACTGAATTCATTGATTATTTAGGGGAGACAGAGGGAAGTTTTGGAAGGCAGATATTGACATCCTCACTTTAAGCCTTTCTATGAGTATTCTTCTTCTGAGAGCAAGTGTTCTACAATCCATTAATGTCACAATTTCCTTTTTGTATTCTTCTCCATGGGATTTCCAGGATGAATGGATTTCCTGTAGTTAAAATGTAAATAAAAGGGAAACAAATGCCCAAAAGGTAAGAGAATGAACTTTCTGATCCAAGTTTATCTTTGAGATGAACTTCCAAAACCCGGACCAACTAAGTTTGTGTTCTAGAACCTCAAAAGGAAACTCATAGGACACCCAATTAACCCATACTTGAGCAGAAACCTCTTCCCTCCATATCCTTGCCTCTTAATATCCCTGACACAAGGTCATCCCTGATGGTTAATAAGTGTATCCTTCTACGGAGCTCAGATTTGCTTTAATATGGCTTTACTCTATTGAACCTTGTTCTGCCATCTGAGACCAAGTCTGTAACTAAGAAGACGAAACATCATCTTTCCTCCTTAAAAATGTATTAAACACAGAAAATCAGCCATCCCACTTCCATCATTTTCCTGCAAGAGTTCTCATTTTGGAGACAGGTAGATCATGCTGGCCACTTGTGCACATGCAAATATCTAGTAGTTTCTCTGCAAGCTCTTTAAAATGATTATAATTTTGGAAACCTTGCCCTACCTGCCTCAAACTAAGTTTTGCTGAACTGTGCCTGATATCTAGGAATGTACTTGAAATACCAATCCTGCCTGTCTCTGTGGATGCTAACCTTTGGGCATTCTCCTCCTCTTCTGCAAATCTACCTGCATTTGGACTTTGGATCTAATTTACTATCTTTGAAAACTCAGACGAATGGACTTGTTTACTACCTTCTGTAAAGGTCATGGCAAGAACAAGAAAAAATGATTGCAAGGGTAATGAGCTTGCATATATTTCATTCTTCTCCTCTGTTTGCTCTGTCATATCAATAGAATAGTTTCTTGAGTGGAAGAAAAAACCTTTATTTTGAACACTGAATGGTGGCAGATGAGCAGAGAAAAATAGTGTCTGGTATTCAGCCTTACTACTTAACTCATTGTGGAAATTCAGGAAATTCACCTTTTGGGGGCTGATTTCTTTAACCCTATATAACAGGTGCCATCCCCTAGAGCAGAAATTCTTATCCCTTTTTGTGTCCCAAACACCTTTGGGTAAAACTTGTGGATCCCTTCTCAGAATAATGTTTTTAAATGCATAAGATAAAATACATAGGATGCAATTAAAATACCACCATCAAAATATTTTTTTTAGAAAAATCACAGGGCCCAGTTAAGAACCTCATGAGGATGGGGCTGTTCCTTGGCCACTAGGAGTGAAATATGGAATGTGAACAGATTTGCATAAGAAGCATCTCCTCATTGACCCCTTGGTGCTCATGACAGGGGGTAGAGGTGGGAATGTGTGCCAAAGATAATTGGCAAATGTAAAGGAAGAAATGCCCACCCCGTAAGTTTTAAAGGAAAAGAATAAAGTACCTCTCTCTTTCTCTCCCCCCTTTTAAAGTGCATCACTCAGGACTGTCAACTTTTCCTTGGGATTCTTGACAGAATGAGGAGGAAATTTTCTGCTTTCTCTCTTCCCAGATTCAGCTATGTTGACTATGAGGACATGGCAGATAGAACATATGTTTGCCTACCTGAACCTGGGACTGGACTTCATTTCTGCAACTGTTTCATTTTGTTTTATGTTTCTATCCCTGAGCACAGGTGCTGAAAAGGAATCCTGACATGGATTTTTCCAGTCTTAGTAGCTACCTAATGAACTTGAGAGGCTCAGGGTAAGGGGCATAAGTCATAGCAGCAGGTGGTACTTTATGCAGTTGTGCCCGTTTTTAGAAGTCACAACCAGAATGAAACACAAAATAGTAACCCATCATTCCTATTACATACTCTCTCCTAGAAGGTACAAATGAGTTTAAGGATGCTTGTGGAGTTATTGAATAGACATTTACCTTTTACCTCAGATCTGTCATTTTTCATGTTTTACGTATTTGTTAATGCATTCTTATGAGTGTTTTGTGTTTTAAACTTTCCTTTGTGATGAAAGACATAGTCATACTGTACCTGATATGAAGCAATATGATGCAACCAGTTGAGTGCCTGTTTCTAAACCAGAAAAATATGGGTTCAAGTCCTGCCACATAACACTCTGACTGTGTGATCTTAGGCAACTCATTTAATCTCTCAATGTTTTTGTGGTTTGCCCTTCATTCTTCAAGAGGACCAGGACATCAGGAAGATGATGCCATGACTTGTAAGTCAATTGGTTAAAATGAGGGAGGGCTGTGCAAAGTCACCAGTCTTACATTCTCCTCCAGAGCCACCTGGTTCCAGTGGCTAGATACAGATCAGGATGATTAAAGATGTCCCAGGATACAGTGGGAGACCTCGGCCTTTTATAAACTGAGATTTTCCAGAGTTTTCACTTTGAGTGAGGCATCATCCACTCAGTGATTAGAGCTGTTTAAGAAGTGAACCCCTTTAATCCAAAAAAAAACATTAAACTGAGAGGGTATTCTAGGCAATTCTCTAAGATTATAAGTAGCTGAGTTGATGTTGATCTGCATTAGGAGAGGAGGTTTTTCACCTGGGAGTGTCTTATACCAATGAAGCATTGACCTCACAGGGTTATTATGAGAATCAACTGAGATAATATAGGTGTAGCTCTTTACAGACTTCAGAACACTATATAAATGTCATTGTCATCATCATTGCCACTTTTAACATTATCCCTATACCTGATATCTACCACTAATAACACTGAGTAACGAAGAGACTATGTTCATTCCTTTCAGGGCAGACCAAAGCTGTGAACCATACCTAAGCCTGTTTTCCCCAGAACTCTCTCTTGGGGGCATAAAGAACCAAAGAATGCAAGAAAAAGTCTGGCTCCTTCTTTCAGAGGTCAGACTATTCTAGGACTGAATGGAACCAGCATGATCCTAGTGCCAGATTCTTCTGTAGGAGAGGGACACCCTCTTGAGCCATGGGCAATATGTGAAGTTAGGGCATTGCACTAAATCACCTACAAGGTCTTTACACCTTGGAAATGGTAGGATTCTCAGGAAAACAACATAATCAATGTCCATAGCAATGTAAAGGGGAAGAAAACAATATACAACAAATATGAACTTTTTCTAGGAAGAAAGTTTGGCCCCAGAGAAAACATAAAGTTGTAATGAGAATCCAGCTCCTCAAGTTATATACATATATATATACGTACACATATATGTATATAGATATGTACATATATGTGTATACATATATATGTATATATGCATATAGATATATACATATACATATATGCATATATATGTATATGTGTATATGCATATGTATGTATGCATATATGTGTGTATGTCAGTTTCCCTAAACTGCATTTTCCTTTTTAAAAGAATCTTTGTTACAAGGTAAGATTTACAGGGTGGTAGAAGAGCAGGCATATTTTCAGAAATAAATGAGATATAAAAATAAAAGCTATCAATAAAAACTTTTCTATAATCTCACGGTTCCTTCAAGCAATGACAGTCTATGATATCTTTCAGTTCTAGGCTTCTGTCTGCTTAAAGTTCAGTTTACTTAGAAAGTTTGTCACTTAGAATGTGTTGGGTTTTTTCCCCCACCCTTACCTCCATTTCTTAGGTTCTATAAACAAAATGATTTTTTTTAAAAGTATTACTCCCTCATCAACCTACTGCGGAGTGGGGAGAAAGAGGCAAAGTTGAGGGGGTCTATCTGCACTTTCTAGGCCTCCTCGTTTTCTCCAAATAAATATGAGCAAGTCTGTAATTTCCCTGACTCTAAGCAGGAAGGTGATAATTCCCATCCACAGACATTTAAGGGGAATGAAAGATTCTGAGTCTAATGATACCAGGTCAAATTTTGGTATAACTTTCAAACTTTAAATCAAGATGAATTTAGTACATCTTTCACAAGCCATCTCTGAAAAGTCACCGATTCCTGGTATGACCTCTAAGGTTCCTTCCAGCTCCAAAATTTTGTGACCTTTCCGGGTAAAGCTTAAAAGTTCGGTGATAAACTGTTCTTACAGCTGACTGTTACTGTTGGAAGCCTCTAGTGATTGGCGTGCCTTGGGCAAGTGGAGCCACCCAGAGGTATGACTGGGTAACTACATTCAAGCTCTGTTTTTAAAATAAACTCAGGGGAGCTCAAACCACAGAATTTAAGATTTGCCGATGCCTCTGCTCCCCAGTAAGGGTTATCCAAAAAATCTATTGAGACGGAAAATCAGCCAGGATGTGGAAGGTTAGGAAATTATACAATATTAGGATTAGTTAAAAGGAATTTTGGTTATTTCCATGAAGAAGACTTGAAAGGTCACGATCAATACCTTTAAGTATTTAAAGAGCAGTCATGTAGAGGAGGCCTTCTATCTGGCTTGTTTGGCCCCATAGATCACAACTAGGAGCAATGGGTTAAAGCTACAGGAAGACAGATGTCATCTCAATGTAAAGAAGGATATCCTTGCACCTCACAAACACTTTATTGGGGGCGAGGGGAGAAAGAAGGACGGTGGAAGGCATCTCTAATACACGTATCATCAGAGGCACAGTCACCTCTGAGTTTGTGTCTCATCCCCAAACTAGACTGTGAGCTTCATGAAGCAAGGGATTGTGTATTTTCTTAAACTTTGTAGCTTGCCTAGCAAATATTTGTAGAATGAATGATGAATATCAATTAGATAAATATTAGGGTCTTTAGATGAGAGAAATGTCTAGCTGGTAAAGAAACTTGTGTCTTGAGCCAGTTTTATAAATGTAAACATGAACATAGGCATAGTGTGGATGTGTGTATGTATGTGTATATTTTCTTCCCAACTACATTATAAACCAGATTATCTCAACTCCTTATCCATCTGCATCTCTAGCTAGGCATCCCCTCCACAGTATTCTTCATTATTGGAGGAGGGGGAGTCTCCTTAAACGTGCAATGAAAATTCAAGGTCAGCTCTACTGATGACCACTATGTTAAGCATAGGCGGTTATGCCTCATTGCAGCCCCTTTATAAATGAATAAATCAGAGAGAAAGAGAAGAATGTATCTCTCTCCCACCATATGTTGGAGAATGAATAATAGCTGTTTTTCAGCATCTGAGATGCTCCTTTTAAGGATTAGTCAACATTTATTGGGTTCTTACTATTGTAGGATCATGAGGATGAAGGACCATTCAAACCACCATTTAAAGAATGTTATTTTGGACTTAAGTTCCCTGGACCTCAGTGTAAAATGTCAACACGTTACTGATATGACCTCTAAAGTTCCTTCCAGCTCCGAAATGTTGTGACCTTTCCAGGTAAATCTTATAAGTTTGGTGATAAACTGTTTCTACAGCTGACTTTGTTATAGCAAGAAGGCTCTAGTGTCACACACACACACACACACACACACACACACACACACACACACATAGTCCCTCATATGTAAAATATAGGAGTTGGATTAGATGATCACCAAATTTCCTTCCCACTTTTGATCTATGATCCTATGATCCAAGGACCTACACGATTCTTCATAACCATCTCCAATTCTCTATCCACTCTAATTCTCTGGCAATTTGACTCTCATTCATCCTTAATAGCAGGTGTAAACCATTTCTGACTCTTGATTCAAGTACTATGACTCAGCTTTCCAACTTGCCAACCTCTTTCTAGCTGAGCCTCTTGTGATCTTTTCTGACTTCTGGTTTTGACCAGATATTGGTTCTTCAAGAGATTAGCTCACCTTAGTCCAATCATATGTGGAACACTGTGTTTAGTTCTGCATGCTGCATTCTGGGAAGGACAATGACAATCTGGAACATGTCCATAAGAGATCAAAGAGGAAGGTAATGTACTTGGAAGCCATGCCGTACAAGAAATGGCTAACAGGACTGGAGATGTTTAACCTGGAGGAAATATTATTGGTGGGGAGGAATAAGGGTAGGAAGAGAAGAGTGCAAAATAGCTTTTCTCACATGTTTGAAAGATGATCTTATGGAAGAGAAACCGTTTATCCTCAGACAATAGTGAAAACTTCAGTGAGGCAGATCTCAGTTTGGAATAAGGAGAAATCTGGTAGAAATTTCCTAACAATAAGAACTATCCAAATGTGGGATGAGCTGTTGTGAGAGATGGGAGTTCCTCACTATTGAAACCAGTCTATCAATAAGCATTTATTAAGCATCTACTATATACTAGGTATTAGGCATATAAGTATTTAAGTGGAAGCTGAATGACCACTTGTCATTGATGTTGAAGAAGGGATTCATGCTTCAGAGAAGCACAGTACTAGCTGACCTTTGAAGTACTCTCCGGCTCTGAGTCTCTATGATTCTTCCCTTCTCTCAGCTTTGAAGTCTGAATTCCTTCCTTGGATAAGAAATAACTTAGATCAGACTTTAAACTTTGACTTTCTGCCATTGAGTCATGACAATATTTCTCCGACCCCTGAGTAAGCTGACTATTGTTAGTGGCTTAGCTGTTCAATGTGTGTTTCCAGTAACCAATATCTGAAGAAATAACAGGTTCTGTTGGCATTCATCCCTCCCCCCATATTCGTATACTTAAGCAGTAGATTGGTGCAATGGATTGCACATGGGACTTGAAAATGAACAAGATGTATGCATTCAAGACCAAGTTCTGATCATTGACATTGGGCAAATTAACTCCTCTAATCCTTAATCTTCTTATCTCTAAAAATGGGGTTAACAATTCTTGTACTGTGCACCTCAGACTTGTGAGTAAAGCACTATAGAAATGAAGGCTGTTGTTAGTAAACATATGTAATGTGGTTGTGTTCACCTCTTGGCCTGAGAAAGGGCCCCTGATGAGAAATTAAAATATCTTTTCGTTGGTTTTTAAGAGTTGCCAGACTTTTTGTTTGTTTTTTTAGCAAAAGCAATCTAATTTCCAATTAGTCAATCGGTGGGGGACTCATTTCTTCTAAAGCGCTTATGGTAAGAATGCTAATGTAGCCAGGCCTGTGTGGAGTCCCTTAGCTCTGAAGGAAATGTGCCCATGGCCTTACACATGAAGCTAGCCAAAGTAATAAGTATTCTACTCAGCAAGGTCAGCAAAGGCAAACTCTCTGGAGTTTATATAAAAACTGCCTCAGTGTCCAGCATAATTTAGAACTGGCTATAGAATTCCATTCCCAGAACAACCTGGGGCACACATTGACTTTCTGGCAGCCCCAAACATCACTTCTCCCCTGTTACAGGGAAGATCTGTTTTCTTAGGCACTCAGAGAATTAATCCCATGAAAGTAAAGGAGACTGAGGTGGAAGCAGGTGAAAATAGGTCATGCACACATTTA
The DNA here is from genome assembly GCA_028658325.1 of Potorous gilbertii. Taxonomy (NCBI): domain Eukaryota; kingdom Metazoa; phylum Chordata; class Mammalia; order Diprotodontia; family Potoroidae; genus Potorous; species Potorous gilbertii. The sequence continues at coordinate 407,557,272 of CM053769.1, forward strand.
TAGAACATGACCAAGAAAGTAAAAATTTTCTCCCCATGGTAGCCTCCTGAGATATACGTTTCATGGAAATGAAGAGAAGAGTGAGGGGAAATACAGATTGTTATAATGCTGAGATATTTATATCCAGCAAATACAGTCAGATGCTGTGCTTGGGTTATTAGTGAATACAGGATTCAAAGAACAGGCCCTCCTCTATCTCATGGAAGAGTTGTAGTGAATCAGTTGACCAACAAGGTTCTTGTTTTAAAAAAAATGCCTACAATGTGGCAGAAATACAAAGACATACATGAAACATACACTGTATTTAAGCAGCCCATATTCAATGGAGAGAGATACATGCATAAATATATTATGTGTAATATATGATATGTCATCTTATATATTATGATATATAATATAAAAATATTATACACAAAATGAATGCAAGGCAGTTTGGGGAGTGAGGACGCTAAGAGCTGAAGGGATCTCAGGAAAGACTTCATGTAGTGGGTGGTATTTAACATGAGTCTCAAATAAGTCTAGGGATTCCAAGAGGCAGAGGTGGGAAGGGAGTACATTCTAGCATGGGGGAACACCCCTTGCACAGTCAGCAAAGGGGATGAAATGTTATGAGTGAATAAAAATAAAAATACCTGTTCAAGGGTAGTAATGTTTATAGTAGAGTTGAAAGTGTATAGCTTGGGACCAGGTTGGGAAGGAAAAACTGCAAAACAGAGTAGTTTATATTTTTATACCAGGAGGCAATAGAATTTATTTAGTAAGTGAGTGAAGTAGTTAGAGCTGTGCTTTAGGAAAAGTACTTTGTCAGTTCTGTGAAGATGTCAAAAAAAAAAGAATCAATACAGAAACTGGGTGTGCAAGGAAGCAAAAATAAAAGAAAGAAAAAGAGCAGCAAGAACCACTTTGCTCTCCTTACTGGGAAGATCTTTGGATCTAGGTCAAGAAATTCATTTCTAATGCAATAGCAGAGTGTTGGACCCAGAGTCAGGAAGACCTGAGTTCAAATTTTACCTCATACCCTTACTAGCTATGTGACCCTGGGCAAGTCACTTAACCCTGTTTGCCTCAGTTTCCTCAGCTATAAAATGAGTTAGAGGAGCAAATGGCAAACTACTCTAGCTTCTTTGCCAAAAAAAAACCCCAAATGGGGTTAGAAACAGTAAGTTGCTACTGAATAATAGCAATCATTTTTATTTATTTAATTACAAATGAAAATAATTTTAACATATTTTTTTAAATTGTGACTTCCAAATTCTACCCCTCCCTTCCTCTCTTTGCTCTCATCGAGAAGACAAGCTATTTGTTATAGGTTATGTGCACTCAGGCAAAACATTTCCATATTATTCATGTTGTAAAAGAAAATATAGGCAAAAAAAAAAAAAAGTAAAAATCCACATTCAGATTCCATCTGTTCTTCCTCTAGAGGTGGATAGCATTTTTCATCATAAGTCTTTTGGAATTGTCTTACATTGTTGTATTGCTGAGAAAAGCTAAGGCATTCACCGTTGATTATCATACAATATTGCTGTTGCAGTGTACAAAATTCTCCTGGTTCTATTCACTTCACTTTGCATCAGTTCATGTAAGTCTTTCCAGGTTTTTCTGGTTTTTTATTTTCATTTATTTATTTATTTTTAGATTATGACATTCATTTCCACAAAATTTTGAGTTCCAATTTTTCTCCCCATCTTTCTCCTTCCCCTACCCCATAACAACTTGCATTTTGATTACCCTTTCCCTCAATGTTCCCTCCCTTCTATCACACCCCACCCTTTCCTTCTCCCCATCTTCTCTCTTTTCTTGTAGGGCAAAATAGATTTCTATATCCCATTACCTGTGTTTCTTATTTCCCAGTTGCATGTAAAAATAATTTTTAACATTCATTTTTAAACTTTGAGTTCCAACTTCTCTCCCTTCCTTCCTCCCCACCTATCCCCACTGAGAAGGTAAGAAATTCAATACAGTCTATAGATGTGTCATCTTGCAAAAGACTTCCATAATAGCCATGTTGTGTAAGACTAACTATATTGCCCTCCATGCTACTCTGTCCTCCTTTTTTTCTATTCTCTCATTTGACCTTGTCCCTTCCCAAACATGTTTTACTTCTAGTCATTCCCTTCCCCCATTTGTCCTCCCTTCTATCATCCCCCTCATCCCACTTGTCCCTTTCTCCTCTACTTTCCTGTAGTGTGAGATAGATTTTCATACCAAATTGAGTGAGAATGTTATTCCCTCCTTAAGCCATATGTGAAGTGTAAGCTTCACTTTTCCCCCTCACCTCCTCCCTTTTTTCCTCCATTGAAAAAGATTTTTGTTATCTCTTTTATGAGTGATACTTTGCCCAATTCCATTTCTCCATTTCTCCTCCCAATATATTCCTCTCACCCCTTAATTTTATTTTTTATAGATATCATCCTTTCTGATTCAACTCAACCTGTGCTCTCTGTCTCTCTCTCTCTCTCTCTCTCTCTCTCTCTCTATATATATATATATATATATATATATATATATATATATATATATATTTATATGTATATGTGTGTGTGTGTGTGTGTGTGTGTGTATAATCTCTCCACCTATCCAGATACTGAGAAAAGTCTCAAGAGTTACAAATATTATCTTTCCATGTAAGAATGTAAACAGTTATGTTTTAGAAAGTCCTTTATGATTTCTCTTTCCTGTTTACCTTTTCATGCTTCTCTTGATTCTTGTGTTTGAAAGTCAAATTTTCTCCTCAGTTCTGGTCTTTTCATCAAGAATACTTGAAAGTCCTCTATATATTTGAATGACCATTTTCTTTCCCTTGAAATATTATACTCAATTTTGCTGGGTAGGTGATTCTTGGTTTTAATCGCAGTTCCTTTGACTTCTGGAATAGTCTATTCCATGCCCTTCAATCCCTTAATATAGAAGCTGCCAGATCCTGTGTTATCTGATTGTATTTCCACAATACTCGAACTGTTTCTTTCTAGCTGCTTGCAATATTTTCTCCTTGCCCTGGGAACTCTGGAATTTGGCCACAATATTCCTAGGAGTTTCTCTTTTTAGGGTCTTTTTCAGGAGGTGATCAATGGATTCTTTCAATATTTATTTTGCCCTCTGGTTCTAGAATATCAGGGCAGTTTTCCTTGACAGTTTCATAAAAGATAATGTCTAGGCTCTTTTTGTATCATGACTTTCAGGTATTCCTATAAAATTGTCTCTCCTGGATCTCTTTTCTAGGTCAGTTGTTTTTCCACTGAGATATTTCACATTATCTTCTATTTCTTCATTCTTCTGGTTTGGTTTTGTAATTTCTTGGTTTATCATATAGTCATTAGCTTCCCTCAGCTCCACTCTCATTTTTTAAAGAACTGTTTTCTTCAGTGAGCTTTCAAGCCTCCTTTTCCATTTGGCTGATTCTGCTTTTTAAAGCCTCTTTCTCCTCATTGACTTTTTGGATCTCTTTTTCCAATTGAGTTAGCCTATTTTTAAAAGTGTTATTTTTTTCAGCATTTTTTGGGTCTCCTTTAGCAAACTGTTGACTTGTTTTGCAAGCTCTTCCATGGCTTAAGCCCATTGCATATGCATTTTGGAGGGACTGGAGGCAGAAGCCTTGATTTCATCTGACAGTATACATTTTTCTTCCTCATCTGAAAAGATGGAAGGAAATACCTGTTCACCAAGAAAGTAACCTTCTGTGGTCTTATTTTTTTTTCCCTTTTTGGGGCATTTTCCCAGCCAATTACTTGACTTCTGAATCCTTTGTTAAGGAGAGGGTCTTAGTGCTCCTCCTTCCCCCAGGACCATGCTCAG
>CM053769.1:407561566-407585384 GCA_028658325.1 Potorous gilbertii
CTTTCCAGGGTTTTCTGAGAGCATCCTTCTCATCATTTCTCATAGCATAATAGTATTCCATCATAATCATATGCCATAACTTGTTCAATCATTCCCCAGTATCCAATTCTTTGCTACCAAAACAAGAGCTAAAAAAAGTATTTTTGTACATATGGGTCCTTTTCCCTTTTTCATGATCTCTTTGGGACAAGGCCTAGGAGTAGTATTGCTGGGTCAAAAGGTATGCACAATTTTATAGCCCTTTGAGCATAGTTCCAATTTGTTCTTCAGAATGGTTGGATCAGTTCCCAACTCCACCAAGTGTATTAGTGTACCAATTTTCCTATATCCTCTCCAACATTTATCATTTTCCTTTTCTGTCATATTAACCAATCTGAGAAGTATGAGGTGGTACCTTAGTGTTGTTTTAATTTGTAATTCTCTAGTCAATAGTGGCAATCACTTATTTTGTTGATTTAGCCTTGGAATTTTATTCACATATACCAAATCAATTGATTCTCACAAATATCTCTTGAGGGAAATCCAGTGAAATTTATTCACATTCTACAGATGTGGAAATAGTCCAAGGTATTTAAAACAACCTGCTCAGAGTTGCACAATTACTAAAGCCTCAAGTCTAGCTCCCTTTTTACTTCACCAGAATAATTCCTGTGATCATCCAGACACAGAGGGATAGACTGCTTGACCTTTGGAAGGCTCTTCCACTTCCCAGCTCAATCTGCAGAATTTGCCTTTGTGGCCAAAAGGCCACAGTTGCTCCATGGGGAATGGGGGTTAATATCATGGACCAGTCTCCAATAATTTTTAAAATAGGCAGATCATAGAAGTAGGAGAGATACTAGAGGTCATCTAGTCCACCCTGTTCCTGAACAGGAATCTCTTAAACAAAAATTCCCCATAAATGCTTATCTACCTTACTTGAAAATATTCTTTCCACTATTTGGGAGAGCTCATTTTCTCCCCAGACTTCTCATTCCACTTTTCAGGACGCTCTTATTATCAGGTACTTCTCACAATAAGCTGAAATCTGTCCCCCAGGGCAGTAAATGGTTCTAAACCCCATTCCTTATAGCAATGCTGAAGTCTTTTGATTGCAAAGGCAAATTATGAAGATCAAGTTGGAAGATGGAAGAACTCTCCAAAGGTCAAATAGTCCATCCCACCATCTCTCAATAAACCCTAAGACTTAAAATCACCATGAAATAGAAGATACCTGACCTGGGGATGAGTGCTACTCCAATACAACCATTCCTCTAATTCTACCCTCTGGTGCCAACCATTAATTTAAGATTAATCCTTAAATCTCATTCTGTGTGGGTATTTGGGGCAGAGAAATGAAACTGCTACTGGCCCTTCATATTTACTGAATGAGAATAACAGTTGCTAGGAGAGCCTCAAATAAATTACAGTTCTTGGGACCTCTGGCTCTTCTAATTTGATTGGACTTGCACTCAGAAAGAGGTTTCATCAGCATATACCAAAGGGAAAAGTCATAAATCAAGGTCCTGAGAAAGGTTTCCTTTTCCAATTTATGTGTTGAGCCCTCAATCTTTTATTCTTTAATGATAAGGCAACTAATAAGATGACCTGAGGAGTATTATTTCCTTTGATACTCTAAATTCCTTTGATACTTTGAAATAAACATTTCTTAAACACAATGATTTCTACCCTTAATTCCCAACATTTCCTACTCAATTTCCTCCAGTTGTGCAGGTTTCTGACCATTCTCCTTCTAAACTGGGCATCCAGCCTTTAGGTTAGTTGTTAAAACCTAGCTCTGTTGCTGTTCAGTCATGTCTGACACTTCCTGGCCCGGTATAGAGTTTTCTTGGCAAAGATACTGAGGTGGTTTGCCATTTCCTTTTCCAGTTCATTTTACAGATGAGGAAACTGAGGAAAACAGAGTTAAGCAATTTACCCAGGGTCACATAGCTATTAAATATCTAAGGGCAGATTTGAACTCAGGAAGTCAAATCTTGACTCCAAGATCAGCACTAGCTACCACCTAATAACCTAGTCCTACAGGGTACCTACAGCAACTGTTTAGATGTCATTAGAAATATTCCACCAAACTCATGCCCCTCCCCAACCCCTACCTCCCTGCTCACAAGTCCATCTATCTACCCCCTACCTCTCAGGTCCCCTTATAGTTACTGCAGGCTTGGCTTCAAGCTCCACCTTCCCCTTCCCTTTTTTTGGATAGGGCACAGGAATTGCACAGAATGAATGAAGGGTTTAGCCTATCATTTAAGTCTTTCTTTCAATAATCTGGCTCCAACCAATCAACTTTTTTAGTTTTGTTTATTTACTTAATTATTTATTTGCTTGTTTGTTTGCTTATTCCACTCCCCTTTCACATACTCCACATATGGGGGCTACTAATTATTACTCAGTATCTTCCTAGCATCTTTCACCTACATTTATTCACATGGTACACATCCCCATACCTACAACATACTCCCTTTTATGGAAAATCCTTTCTTTCATATCAAGAGAATTAATGGGGGGGGAAATGTGAAGGAAGGTGACCCAGCTATACCAGATCTCAAACTGTATTATAAAGTGATCATCATCAAAACAAACTGGTATTGGCTAAAAAATAAAGTGGTGGATCAGTGGAATAGATTAGGCACATAATATACAGTCAAAAATTATCTTAGAAATCTTGTGTTTGATAAACTCAAAAAATCTGGACTTCCAGGAGAAAAAGTCATTATTTGACAAAAACTGCAGGGAAAACTGGAAAGCAGTTTGGCAGAAACTAGGTATAGACCAACACCTCACACTGTACAAGGTCAAAATGAATACACGATTTAAACATAAAGCGTAAAATCACAAACAAATTAGGGGGTGACTAATACTGAAAATGACTAAGGTGAAAATCTATTTAATAGGAATGTACATATACATTGAACCAATACAAAATTGTATGCCAACTCAGGGAGGGGAGGGAAGGAGAGGGAAGGAGGGGGAAGAAAGTAAGTTATATGGCAGAGATTGTAGAATACTGAAAACAAATAAAGTAATTTTAAAAAGAAAAAAATAAAAGAAAGTTCTGAGTTCACATCTGCCCCAGGTGCCTAAAATCTATGTAACCCTGGGCGAGTCACTTCACCTCTCAGGCTTAAACATCTGCAAAATGAGGATAACATTAGAATTGTGAAAAATTAAAATCAAATGATGTATGTAAAACACTTTGAAAACTTTAAGCCACTGCCTAAATGTTAGCAATTATTTTATTTGCTTTATGAAGTTCATTTGAACTTTAGAGGTGAAATGGGTGGCTCATTAAATTAATTGTTTGGCAGAACAAAGAGTACAAGTACAATCATTTTCTTTTATGAGAAATTTATTCCCTCCCTGCTTTGTGAAGATTAAGAAACAGTTACTTAATGATTATGTAAGAATGTCAGCAGTTAGTAACAATAACTTACATTTATATCCAAATTGCTTCATTTTACCACACTCAAAGTTCTATAGCACAGGTATTACTATCCCCCATATATAGATGGTCTATGATGATGATAGATCAGATGATCTATAGATGATAAAGATGATAGATGATAAAGTTGAAGATCAGAGGGGTGAATGACTGGCCAAAGATCATATAGCTAAGGACAGAGTAAGAATGAGAAACCAAGTCTCTCTTGACTCTAAGTCCTAAAGGTGTTTTGGTTTTTTTTACTTCTTTTTTAGGAACAGATGTTTTTACATTTGTTTTATCTTTTTCGGTTAACAAACTTCTATTTTCTCTCTCCCACCTCTCCCTATGAAAAAAAAGCCTTTGAAACAAATATACATGATCAAACAGTACAAATTCCTACACTGGAAATGTCTAAAAAATATATGGCATTTTCTACACCCCATGTCCATCATCTCTCTATCAGATGACTAGCCACTCAGTATGGGTGGTCATCACATTGATCAGAATTCTTAAATCTTCTGAAGTGGTTTATCTTTATAATGTTGTTAAGAATATAAATTGTTCTCCTGGTTCTGCTCATTTCTCTCAATATCAGTTCATACAACTTTGCCAATCTCGTGGCTGAACACTCTAAGTAGCTCCTCACTATTGACTAGCAAATAATCACTAAAGAAAGCCCCACTCACAGCAACTGGGAGACTTTCTAATTAGCTGATTATGATCTTGGAACTGTGAGATAATGAATATGCCTCCTCCATGTTTCCCACATTTTTAAATATCAAAATGGCACTTAGTGATCTGGAAGGAGAATCAATAATTTCTTTGGGGGAGCCAGAAGGGTGACCATGCTGATCACAGAATGGGTGAGAGCAACTTTAGGAAGATAGGTTAGACCAAAAAACGAGAAGCCATCCAGTTAGCTTGGATCAAGATCTTTTCAGGCAATTCAACCAATATTTATAAAGTGTCAGGATATATGGGGGTGTTCAAAGAGGACTAGCACCTCTGGTGTGAGAATTTATCAAGCCCTTTTCAGGGCTGCTCATCCACTTTTGGTGTACACCTGGCATTCCACTATTGCCTATGTGTCTCAGAAGCTGTAGTATGCCCAGCAGTCACACTCTGGTAAAACCACCTTGGCAGATGAAGTAAATCAGGTTGAGGGATTCAAACTTGGCAAATCAGAAGATATCTGCCCCAAGCATATGAAGACTTCCTCTTGTGGAATGGGCAGATGAGAATAATTCCTTCTAACGACCATGAAGGTAGCTGATGCAGGTATTGTGCAATGCTTAGAACTTGGTCAGACATCAAGGACTCCAAGGTAACCTGCTGCATCCTGGGCCATCACCAGTCATCTTGACTTTTGTTGTATCACTGAACTCCAATGACTCAGGAAAAGAGCGGATCTCTGCCTCACTTAAGTACAGTTCACACATGAATCAAAACATCACCCTGTGGTGTCATTGGTCCTCTTCAAAAACAAAGGAGAAATGGGGATAGAAGGGGCAGAGCCAAGATGGCAGAGTAACAGCATGGACTTTCAAGAGCATTCCTGCCAAGCCTAGCCAAATACCTATAAAAAATGGCTCTAAACAAATTCTGGAGCTGCACAACCCACAGAATGTGGAATGAGACAAATCTGTAGGATAAGATGTCCTGGAAGGTCACAGGGAAGTATCTATCATGCCTCCCTGGGAGCAGAGTGTAGTCCACTGTGGGCCATAAGTGCACAGAGGGGACCAGAGCAGGCTTTGGGGAGACTGAATCTCTCATATCTGTGGTGGTTTCCAGACTTCATGATCCTAAAATTCTGAGGATAAATTGGCAGGTCAGTGGGAAAAGACTGTGGGACCAGTGCAAGAGAGTGGAGTGGTCCAGCTCCAGAGTGGTAGAAGAGGGGAGGTGGCAGAGTGTGGCAGCCAGCAGAGGCAGCTGCAGTCACTGTTTCTGGAGCTCTAGACCCACAGATTGTGGGGCGATTGGGCAGCTGACAATATGCTACCCACTCCTCCTGCAAGCAAAGAACTACATTGATAAAGAGCTCAAAAGTCAAGTAAATGGCTGGAGAAATGAGAAAAACTGGAAAAAGAATCAGACTATAGAATCTTACTTTGGTGACAAGGAAGACCAAAGCATGCAAACACAAGAAATCAAAGTAAAAACTCCTCCATCCAAAGCCTCCAAGAAAAATATGAATTGGGCTCAGGCCATGGAAGAGCTCAAAAAGGATTTTGAAACTCAACTAAGAGAAGCAGAGCAAAATTTTGGAAGAGAAATGAGAGTAACGCAAGAAATCATGAAAAACAAGTCAACTGCTTGATAAAGGAGACTCAAAGAAATGCTGAAGAAAATAACACTTTAAAAAATAGACTAAACCAAATGGCAAAAGAGATCCAAAAAGCTGATGAGGAGAAGAATGCCCTAGAAAGTAGAATTAACCAGATGGAAAAGGAAATCCAAAATCTCACTGAAGAAAATAATTACTTAAAGATTAGAATGGAGCAGATGGAAGCTAATGTCTTTATAAAAATTCAAGAAATTTTAAAACAAAACCAAAGGAATGAAAAAAATAGCAGACAATGTGAAATATCTCATTGGAAAAACAAGTGACCCGGAAAATAGATTCAGGAGAGACAATTTAAAAATTATGAGACTACCTGAAGCCATAATCAAAAACAGCAGAGACATCACTTTCATGAAATGATCATGGAAAACTGCCCTGATATTCTAGAACCAGAGGGTAAAATAAATATTGAAAGAATCCATCAATCATTTCCTGAAAGAGATCTGAAAAGAAAAACTCCTAGGAATATTGTAGTCAAATTTCAGAGTTCCTAGGTCAAGGAGAAAATATTGTAAGCAGCTAGAGGGAAACAATTTGAGTATTGTGGAAACACAATCAGGATAGCACAGGATTTAGCAGCTTCTACACTACGAGATTGAAGGGCTTGAAATATGATATTCCAGAGGTCAAAGGAACTGCGATTAAAATGAAGAATCACCTACCCAGCAAAACTGAGTATAATATTTCAGGGGGAAAATAGTCATTCAATGAAATAGAGGATTTTCAAGCATTCTTGATGAAAAGACCAGAGCTGAATAGAAAATTTGACTTCCAAACACAAAAATCAAGAGCAGCATGAAAATGTAAACAGGAAAGAGATATCATAAGGGAATTACTAAAGTTGAACTGTTTACATTCCTACATGGAAAGCTACAATTTGTAACTCTTGAGATTTTTCTCAATATTTGGGTAGTTGGAGGGATTATATACATAGAGACAGAGGGTGCAGGGTGAGTTAAATAGGAAGAGATGATATCTAAAAAATAAAATTAAAGTGTGAGAAAGAAATATATTGGGAAAAGAAAGGGGGAAATTGAATGGGACAAATTATCTTTCATAAAAGAGGCAAGAAAAACCTTTTCTGATGGAGGGGAAAGAGGTGGAGATGAGAGTGAAAAAGTGAAGCTTACTCTCATCCCATTTGGCTTAAGGAGGGAATAATATGCACACTCAATTTGGTATAAAAATCTATCTTACACTACAGGAAAGTAGTGGAGAAGGAGATAAGTGGGGTGTAGGGGGATGATTATCAAGGAAAACTGCTGTGATATTCTAGAACCAGAGGATAAAATAGATATTGAAAGAATCCACTGATCAATTCCTGAAAGCGATACCAAAAGGAAAACTCCCAGGAATGTTGTAGCCAAATTCCAGAGTTCCCAGGTCAAGGAGAAATTATTGCAAGCAGCCAGGAAGAAACAATTCAAGGATTGTGGAAACACAATCAGGATAATACAAGATTTAGCAGCCTCTACATTAAAGAATCAGAGGGCTTGGAATATGATATTCCAGAGATCAAAGGAGCTAGGATTAAAACCAAGAATCAAGTACCAGCAAAATTGAGAGTAATACTTCAAGGGAAAAAATGGAACTTCAATGAAATACAGGACTTTCAGTCATACTTGATGAAAAACCTAGAGCTGAATAGAAAATCTGACTTTCAAACACAAGAATCAAGAGAAGCATAAAAAGATAAACAGGAAAGAGAAATCATAAAGAATTTACTAAAGTTGAATTGTTTACATTCCTACATAGAAAGATATTATTTGTAACTCTTGAGACTTTTCTCAATATTAGCATAATTGGAGAGATTAGATAGATAATAGATAGATAGATAGATATGAAGGAAAGAGTGAGTCTTATGCTCATTATATCTGGTTTAAGGAGGGAATAACATGCACCCTCAATTTGACATGAAAATCTATCTTAACTTACATGAAAGTAATGGGGAAAGAGATAAGTGGGGGGTGATAGAAGGGAGGGCAAATGAGAGGAGGGTGTAATTAGAAGTAAATACTTTTGAGGAAGGATAGGGTCAAAAGGGAGAACGGAAAAAATGGGGGGCAGGATAGGATGGAGGGAAATATGGTTAGTCTTTCACAACATGCCTTTTATGGAAGTCTTTTGATTAACTACACATGTACAACCTATATTGAATTGCTTACCTTCTCCATGGGGGTGGATGGGGAGGAAGGAAGAGAGAGAAGTTAGAACTCAAAGTTTAAAAACGAATGTTAAAAATTGTTTTTTCATGCAACTGGAAAATAAGAAATACAGATAATGAGGTATAGAAATCTATCTTGCCCTACAAGAAAATAGAGGAGATGGGGATAAGGGAAGGGAAGGGTGTAATAAAAGGGAGGGCAGGTTGGGGAGAAGGGGTAATCAGAATGCATAGTGTCTTGGGGTGGGGAGGGGAGAGATGGAGAGAAAATTTGAAACTCAAAATCTTGTGGAAATGACTGCTGAAAACTAAAAATGAATAAATTAATTTTTAAAAAAACAAAGGACAAGTAACAACATAAAATGCCTAAATGTGCAATTACTGTTCTAGGTACCAGAATATGAAGATATAAATGACAGTCTCTACTGTCATTGCGCTTATGTTGTACTAGAGGCAATTGACTGGGCAAATGATTTTCATGGAAATAAGAGATTAGACTGGATTGCATTTTAGGTTTCTGCCAGCTCTAAATCTGAGATGCTATGTACACAAATAAAATGATAAATAAATACAAGGCAATTTGAGGAGGGAGAGTGAAAATAGAGACTCAGATCAGTCTCTTCAGTCTATTGTCTACTAAGCTCCTAGCTCAAAGGTGTGACCATACCACTCTCCTACTCAAGAAACTCTAATAACTCAATAAACACCTCTAGGATCAAATATAAATTTTTCTTTGGTATTTAAAGTTTCTCACAACCTGGCCCTTTCCTGTCTTTCCATTATCCTTCTATTTTATTCCCCTCCATATACTTAATGACATCAATGGCGCAGTGAATAGAGCATTGGGCCTGGAGTCAGAAAGACCTGAGTTCAAATTCAGCTTCAGACACTTCCAAGTTATGTGACCATGGTCATGTCGCTTAATCTCTGGTTGCCTGACAAAATGGATCCACTGGAGAAGAAAACGGGAAGTGACTCCAGGAACTTTGCCAAGAAAACAACAAATAGGGTCACAAAGGGTTGGACACAACTGAACAATAGCAACCACATTCTCCACTATCAAGTGCTTAACAGGATGCCTGAAACATATTAGATGTTTAAAAAAAAAATTGTAGATTAATGAATGAACGAGCTAAACCTTGAAAGCTCACTGTCTTCTATCAGTAGGGATCTTAGAGGAAAGCCATGAAGTCTAGCTGTGTTGCATTCCCTACCATCTGGCACTCCTCTGGACTTTTCTATCAATACCCCATGTCACAGCATACACACCCGAAGCTTCCTTTTATATATTGTCTTCCCCATTAGCTTGTAATCTCCGTGAAGGAAAAAAACTTTCTTTTTTTTGAGGAGGGGGATTTGTAACCCCCAGTGCCTGACATGTGGTAAGAGCTCCATAAATGTATTTTGAATGACTAACAGGAAGAAATAAGCCATGCTCTGCTCATAAGGTAAACCTTAACATGCTATGGTAATGTGAATTATTACAAGCAATAGTGACTTGACAGGCAGATTGTACAGTCTTTTGTACAAGCAAAGTATGTAAAACTTAAAGCACTTCCCATCACCTTATATTTCAGAAATTAAATTCTCTTTTCCTTTGTAAATAAGTGTCCTTGATGGTTTAAATATTGCAGGAAAAGAGTCAGTACTAGAATCAGGCATTACTTTACAATGGTGACAGCAGAAGATGAAAGTGCAAATGCAATTAAGATTTCCTTTCTATGTTATATGTTTCTGAACCTGGGATCCCAGAAGGCTCAGAAGCCAGGAGTTCAGGGGGCTCAAACCAAAGGTTAGCAGGGATTCTTAATGTGCAGGCCACTCGGGTTCCCTGGGCAGCTTTGCTTTTTTTAAAGTTAAGCCTCCCCGTATTGTAGGTAAGAGGAAAGAAGTTGCATCGTGGAAACACAGGTCCTATTTGTATCTCCCCTGGCAAACGTAAGGTAACCCTGGTTGGTGGACATTTTAAAGAGGAGATAGGCTAGGAGTTTTCAGCTTCTCTCTATTATTTCATTGTGAGAGGGGAGCAGGTTAGAAAAAGCAAGAACACAAGAGTCATCACCAGGGGAGGGGCCAGCTCAAGCTGCCTTTTGTTTATGGGGCAAACAGAAGCCAGAAGCCTCGCCCAGTCTAGCTAGCAGATGCCTTTGGGGCTGGGAGCAATCATCTTAATTACACCTTTTAGAAACCACTGGCCTTTCAGAAGTGGGGTCTGTCAAAAATGGTAAAAGGATGGATCCTATAGAAATACCAGCTAGTCACAATGTTAGTTTTCCTCAATCTTTGTCTTCAAGAAGCTTTCCTTCTAACGAGGAAAACAACCCACAAAAGGTTACTGAAAAGTGAAAAGGGGGAGAGAAGGGGAGTATAGTGATGAAATATGTAGAATTACAAGGAAAGCTGGGAAGGGAATGAAGTATGACTGGCCTGACCCCTCTCCTAAAAGGAATCTCCTAAAAGAACTCACCAATGAGAAGGAGGCAAGAGGCATAGAAGAATATTTCAGGATATGAAGGCAGATAAATCATAGTGACAATCTTCAGAATGTCACACGGTGAGAAAGAAGGGAAAGGGGTATCTATACTGAAATCAGATATGGTTGTAGTAAACACCACAGGTCATGCTTGCTGTTAAATATAAAGACTTTAGTATTCTCTCTCCTTCTATAAGGTAAGCAAAAACTCCAGCTTGAACTGATCTCTCTCTTCTCTGAATTTCTAGAGAGCTTTTTCATCATAAAATCATAGAAATCCACAAATAGACAGAACCTTAGGGAATTCATTTTAATCTAACCCATTCTGACCTTCCCATCGAGCTAATTCCCTCATGTATCTAGTGCTCCATTATATTACTGTTGTCCATTCTTCCTTCTGGAAGAGGACCAATGACACTAGGAAGTTGATATCTTGACTTGCAAGTGAATCATATTTAAGTGAGGCAGAACTGTGCAAAGTCATCACCTCACTCTTTTCTCCAAAGTCATTCAGAGTCCAGTGGTATGACGTGGGTCAAGATGACTGGACTTTTGAAACTAAGGAACTCCATTACATTACCTAAAGGAGGATCTCCTTTCTATACCATCTAAAATAGATAGTTATCTAGCCCCTACTGTACTTGAGTTCCTGTATTGTCAGATAATTGACTTTTTCATGAAGCAGTCAATGCCACTTTTTGAAATTGTTACAAATTTCTTCCTTAAATTGAACTGAAATTTGCCTCTCAAAAACTTTCATCTGCTATTCTTAATTCTACCCTCTGGAGCCAAACAGGAAAAATCCAATTTCTTTTCTACATGATAATTCCTCAAATATTTGAAGATACCCACAAAACCCTCTTTTTATCTCTTCTCCTGGTGAGATATTCTCAGGATATGGTTTTAAGTACTCTGCCCCCAAAAGAGCAGAAATGAAGAAGACTGATAGATTGCATCTGAACCAAAACCTGAAGGGAGGAAAGACTTCAGCCTAAGACAAAGTGATATTCACCAATTAGGGACTGACTAAAAAAGCTGATATTCAAGAATATCATGGAATATTACTATAATAAATAATGAATGTGATAAATTCAGAGAAACATAGGAAAACTAATATGAACTGATATATAATGAAGTAAATAGTCCTGGGAAAACAATGACTATAACAATGCAAATGGAAAAGCACAATAAAACAATTGAAGCTGAATGCTATGAAATTACGACCAAGTCTGGCCCTAGAGAAATATGAGAAGGCACCAACTCCCACATATGCAAACACTTTCTCTGAAGGTGACAGGACTAAGCAAGTGTTACTTTGCATATAAAGTGAAACTTTTTAATGTATTTTTTAGTTTTGGTTGACTGGAGTTTGTGTCATCTTTTGATTCTTTGGAACAGAATAAGAATAGGGATGTTAATTTATTTGTTTGTTTGGGTGGAGGCATAGGGCAAAGTGGTTTCCTGTCTTTGGACCCAATCTTCAACCTTATTAGAATCCTTTCAAAAACATGGCCTCCAAAACTGGAAATGATTCTCCTCATGTGGTCTGACAAGAGCAGAATATAATGGAAATTCCTTCTTTCCCTCTTTCTGAATAGTTGATTTTAATTAATGCAGTCTGATACTGTATTGACTTTCTTCTTGTCATTTCACAATTTTGATTTGTATTGAATTTTCAAGGCCTATGAAGCCCCTGTGTCACACTTAAACAATCAGTATTCACTCCTCCATTTTATACTTACGTGTGCATATTTTTTAAACCCAAGTGTATGACAACATTTACACCTACTAAATTTTCTTCTGTAATTATGAAAATTTTTATTTCAGTATCTATGATGTTGAAATAGATTACAAATAAGAAAAATTAAAAAATAAAAAGGCAGTTTTTTGGCTGCCTCAGTGGATAAAGCACTGGGTCTAGCGTCAGAAAGGCCTGAGTTCAAATCCATTGTCAGACATTTACTAGCAATAAAATCCCAGACAAGTTACATAACCTTTGTTTGCCTTCATCTACTGGAGAAAGAAATAGCAAACCACTCCAGTGTCTTTACTAAGAAAATCCCATGAACAACACTGGCATGCTGTGGTTCATGGGATCATAAAGAGTCAGACACAACTGAATGACTGAAGGAAGCCAGGGATTCTAAGAGGGAGAGTATTCTAGGTATGGGAAATAGCCAGTGTGGAGATAGAAGACAGAGTATCACATATGAGGAATAACAAATAGATCCATATGACTCAACCACAGAGTATGTGAAGGCAGTAGTGGACAAGAAAACTGAAAGATAGGAAGATGCCAGGTTTTGAAGAGTCTTAAATGCCAAGCAAAGGAGTTTATATTTAATCCTAAAAAGCTATAAAGAGGCATTGGAGTTTATTGAATTGAGAAGAGAAATAACATGGGCCTATATTTTAGAAAAATCACTCTGGGACAAGTTATAAGGATAGACTAGAGTAGAGAGATACTTGAGGCAGAGAAACCACTTAGGAAGCTATTACAGTAAGTGGATGGTAGCTGCATGAATGGAGATAAGGATACATATGAGAGATAATGTGGGAAAAGAAGAACAAGATTTGGCAAGAGAGAGTAAAGAGTGAAGGATGACACTGAGATTGAGATTGTGAACCTGGATGATTGGATTAGGAAGTTCAGAAAAGGAATGGGAACAGGGAAAGATAATGTGTTCTGTTGAGTTTGAGGTTTCAATGGGACATTCATTTCTTATTTTTTTTTAATGTAGTTTTAATTTATTTAGATAGTGGTTAAGGATCCAGCTGGAATCCTTTCTAGGAGACTGGTTTTTGTTTGTTTTTGATGAAAGGAATTCTTTGTCATATTGTTTGCCTTTCTAAGAAGGTATAAATATGTACACCCAGGCATTCTAAGCAAATCCTCAACAAGATAACTAGTAAAGTTCAGAAACAAACAAACAAAAAAAAAGACTGATCTGATTCAATATCCTTGTGCTCCTTTTCTTACCCTGAATAACTTGTTCCATCTTTAGGGCTGGGGATACCAACCCAGCAAATTGCAAAAATTGTTTTGATGCATCACTAGGTTGCTCCATCTTTAAATATCACAGTATTATGCCCCACATCTCCATTCCCTATTTAACAGTTATACCTAGCATGATCACAATGAACATTGCACTCTGCTGATTTTCCCCTTCTCTTCCTCTTGGTCTCTAATTTCAAAGGGATAGATGTGGCATCCATTTCTAATTTCCAATAGGTAGTTGGTGGTGCAGGCCTGAACTCAGAAGAGAGAAGAGAGCTAGGTAGATTTAGGAATCATCTGCATAGAGTTGGCAACTGAAATCAAAAAGTGAATAAAAAGAAAGATGAGAACAGGGCTCAGGATGGAACTTTGGGGTACAACCACAAGTTAGAGGGAATGGATAAAGATCCAACAAATGAGATTGAGGAACATGTAGGACAATAGCTAGTAGGGATAGTAGCATTTAGTGACAGTTGCTTTTTTTAGGGATGGGGAGATTTGAACTTGTTTGTAGACATCAAGGAAGGGACCAGATGATAGGGAAAGACTAAAGTTGGAGTGAAGGGGATACAATAATGGCAATAATATTCTAGAGAAGATTTGAGGTCATAGGATCAAGGATACATGTATAGCAGAAGGATTATCTCTTCACCAAAGTTTGGAATAGAGGAGATAATTGGGGTGGGGAGGAAGGAGCACCATTAGAGAATAGAGCAGACCTGCACAACATATGGCCAGTGACTTGCCAAAGGATTTTGGGCAGCTCAAGAAAATGTAGGGTTGCCATTGTGCACTCTCCTGTTTGTCACATAACCCTCAGCAAACAACCATCATCAATCTGTGTCTAGTCTAATCTAACTAGATCAAAAAAATTTAGCATGCTTTAATTTTGGCCCCTACCTACTGCCAAGTTGTGCAGAACTGGGGTAGAGGAATATAAGACAAGAAGAGGAAAAGAGAAAACTCTTTGATAATAGCCTCATGGTTGGGTAAATATGAGGCAAGATCCTCAGCTAAAAGGGTATAGAGTAGGGAAATTATAGGAGACGAGGAAAAAATAGGAGGTTTGGAACAGCAATTATGGTAAGATAAATTAGAGAGACATGTAAGCATTGCCTTGATGTTATGATGATTCAGTTGTGATTAGATAAATTTGTAGTGGATACGGTTGATACAGTGTCATGACTTTCTTAATCTCCATCATGAGAATGAAAAATGTATGTGGTAGCAGTAACCCAGGGTTGGACTCTGGCAAAGTATAATTGGCAAAAGGATGAAGGAGTAAGAGACTCTTTCTTGAGAATAGAGAATAGTATTGCATTTAACTGGTACACCAAGTGGTAGAGATTGGGAAGGGAGAAGTATATAGGTAGAGCAAGAGTATCCCTGACATGAGCAGAATTAGAGATGGTTGTAGGTTTGGGGGATAGAATCCAGGCACAGTATCAGTAGACAGGAGGAGATCAGATGATGAAGGCAAGTGGTTAGAAGATTCAAATCTTGGACCCTACGGCTCAAGCCTTTAAGCTTCAGCACCGCCTTCCACTTCCCAGCCTGTATAGCAGGATTACTATGTCCTCACAGGTCTGGAAAGCCATTCTGGTAGTAAATCTGAATGATGAAGGTCTGGCTATGTTTGGTGAACATTAAAGTTGTATAAAAGAGTAGCATACCCATCTTCATTTAATTATATACACTGGTTTGATGAGGGTTGTTATGAATGCCAATGGCAAAGACATAATAATTTGTAATATAATTTTTATATAGCTTACGACTTTAGGCAAGTCCTATATAGGGTGTTAAAGGAGACCTTAGAAAGTTCAACCCCCACATTTTACAAAGGATAAAACTAAGGCCCAGAAAGGTGAAGAGATCAAAGTCACACAGCTATTAAGTGGTGAAGCTAGATTAAAATCCAGGTCCTCTGAATTGCATATTGTCTTTCTGATCAGAATTTGAGTTCCTTGAGGGGAGGAGCCATATTTTTGCTTTTCTTTGTATCCCTAGAACTTAGCACAGTGTGTGACATGTAGTAAGCACTTAATTAATGCTTATTGATTAATAGACTGAATCACAAGATTTCATGCATGATACAGGGAGTAATTTGTGCATTTGTGGAATGAATATCTAAATCTATGAATCTCAGGAATGAATGAACAAATGACTAGGGAGCATCCCAAGATGTCAAGTAAAACATTCTGAGAAGCCAGAGAACTTTGGAAAACTCTTCACAGCGCATGAAAAGGGGGATTATGTTGTTGTCATAAATGATCTGGTGCCTAAGAAGATTATCATATGACTTTCTAAGCTGTTATTTGAGAGGAAGTGAGACGGCTTCAGGAACTATATTAACTGTTTCAAGTCTAGAAGCTTAGAAACCTAAGGGTTGAGTTAAAGCTGTTTTTTAAATTCTCCAATTTATGATCAAGGGCTAATTTGGCTTTAAAATAATACAGATATAATTCAGATAATAGAGATAGATAATAAGTCTGGTGCTCCAAAATCTTTAGGTTCAAGTTTATCAAGAATAAATATTAATTAAGGAGACACCATGCAGAGCCCTGTGCTTAGGACATACACAAGAAATGGTCATTACTCTCATAGAGGTCACGGTCTAGGAAGCAAAATAGTCATTGCAAATAGCTATCAGACAAATGACAGTATGATATAACCACAGCACAGTATCAGTAGAGTGTTTTGGGGCAATTGTCTCCAAATTTTTTTGATCACTTACTCCATCAGTTAAAAAAATTTTCAGGAGAGATGACCCCATGTGTTTACTTAAAATGTTTACTTAAAATAGATTTACCTGCTTCAATCTATCAATAGCAATCAATAAATATTTATTAAATTCCTACTATGTGCCAAGAACAGTACTAAACTCTGGGGATACAGAAGGAGAAGAAACAACAAGCAAACAAACAAACACAAAGCAAATTATAGAGACATATAAAATAATTAGCAGAGAGAAGTGCTAGAATTAAGAAGGTTGAGAGAGGCTTTTAGTTGAGACTCAAAGAAAACCAGGTAGGTTGGTAGGTAGAGGAGACTAAGGAGCACCTACAGATAACTGAAGCTGAGATTGGAGTGTCTTGCTTGGGGAACAGCCAGGAAGCTTGTGTCACAGGACTATGTGTTGCAGATTATGGAATAAGAAGCCTGAAAAGATAGGTGGGGGGGTTGGTTATTTGGGGGTGGGGAGATGAATGAATGTCAAACAGAGCATTTTTCCTTTGATTTTGGGAGGATTTTCCCAGTAGCACATGCCTGATAATGATCATTCTGAAGAGCCAGCTCCTTGCTCTGATGGAAGGAGGCTGGAAGTTGCACAGTAGAGAGAGGAAATAGAATTAAGAAGGGTTAAGGGATAGATGTAGGTGTGGTTGTGAAGGAGACAAACCGCAAGATTGGGATTCAACTCATTCTGCCATTCTCTGATCGGTTGATAACACACCCTGGGGTCAGATTATGACCCCTCTAGGGATCATGTTATTGCCCCTAAGAGGGCCATGACTCCCACGTGGAGACCCTTTCTTTAGGGAATTGATAGCAGGGAGAGATTTGAGGAGAATCCAGGAAGGTTTCACGGACAAGGTGCCAGTTGATCTGAAAAAGAGGTAAAGATGGCATGGAGGCCCCTTACAAGCTTAGTGGATGATACAAGGAAAGATATGGAATAGAGTACAAAAAGAAGAGGGAAAGGAGAATAGTTCAGTTTTGGCTGGAATGGAGCATACATGGAGGGGGGTGGTACAAAATAAACCTATAAAAGTCAGTTGGAGCCAGACTGTGGAGGGCCTTGAATATCATGATCAGAAGCTTGGGTTTTATTTGGTCTCCCTAAGAGTCTTAAAATGTTTTAGGGACAGAGACTTTTATTTCTTTCGTCTCCCTTCTCCTACAGTAGCTAGCACAGGGCTGGTCACATTGTAGATATTTAAGGATAACATGAGATTGAATTATGACAAATAAGGTCTGGTAGTAAGGGTCTGAATTAGATGACCTGTTCTATTATATGGTATTTTCCTTTTAAAAATGCCCTTAAGTATCTTGCAAAGGGGTCAGTATGATGATACTATAGTAACCTTATGTCCTCTGCTCTGGATTATATCCAAAGGACTATATATTCAGTTCCCAAAAGAGTATTTAAAGAAATACACTTTCTCAGCTAATGCCTTCCCTCTGAGATTATCTCCAGTTTATCCTGTCCGCAACTTGTTTGTATGTAGTTGTTTGGATAATATCTCCTCTTCTAGATGGAGAATTGTGACTGTCTTTTGCTTCATTTTGTAGAGCTAATGTTTAGTCCAGTACCTGATAGATAGTAGATTCTTAATAGATACTTGTTGACCTAATGGTAGTAACAGCAGGACAGTTCTGGAGGAGAATGATCAGTGTGGCAGGAGAGCTTAGAGATCAAATGTACTAGGCATGTTTAGCTTAGAGAAGAGAAGGTTTGGGCGGGGAACAAGGCTATGTCTTCAAGTACATGGAAGGTCACCCTTGGCCCCAGAATTATGTTAGGAATTATGGGTGGCAGTTGCAGAAAGGCAGATTTTTTGACTCAATATAAGGAGAACTCCCCCCAAAAATGAGAGCTCCTTGTGAGTAGAAACTGACTTTGCATCTGTAATGCCCTGTGCTTGGTGGCTTTTGGTAAATATTTGTTGGTTTGAATCAAAGCAGAACAAATAGAGCTCTACAAGTCAAGTCAAGTCAACAAGCATTGATTTGGCACCTACTAAATGTCAGGAACCATGCATCTTGATGCTGTTCATTTTTAGTTCCTGAAATGATGTCAGGAGGGTGATATCTTGACTTGCCAATGAATTAGATTTAAGTGAGGCAAGGCTGTGCAAAGTCATCAGTCTCACTCTCTCCAGAGTCATCTGGGTCCAATGGGAAGATATAAGTCAAGACAACTGGCAATAGCCCAGCCAGGACCATGCTAAGCAATGAAGATATAAAGAAAGGCAAAAGACAGCCTAAAGGGGGATACAACATGTGAAGAACTTTGTAGAAACAGGATCTATATGGGACAAGTTGTAGGTCATGTCTGAGAAAAGACACTGAGATTAAAGAAGAATGGGACAGGTTGTGACAGAGGATGGGACTTTAACCAAGACTTGAAGGAAACCAGAAAGCAGAGATGAGGAGGGAGAGAATTCCAGGCATGGGTGATAGCCAGTGGAAATGCTTGGGGTCAGGGGATAGAGTGTCTTGTGTGAGGAATAACAAGCAGGTCAGTTAGGTGGTGCAATGAATAGCAAGTACTGGGCCTGAAGTTAGGAAGACTAATCTTCCCAAGTTCAAATCTGGCCTCAGACATGTACTAGGTGTGCAACCCTGGCCAAATCAAGTAACCCTATTTACCTCACTTTCCTCGTCTGTAAAATGAGCTGGAAAAGGAAATGGCAAACTACTCTAGTTTCTTTGCCAAGAAAACCCCAAATGAGGTTGTGAAAAGTTGGACATGGATGAAAAACTACTAAACAACAGTATCTCTAGATCACAGAGTACGTGGGGGAGAGTAAGGTTTTGGTTGTTGTCCTTCGTACTCAGAGGACCAAAGTCACATCATTATATTGGGCCCAATGTACAGTATGTCTGACTGTCACTGATTAGACCAACACTAGCTTGGAAGGCTCTGCCACAAATCAGACACACAGCCTGTATGAACATTTGGGATAAAAGAGCAAGGTGTAACACTAAAATGGTTATGAAGGGCTTTAACTGGACTGGCTTGGCAGGCCTTAAAGCAGAAGCCAGATGACCATGTGTCAATAAGGTTGCAGAGAGGATCACTGCTCAGGTGTAGGTTCAACTAAATGACCTCAGAAAGATCCTTTCCAATACTATGGTTATGGGATTCTGTGGTATAACCCTACTAGAAAAGCTACATAAAGCTTGAAAAAGGAAGATAAGATCACACATGTGGGTTGCATCATAAAATCATAGATTTAGAACAGGTCTTAGAAATCATTTAGTTTCCCTCATTCTATAGCTGAGGAAACTGAGGACCAGAGAGGAACAAACCCAGTCCTCTGACTCCAAACCTGGCACACTCTCAAAGTCAATGTGGGCACTTTAGAATTTTTTTTTTACAAGTAAACAAGTCTACTTGCAAGAATCTAAAATGAATTCTCCATTCATTAAACGAGCAACTGAAATGAAGGGGAAATGAATGATGTGCTGACTTGGTGAGAGATGAAAGGGGGGGGGAGGGAAGAGGAGATAGAAATTGTGAATAGTCCCAACTCTTCAATTCAGCCCATGTATCAAGATGATTGTGGATACTTTGAATACCAAGCAAAGTTTTATTCATGATTCTTTCAGCCTTATAACTCTAACACCCAGCCAGGATAATATAATAGCCATAGAGCTATCAAGGCTGGTCTATAAAAAAATAATTAAAGAAAGTCTTCCAGTAATAAACCTGAGAAAAAGCCTGAGCCTTCCTACAAACACAATACGTTTCAGTTTTCATAATGGAAGCAAATTGCTTCTGGAATAGAAACAGCTGATTCGGTAAATTGAATTGTGGGCCCTTGTTCTTTACTTTCCAGTCACCCTGAAGGTAATTTGTTTCCTCCTCCAGCCCTCTCCAACCAGCTTGTAATCACACTCTCCACTGAAAAGGCATAACACTGTCAATGGGCTGAAATTTTGACAAGTGAGCCAGAGAGAATGCCAAATATCCTGCAGGGAGAATGTCAGTTTTTGTTAAGGGAAATATAAAAAAAGGAAATGAATCATTTCTTTCATGTTTTCAGGGAAAGATTACATCAATGCCTCAGAGAAAGTGAATGGACCAGAGGAAGGTGGTAGGCTCCCCTATCTTAGAGGTCTTCAAAGGGAGGCTGGACAGCTACCATGAGGATGTTACAATACCTCCATGTACAAATTGGACTAGATGACCACAGAGGTCCTTTCCAGCTCTCAAATTCTGTGATACTGCAATGGCCTTCAAGAACTTAGGTGGATCCTCCATGGAGAATTTACAGAAAGATATCAATAAGAAGATGACAAGGCATGGAGGCATTGTGAATTGAGGGCCTACCAAGGAAGGAAATCAGGAAATCACAAATCCATTAAAGTGAGGAAAAAAATAATTACCAAAAAATTATTTTACTGAACTAGAAAAAATAATAACAAAATTCATTTGGAAAGAACAAAGTCAAGAAAAAAAATCAAAGGAACTCATTATAAAAAATGTAAAGGAAGGAGGCTTAGCAGTAACAGATCTTAAACTATATTGCAAGGCAATAATAGCAAAACTATCTGGTATTGGCTAAGAAATAGAAAAGTAGAGAGGTGGAATAGAATGGACAAATAATATACAACAGCAAATGAATATAGTAATTTTATATTTAACAAGTGTGAAGGCTTGAGATTTATGAATAAGAATTCATTATTTAAATTAAATTTAATTTAATTTAAATTTAAAAATTGTTCGGAAAACTGGGAAGAAGGGCAGAAATTGGGCATAGACCAATATCTGATGCCATTTACCAAGATAAGATCAAAATGAATATATGATCTAGATATAGAGATTATAAGATTATCTAGATTATAAGAAAATTGGAAGAAAATGGAATATATTGCTTGTCACACTTATAGATAGGCAAAACAATTTTTGAATAAAAATGTGACAGAGAACAGAGTGAGGTATAAAATGGATAATTTTGATTACATTAAATTAAAAAGGTTTTGTGCAAATAAAACAGATGTAGCCAAGTTCAGAAGGAAAACAGAACAAAATAATGAAGAGCAAAATGAGGAGAACCAAGAGAATGTTGTACTCATTGACAGCAATTGTTTTAAGAACAACTTTGAGAGATTAAATTATTTTGACTATTATAAATACCAAATTAACTACAGAGGACCTATGAAGGAAGAAGCTATCTGACTCCAGAGAAAGTACTGATAAAGAGAAGTATGTATAGAATGAGTTTACACAGAGACGTAAAGAGAGAGTAGAAAGAGAAATAAATTTACATGATAACTTTTTATATATATTTTTTTTAAAATAGCAAGTTATACATAATAGATTTGCAGTTTCATGTGCAATCATCTTTTTTTTTAATTCTATGATGTTATGGAAAAGCTTGTTTTCTTTCATAAATTAAAAATAAAATAAATAACATTTCTAAAAAAAAATGCTTTCCTAAACTTTGTGTCTTGAGAATGTATGTTTATATTATGATTATATTGTGATTTATTATCATTACTATCATTTTGTTCATATTGTTATTAATATTATATTATTCATATTTTAAAGTCATGGTGGTAAAATTTGTCCAGAAAGAAAAACAGAACCCCTTTCCTAAAATTAATGACCCATTAGACTTGGAAATAAGAGGTTGTATGGAGGGGTATTTCATCAATTTCCAGATTATTTTTCCCTCCTTATAAACATTAAACAGAGTTCTATGCTTAGCCACATATATTCCCTCAGCTAGCAAACTGTCTCTCCCAATTAATGAATCCTCTCCATTCCTCAGCCTTGTAAACCTAGATTTATCTCTGACTATTCCCTGCTTCTTATGCTTTGCCTCCAATTGGATGCCACATCTTGTCAATCCTGCCTCTGTAAAATTTATTATAGCCATCTTCTGCTTTCCATGCTATTTTTCCCCACCCGTTATCTCTTCTCAACAGGACCATTGAAATAGCTTCCTAATTGGTCGTCTGGCTGATGGTCTCTCCCCTCTCTAATTCATTCTTCACATTGCTTCCCAATTCATCTTCTTAATGGGCCACTCTGAACATGTCTACTTATTTAAAGAACCTTTTGTGGCTACCATTGAGATTCCAAATAAAGTTCAAACTTCCTGATATGCTTTTTGTATCACCCATAACCAGGGTGCCATTAAATTTTCAGTGTGAGGATTTATACCTCAGAAGACATCAAATGAGACAAGTCAGAGCTTGATTTATTGTTTTGTTGATTGTCGTCTAGACTTAAGAAATTGATGGAAAAAATGTAAATCATGCAAATTAAATTTGTCATGGGCATTTTTTCAGAGTCTATTGTTAAACTCATTACCACACCCCTGCCCATAACATATGGAAGTGTAGATCATTGTTAGACTGGCAATCAGAAAACTTAGGTTCTAATCCTTGATCTGCAACTGCCTTAGCCCTGCAACCTTGAACAAACCCTTACCCCTCCCTACATCTCAGCTTTCTCACTGGTAAAATGAAGAGGTTGAGATGAGATGATTTCTAACATTCCTCCGCCCAGTTGTGAAATGTTTAGATTCCCTAGTTTTATGGTTTCAGTCACAAAATTACTATATTTATTTAACAAATAAATAAATGAATAAATGTAAGTGAATGAATGAAGGGTGCAACATGGTGTAGTTGAAAGAGGACTGCATTTGGAATCACATGAACTTCATTTGAACTCTGGCTCTGACTAGGACTCTACTATTTAGAACAGGGGTGAGGAACCTGTGGCCTCCTAGGTTCTTGGGTGAAGCCTTTTGACTGAGACCAAGTTTTACTGAATTTATTAAGGGGATTTGTTCTGTGAAGTTTGGATTCAGTCAAAGGGCTGTACTTAAAGAGCTAGAGGACCACATGTGGTCTTGAGGCTGTAGGTTCCCCATTCCTGACTTAGACCTTTACTACATGAATGACTTTCATCTCCAACTGTCTCTAGTTTCTACTAGAAAGATGTAAAATCCTCTTATTTTTTATTAACTAATTAATTTATTTTTAGTTTTCAACATTCACTTCCACAAGATTTTGAGTTCGAAATTTTCTCCCCATCTCTGCTCTCCACCCACCACAAGACAACATGCAGTCTGATTGCCCCTTCTCTCAATCTGCTTCCCTTCTCTCATATCCCTCCCTTCTTTTATCCTCTTCCCTTCTATTTTCTTGTGGGGCAAAATAGATTTCTATACCCCATTGCCTGTATATCTTATTTCCCAGTTGCATGTAAAAACAATTTTTAACATTCCTTTTTAAAACTTTGAGTTCTGAAAGCAGAGCCAAGATGGCAGAGTAGAAGGACCAACCTGCCCTAGGTTGCCTCACATAACCTATAACCCATAAAATACCTGTAAAAGTGACCCTAAACATATTCTAGAGCAGTAGAAGTCACAAAATAACAGAGTAAAACAGATTTCCAGCCCAAGACAGCCTGGAAGTCCAATAGGAAGGGTCTTTCACACAGGGCTCAGAGCAGAGGGCAACCCAGCCATGGCCATGAAGCAGAGCTGGAGCAGGCTTCAGAGTACAGAATCATGAGTAGAAATTATCAAGGAAAACTGCCCTGATATTCTAGAACCAGTAGATAAAATAGAAATGGAAAGAATCCACCGATCACCTTCTGAAAGAGATAACAAAAGGAAAATTGTTAGGAATATTGTAGCCAAATTCCAGAGTTCCCAGTTCAAGGA
>CM053769.1:407585884-407604120 GCA_028658325.1 Potorous gilbertii
TCATTGTGTGTTCAGAAACCTTTCACTGCTGCCAAATTTTTCATGACCCCTATGGGGTCACAACCCACAATTTAAAAAGCATTGTAAATCTAGACCAGGTATTTTAGGAAGATTTTAGAAAGGCAATGGTCATTTTTAACTGGTAATGAGAATGGGGATGGGACAAACATCATGGACTTCAGCAGAAGA
This sequence comes from Potorous gilbertii, assembly GCA_028658325.1. Classification (NCBI taxonomy): domain Eukaryota; kingdom Metazoa; phylum Chordata; class Mammalia; order Diprotodontia; family Potoroidae; genus Potorous; species Potorous gilbertii. The sequence goes on from CM053769.1 coordinate 407,586,074, forward strand.
GAAAATTCAAGAGAGAATTCAACAGGTGGAAATGAGGAGGAGGTATATTTCAAGGTAAGAGATCTATCGGCTTGTACAAATGCTTTGAGTTGGAAGATAGCAGAACAAGACTGGGAAAATGGTAGTGGTTCACTTTAGCTGGAATAGAGTGTTATAACTGTGTGAAGTAGGTCCTTAAATGCCAAGATAAGAATTTTGTATTTTGTCTCAAAGGAAGCCAGTGATATTTTTGAGCAGGAGAACAACATGATCAAACTTGTATGTTAGGAAGACTATTTTGTCAACTGTGTCAAAGATGAATTGGAAAGATAACTGTTTCAAGGGTACCCATGTTGGTGCTTGGGCTAATTAATTCTTTGCTTATGATACATGACCAGCTCACCTCCCTCTCTTGGTTACACATGATATTGATGATGTAAAAGATATAGGGGTTGTAGATTAGAGCTAGAAGAGATGCCATAGGTCAAACCTACCATTTAAAATGTATATTTATGTCATCATCTCTTATTTATCTGTTTATTCATAGCAGCAGATATCTTTAATGGTTGGTTGGTAGTTCATTCTTAGGAAACTTGGTGGTACAGTGAAAAGAGCACTGGGCTTGGAATCAGTAAGACTCATCTTCCTGAGTTCAAATTCAGCCTCAGACACTTACTAGCTGTGTGACTCTGGGTAAGTTACTTAACCCTGTTTGCCTCGGTTTCCTCATCTGTAAAGTGAGTTGGAAAAGGAACTGGCAACTCATTCCAGTCTGTTTGCCAAGAAAATCTCAGAAGTGGCTATGAAGAGTTACATGTGACTGAAACAACTGAATAACAACACCGAAGCTCATCCTTTGGTATCAATTTAAAAAAAAGTACAAAACTTGAGTCTATTTTTTAAAGTAGCTTTTAAAATGTACTACTAACCTACCTAGAGCTCATCACTGGATTCTTAGACTTATTACTGATCTTCCATTTTAGAAAAAGGGTTAGTGTGACCTGGGCCTTAAAAAATTCAACTTAGACCTATTCTCCTAGCTCCATTGGATATAACAGTTCAAAAACCACTTGGAATCGTAGCTTTGAGATTTTTTCCTCCATGACAAGAGTGTGTATTCATCCTTCGTTGCCAAAGAAGACCATACCAATCAGAGAAATCACAACATGACTTGCACTTGACTTTGTTTGAGTGAGGGAGGGCTGTGCAGGTCACCAGCCTCACTTCTCCTCCACAGTCATCTGAATCCAGTGACCAGATATTTATCAGGATGACTGGAGATGACCCAGGATGAGGCAATTGGGTTTAAGTGACTTGCCCAAGGTCACGTAACAAATGTCTAAGGTGAGATTTGAACTCAGGACCTCCTGACTCCTGCACTGGTATTCTATCCACTGCACCACCTAGCTGCCCCATATGACAAGAGACTGGAAGCTGAAAGACCAACTAGGAAGATATTGCTAAAGTTGCACAGAAATAGAAACCTAGAGAGCAAGTTCCCCACTTCTGCTGGAGATTACTGACAACCCAGTGTTCAAAAAGATAATTTTATCTCACAGAGTTCATAGCATCATTGAATCTCAGAGCAAAGAGGGTCATTAAAAATGTAAACACAAAATATCAGAAGTTCTAGTGTCTGTATAACCACACAACATAGACTATCCAAGCAGAGAAGACCCTTAGAGTCATAGAATATAGGATGATGAAGTGGGAAGTGGACAAAGAGGCACAGGACATGGGATGTTAGAATGAGAAGGGCCCTAGAACCACAGAGCATAGAATGTCAGCCTGGGAGGGTCTTAGAGATTATTTAGTTGAATAATTCTTATTTTTATAGCACGTTAAACTTTATAAAACATTTTATTTCCAATATCCTCCTGTCTAATGCACTAATGTTTCATTGGAGAAAATGAGCCTTCACAGATGTAAAAGTTTTATCCATGATCGTCCAAAACAGGAGTGGGAGCCTGTAGCCTTGAGGCCATATATGGTCTTCTAAGTTCTCAAGTGTGGCCTTTTGACTGCATCTAGGTTTTTTTGGATTTAGTCAAAGGACCTAGAGGGCCACATGTGACCTCGAGGCCACAGATTCTCCACCCCTAGTCCAAGACCTTAATGACAGAGCCAGGATAAGAACTCAAGTGTCATTAAGTTCTGACTCCCCCTCCCAGTCCCCTTTCTGCTCTATGGGTCTAAACTCCTGGGCTACTTAGCCAGTCACTCTTTTGTTTTATATATTTGGATGCTTTTTTTATTCAAATAGAAAAGCAAGGAGGAGAGAGGAAGGTTGGGAAGGGAGGAATGTTAACCTGGCCTCCATCCCAATTTCCCCTTGTACCTGTGGTTGAGTTCAAAGGGATTTCCTGCTCTGCTGTTGGCAGTAGCCACCTCCTAATGAGTACTGCAAGGAGAAGCAAACTACCTCTGATAGCCACAAGGTGGCAGTGTGTGAGCATGCAAACCATCCCATGCAAGAACTGAGGGAGGAGGACCTCAGCATTTCTTCTTTCTGTTCTATTTGAAACTGAAGGGGAGTGGCATCTTCTTTAACCACAGCATCAGAACCAAGACTTTCTTGTAGCCCACACATGCCCCACTCCCTTGGAGACTCATCCCATCCCCCTTTCCCCCATCTCATCCCTATACAATGCACTCAGGTGTGTGTGTGTGTGTGTGTGTGTGTGTGTGCATGTGTGCACATGTGTGCACATGTGTGTGTGAGTGTGTGAGTGTGTGTGTGTGTGTGTGTCTGTGTGTGTGTGTTAGGGAAAGTTTTCTGGGGACCACTTGCAGGAACCTATGAGCCCACAATGACCAGTTCTTCCCCCAAACCGTCACTCCTTAGCTAGTCTGGGACAGGTGGGTCAGTGTTTAAAGGACCAGGACCCAATAGGACACAATGGGGTGGGGGAAGGGAAGAAGCAGAGTGGGAATGGTTTTTATGGTATAGAGACTGGGGGAGGGGCAGAATGTCTCCTTGGCCTTGTTCTCTAGAGGTTTTAGGATGGGAGATCCCAGCCTGAAAAACAAACAAACTCACAAAACAAATAAGCAATAACAAGACAACCAAAAAACAAAAACCTGAGATAGGAAAAAGGAAGGAAGTCAAAGATGGTGATGCTATCCTGATGGAAGTGGGTGTGGTGTAATTATCAGAGTATTGACTTTGGGGTCAAAGACAAAGGTTCAAATCCTGGTTCTGACTTTTCCTACCTGAATGACCTTGTAAATAAACTCACTTCTCTGAGATGCATTTTCCTCATCTGTAGGATGAAAGGGTTAGGCTAAATGACTAAGATTCCTTTTTATTCCCAATCCTATAGCAGACCCAGAGGATAAATAGGACACGGTGACTATGCCTGGATCTTTGCCCCAGGGTCTGATGTCTCATGGGCTCTGACTTACTCTCCTTCAGCTGCATAGAAACAATTGAGTTAAACTTATTTAGAAAAAATGATAAGTTTAAATAGGAAGCAACCAGAAGGTGAGGACTTCCTTGCCCCGGGTTGCTATACCCCAGAGGAAAAAACCTCACTCCATTCTGGGATCTCTGTCTCTCCACTCTCCTATCCACCGAATTTGTCATAAAAGAGCCCATTTCCCAATTTGTAGTCCAAAGCTTTCCCTACCAGATCACATTTAATGAGGAACATTCTGGTAGATACATTGTCAGGTTACTGATGACTGGATGAAGGACATGCTTCCAGGCCCTTCAGAACTCACAGGAACAAAGAAATAGGCATTTGTTAATTTTTAATATCATTCCAAGACTAGGAAATCATCTCCGTAAGTAGGAGACTGTATTAGATTACTTCTAAACCTTTGACAACCCTAAGCTTTATTTCAATGCCATTGTTCTATGACTACTGTCATTGTATCCTAGAAGGTCAGATCTAGAAGGGACCATAGAGATCATCAGATACAGGATATCAGTTTTAGTGCTTGAAGAGGCCTTATAACTTATCCAATCCTCACATTTTACAGGGGAGAAAATAGATTCAGGGAAGTAGAATGAATTGCCAAAGGTTTTGTAGGTAGTCAGAGGCAGAAATAGAACCCTGCCCTCACCCCAACTCTAAATCTAGTATCTTTTCCACTGTATCATGGTGAATCCTACCAACACTTGAAATCTTTTAAGATGGAAGAAACTGAGGTCTAGAGAGGGGAATCAGTTGCTCAAAGTTATGCAATGAGTTAATGATTCTGTGGGGACCAGAAGTTCTGTCCCCTAACTCCCAAAGGAGGGCTATTTAGATGACAGTCTAAGCAGAGAACCTGTGCTTATGTGAAGAAAGTGTGGGTTATCAATGAACTGATGGTTTGCTTCAGTCATAAGTCTGAAGGTCTCATTTCCATATGTGCAGAAACTATTCAATTCATGCCCATTCAGTGAAGCCATGGGCCATTAGAGCTGAAGGACTCTTTTGGTCACTACTAAGTACTCATAACTATCTAGGGATTTTTAGAAGTATAAAATCTCAGTACAGATATTAAAGGCTTCATTGTAACATAGCTATTCCTGCATCCAAGAGTAGGGTCCTGCAATGTTTTCTTAACCTGGTTACATTTCATAGATCCATGGAATCTCAGCCATGGTCTAATTCTACCCCTACTTGAAAAAGGAAAGGCCTTTATAAAACTACCTTTTTTCTCAGGCTGCAAATATGTTCACATCACAGCAATCATATAAAGAGGTAAAGACTTCCCTCCGCCCCCCCGAAAAAAAAGATTGTATTTACCTAGGAAAGACTGACTTATAAATAGTGATAATTTGGATTCCTCTACCTCTATCCAAGGAAAAGAGAGGAGGGAAGGAGGAAGGAAAGGAGGGAGGGAAGGAGGGAGGGAGAGGGAGAGGGAGAGGGAGAGAGAGAGAGAGAGAGAGAGAGAGAGAGAGAGAGAGAGAGAGAGAGAGAGAAGGAAGAAGAAGAAGAAGGAGGAGGAGGAGGAGAATAAAGGGAGGGAGAGAGAGGAAGGAGAGGGAAATAGAGAAAGGAGAGAAAAAAGAGAAAGGGGAAGGAGAGGAGGAAAACAGAGATAGGGAGGGAAAGGAGGGGGTAAAGAGAGAGACAGGGAGGGAGATGGATTAGACAGAGACAGAGAAAGAGACAGGGGCAGGGATGATGATAGGAGACAAGAGCTGACCTGTATGGGAATGGGGAGTGGGGTTTAGAGAGGAATCAAAATGACAGAATCTCAGAGTTGGAAGACATCTCAGAGCCCATCAAGTTCAATCTGTACCTGGGTGTATAATGTTCTCTACAAATAAATGATCATCCAGATGAAGGGGAATGCACAGCTTCCTCAGGGAACCCAGCCTACTTCTGGGGAGCTCTATTTCTTAGGAAAGTTTTCCTTACATCAATCCTGAATTTACCTCTTCTTACCTCCTCCTGCTGTTACTGGTTCTGCCCTCTGGGGCTGAATAGAACAAGTCTAATCCCTTGTCCATGTGGCAATATAAAAGTCCTTTAAATATCTGAAGCCAGATATGGTATCCTAGGGGCAGTTAGATGACTCTGGGTGGAGAGAGTGCTGAGCCTGGAGTAAGAAAACCTGAAGTTCCAATCGCACCACAGACACTTACTATCTGTGTAACACTGACTAAATCACTTCATGTCTGCTTGCCTCAGTTCCCTCAACTGTAAAATGGAGATAGTAATAGCTCCTATCTTGCAGGGTTGTTGTGAGTATCAAATGAGATATTATATGTAAAAAGAACTTAGCACAGTGCCTAGCGCGTGATAGGAGAATATACAGTTACTCCTTCCACATTACAGGAGTTAGGGGGCCCTTTGATTTGGAAAATCTGCATAAAATTTTTTGATCCTCCCTTTGTGCCAGAGAAAGTCTGAATTTTTATTTTTGTTTGATAGGGTGTTATAGTACATTAGTGTAAAATTTAGGTTAAGTATTTGATCGTAGAGTCTGTGTCATCTACTGGTCTTTGTGTCATCTGTGGCTTCTGCAAAAGTTCCCCCGTATTCCCATTTAATTTCTTATGTCAACTCATGATCTGTCAAAACTGCAAAGGGGAAAATTGGATGTGGAAGGGATAGCTGTAAAGGCTTAGATAGATAGACAGACACATTATCTATCTATCTATCTGTCTGTCTGTCTGTCTGTCTATATATGTATCTATCATCTATCTATCTACCTACCCACCTATGGTATGAGGTGGACAATCATGTCCCTGAGATCTTGGGTGTGTGTGTGTATTTGTGTGTGTGTGTGTGTGTGTGTGTGTGCATGTGTGTGCGTGTGTATGTGTTCTTCCTATAGCTTTGAACTAAATATTCCTTTGTAAAAGCGAATCTGCCGGCCAAGTAGTTAAATGGAACTGAGGTTCAAAGACCCTCTTTACCCTGAAGGAATACTATTTGCAGGGACTTGAGCCAATGACAAAGAGTCTGGACAAAATCTACTAATGGTATTAGGTATTCACCTTCTTGGGTGAGGGGTGAAATGCAGCATACCTTGTTTTCAAGGTCAGGGTAGTCAATGCTGCATAAACATAGACGGAACAAATTCAAAATAAATAATAAGGTGTTTAAGGAAGGGCATCAGGATTTAGAGGGATCAGGTAAAGGCTTCATGGAGAAGGCAGTGCTTGAGCTGACTCTTGAAGGAAATAAAGAGGTTCTATTCCAATATCTGAGATTGTAGAGAGAGCAGAGAAGGCCGTCCTCCTCCTCCTGCTGCTGCTGCTCCTCCTGCTGCTGCTGCTCCTCCTCCTCCTCCTTCTCCACTTTCTTCTTCTTCTTTTTCCTTCTCCTCTTCCTTCTCCTTCTCTCTTCCTCTTTCTTCGTCTCCTCCTGCTCTTCCTTCTCCTTCTCCTCCTTTTCCTTCCCTTCTTCCTTCTCCTCCTCCTTCTCTTCTCCTCCTTCTCCTCCTCCTGCTTCTCCTTCTCCTCCTCTTTCCCCTTTCCCTTCCCCTTCCCCTTTCCCTTCTCCTTCTCCTCCTTCTCCTCCTCCTCCTCTTTCTTCTCTTCCTTTTTTTGTCTTCTCTTCCTTCTCTTACTATAACTCAGATGCTTTTTTCTCTTTTCTCCACACAACCTTAATAAAGGAGAGTAGAGAACTGAGTAGTAACTGAAAAATCAGAGGAAAGAGAAAAGCTAGGTTGTGTGCCAGGGATAGAAAAGAGGAGGGAAGAAAGAATTGAATGGCATAAAAAAGAAGAGAACAGGACAGAACTCATGTCTTGCCTACATTTGTGAAAGGAATCCAAGAGTAGCAACATTTATTTCCTTAACTGAAGGGAGAGGAGGCCACAAACATGAATTAGCACAACATTAACAGATCAACTCCTACAGATCTTGGGATAGAAAACCCTCCCTACTTCTGGGTTTGCCTTTAGTCAACCCAACATTTCCTCAAACATCTTATTTTCCTCTGCATGTTGGGAAATTTTATGACTATTGCAGTAAAAGAATCACTTTCCCCTCTTTGGGCCTCAATTTTATAATCTGCAAAATGAAGCAATCAATTGCTAAGCCCCCTTTTATCTCAAAATTAAAGGACCTTATTTCATGTGTTGATAGTGTTTTAAAACTTATAGATGTTTCTGTCCATCCTACAAAGACCCATGTAAGGCAGATAGCGCAAATATTATGATAGCCATTTAACAGCAAAACAAAAACAAAAATAAAAATAACCTGAGACCTACAGGAATTTCCACTAAATTCAACAAACATTTATCATACTCAACAACTTGCCCAAAGCCAGGCAGTTATTGCATGGCATCTGGTGATTGAAACCAATTTTTTCCTCACTCCAAGTCAAGCACTCTTTTCCCTTTTAATAAGCTGCGTTTTTATAGCACTTCAGATTTTGCAAACAACTCTTTATATTGGTAAGTATGTTTGGTAGGCTTTCATGTTATTTAAGCAGGTCACAGGGCCTATTAATGGATGGGAAAAATCTTCAAATTAAGCAAAAATACATTAACAATGCAGTCACTTAACCTTGGACCTCAGTTTCCTCATCTGTAGTTGAGGAGATTGAACTAGATGGTGGGTAGTTAGGAGGCACCAGGCCTAGAGTCAGGAAGACCCAGGTTCAAATCCCACCTCAGATATTTACTACCTGTGTGATCCTAGGCAAGTTACTCAGTCCTGTTTGCCTCAGTTTCCTCATCTGTAAAATGAGTTGAAGAAAATGGTAAACCCCTCCAGTATCATTGCCAAGAAAACCTCAAATGGGCCCACAATGAACTGGACACAACTGAACAACAACATGAACTAGGTGACTTGCGTTTTCGCTCTACATCTATGACCTTATGGGTGAGTATGAGGTGCCCAGGAGAGGAGGCCAAAGATGGGATATTTCACCCAAGCAGCCTTCATAGCGTTTCTTAGTGGAACCATAGTGCAGTAGATTGTTGCTCTCTTTATAGCAGCAAAGGGAATTTTTATTTGTTTATTGGTCCCAGAGAAAGAAGTGAAAAGTAGGCAGAGGGGAAGAAGAACAGGTATGCACAGCACAGTAGAATAGATTCCATATGCAGACCTTTGATGCCGTGTCAAAACGATTGACAGTGGGTTTGGCAAGTTCCAGATGAAACCAGAGATCCTGCTCTTAGCAGCAATGGAGAGCAAGCTAGGAAAAAGGACAGAACAATACAATATGTTTGTGAAATTCTGGAATATAATTGGTCAAAAAAATTCATGGATTGTACACATCCAAGTTAAAAGGGCCCTGGGGACTGGGACAAGTGGGGAGTTCCTCCACATGCTTGACTGATGCAAATTCCCTATGGGCATGACTGAAGAGCCTGCTTCTAGGATAGTTGTGGTGCTTTGTAATGGTTGTGCTATGGAGAAACTTTATAGCCTTCTGTAACTGGTTCTAATATGTGAATTATGCAGTAGACTACAGATTCTCTGGCTACCGTTGCAGAACTAGAACTGGGGGTGGGGGACCTCTCTTTAACTTCCCTTTTGGTGGATCTCTGCTCTTACTTTGACTCCTTTGCTGATAGTGTCTGGTAAAAGTACTTTAGGGGGAGGGGCCTTGGACCCTATGTCTCTGAGGCCAATACGCATCCCTGTGAGAATGAGTTTTGGTCCTTTCTTACCTTGGTGTTTCTTCTTTCATTTTAGGTAAAGAATATGAATTTGGAGGCTCCTACTTGTGAGTTCTGAAAAAGTTAAGAGACTGGTCTTTGGGGAGTTGGATGGAGTCTAGTTTTTCAGTCAATTCTGGGCTGATGTCCCAAGGAGTGAAGGCTCTCTGGGACTCCACCTACTGCTAGCAGACATTTGGAAATTGATTGCAAACTTGGGGGGGGGACTAGTATTATATAGAGACTGTTCTAAAATGAAGCTCCTTTTCCCCAGGGATCAAGGTGCCTTAAGAAAGAAGTATAGAGGGGGAGATGTACAATTGTTCTTGTATTTTCAAAGCAAATGCTTCTTTCTAAAAGCTAGTTGATGCTAAGTGACTAAATGGAATGGGGGTGCTAGTCACTGGCACCTAACAACAGTGAGGGAGAATGTAACTGGTGGGTTGGAACCAACAGCATTAGAGGAGATACCCCTCCCAACTTTTCAGAGTACTCCCAGAACTTGGAGGAGGAGATGTGGCTTCCAGACCTCTGGGATTGTAGGCCGAGAGAGAATACTCACTCCACAAGTCTGAAAGATAAACCCTTAAGCCCATCAATTATACTATAAGACTTCATTTACGTATACTCTCTTGATTTGATTTTTCGGAGTCAATTCAGGGTTCAAGAAAAGCAGTGTTTAATGTTTGACAGGATCAGGGATTTTGATCAGGATCAGGTTTTGAAAACACCAATTCTTGGATTCTCCAGAGATTGCCTTAAAGGGCTTGGAGGGACTTTAAGATCCTCTAGGGAATCTGAGGAGAACTTCAAGTAGCCCAGAAGTCAAACCTCTCCTCCAGTAATTCAATTTAATCACCATTTAGCTGAACATCTATCTCTGTTCAATTTATCTTGTAATATTGTATGATCTTAACATATGCTTGGGAAATGTCTTGTTGGATGAAAACCCTTTTTGTTTGCTTTATCAAATCTAATTCCTCTCCACTTTAAAAAAAGAAATCAACGTACACCAAACCTGGAAAGATCTTGGATCTTTTATTCTCTGAACTTTTCATGCAAATGTGTGGATATTAAGATGTCATCTGATGTAGGAAATCATTTGCAAAATATCTTGCCTGTTTCTTTCTTATATTTTCATTCATGATTGCTTCAATATTCATGTAGATCATTTATATAAATAATCATATAACGATAAATTTACATAGAGCTTTAAGGTTTCAAAAATACTTCATTTCCCCACAAAAATCTTTATGAAGTATTATCTCCACTTAGTAAATTTCCTTCAATAAGGAAATTGAAACTCAGAGAGGTTTTGTGCTTTGCCAAAGGCATTCAGTTTGTAAGTTTCTGAGGTGGGATTTAAAATTATGTGTGATTCCAAACTCTATAACTCTTTCCACTATACTACATGACCCATAGATTTTTATAAAGATGAGAAGTAGGTGGACTTCTGGAAATGTCGACAACATGAAAGTTTCCAACCAAGCCCAGTTCCCTCTAGACCCAACTCAGAAATAATGGAAAATTAGCAACCCAGAGAGAAGAATTAAAAAAAAAAAGAAATATGGTATCTTCTTCCCCTCTATTCACACAACAAAAGACCACCATGTAAAATGCACAAGAGAGGCCTCATCTATCCTTCCATATCCCCAATTCAGAATTGTGGGAGGGAACAGGGAAGGGAGAGAAGGATTTCCTTCTTTTTGTTTCTATCCAGTAGAACTCAATCCCTTAAAACCTCCAACCTATTCAGAACTGTGGCAGGGGGTCGAGGCCAGTCCTGATGCCATGTTCCAGTGGGAGACTACATCAGTGGCAGCGAATGGATTGCTCAGTCATCCTATTCAGAACATTGGGAGGGGAAGAGATGAGGGAGAACAAATTCTACCTCTGTATCCTTATCCAATATTACTGGAGGTGGCAGAACTGAGAGATGAACATCAGTCAGGCTGGGTGGCCATACTGTCCCAGGTTAAGGACTATGTGCTCATTGTGGCTACTTTCAGGTTTCCAGTCCCACTGCGTGTCCTGCAGAGCAATTAGAATGTCAACAGTTGTAGCTATCACAGAGCCAAAAGAAGTTTGAAAGAAGAAGCAAAGAGAAGGTTTTCTCCAGCCATCCCTACCGGAAAGACTGAAGACATAAACAAAGAGAAGAAAACTTTTAATACGTCAAAGGAAACTAAAAGAATCTAACTCCCCTAAATGACATAAGTGGAAAATTACTCTGGGGTAACAAGTAAAAATAAAATCAATTAGCCGTAAAGACTCCAAGAGTAGATGGAAGAAATGAATGATGAAGCAAGACATAGACCAATAAAGAGAGACCTCAAAATATCCTAGAAAACTCAACCAACAAACCATACTGGAACTGGAACATGATCGCAGATGAACTGTTAGCCACAATTGTCTGGATGCATTAAAACTTAAGAACAATGCTCTAAAATCTATATTGCCAATCCTTGAAACTACTAGGAATGAAAAACTTACAAAATGGGAAAGGAGATCAAAAGCAGGGTGAACACGTTGCGATTCATGACATTCCCGTTGTACTGTGTGTTTCTGGACTAGGACCAAGGATGCTTTCAGCGAACCTACATTCAATGAGCTTAGATCTTAATACTTATATTCAACTATAAAAAGCAATTTTTTTAGCCACCTGTTCAATAGTCTGAAGAGAATTAAATCTAAAAGAATATTAAGAAGATGGTGATTTGTCTCAAGACTGTTTCAGTCTGAACTCTATTGAAAAAGATGAGAAGAATGAAATAATAATAAGAAACTGATCACTGATAGGCATTTTATGCTACTATTGACTTAGGAGAAGCATCATGTTGAGAATGAAGAAGGTGGCCCCTATACTGTCTGGGCTTTGCTTTGTTAAAACCACATCTGGACTTCTGGGTTCAGTGTAGATGTCACATTTTGGAAGCACTAGAGCATGTCTAGAGATGGGTGACCAGGATGGGGAGGGAGTTGGGGTCTATTCAGTGCTTCACAGGCTCCTGAGAGCCAACTGTTAAATATTCTGGGTGAGCATTTACACCTTGGAAATTGGGGAACATTACAAATAAAGGCTTGATTTATTGTTCTGTTGACTGTCTAAATTTAAGAAAGTAGTGGGGAAAATGTTAATAATGAAGATTAAATTTTAAAATGTATCATATATACATTTTTGAAAAAAAGAGCTGATTGTGAAAAATATCCCAGCATACCCCGGCATACCATATGAAAATCAGTTAAAATGATTGAAGGGGATTTACTTTGGAAAATGGAAGACTTAGAGGACATAATAACTATCTTTAATTATGCATTTAAAGAGATATGTGGAAGAGTGGCTTGATTTTTTGATTGAGAGGTAGCTATGTGTTACAAGGGCTGGAAAATAGGCTTTTAAGTCAGAAGACCTGAGTTCAAATCTGACCTCAAACACTTACTAGCTGTGTGACCCTGGGAAAATCAATTAGCTCCAATTGCTTAAAAATATATATTTTTTCAGTTTGGCTCAAGAAGGCAAAGCTAGGAACTAGGTGAGAGAGGTAAATAAGCTGACTGAGTCCCAATATAAAGAAAAAATCCTAATGATGAAGGCTCTCCCAGAATGAAACAGGCTAACTTTGGAGTTGTCAAGTTTCATTTCAATGGAGGATCTTTAAGTAAAAACTGCCACCTGATCTGAAATATTGTACAGAAATTTTTTGTTCAGTCATAGAATGACTACAGAGATCCCTGCTACGCCTACAATTTCAAGATTATTTTATTCAGATGCTCCATGGTGTCCTACATTGTGCTCAGCCACTGTATATCACCCTGGGTAGTCACTGTAAAAGAGCCTTCCATCCCCAAGTTACCTAGCTGCTGGGTGAGAGACTATGATTATTTATGGAAAAGATACCTTGAGTGCAATTTAGACACCTGCTCATGGTCTCACTAAAGTATTTCTTCCTTGGTAAAAATTTCTCTGGGTAATAACCGTTTTTTAGTAATCTCACTACTGTTCTGCCTGTTATGGGGTGAGAGCCCCTGGCTTCTTAGTGAGTATATCGACACAGTTTTTCCAAAAAAATATATATGACACATTGTTAAGCTTAATTTACATTTTCCCCATTACTTTTTAAAAACATAGACAATCAAAAAGACACTAAATCAAGCTCTGATTTCTAACATTTCTAACATTGTAAGTTTAAATACTCACTCTGAAAATTTAACCATCAGATCTCATGAGCAAGTATGAGCTGGTTCATACAACCCTGGATATTGGGTATACTGAGTTCTGGATGGTAAGATATGAATGATAAGATTGAATATCTTCCCCCACCATGTGCTCTAGCATGTTCTTAAGAGAGCATCAGGAAATAATTTAGAATCACAGAAGGGTCAGGTGTTAGAGCTGGAAAGTACTTTAGAATACAGGAACAAGTCAATACTTGAAGGAAGAGGTCTTCACAAGCATCTAGTCATTGAGTTAAAAACTCTCATTTTACAAATGAAGAAACTGAGACTTAAAAAAAGCAGTGACAAGTGACTTGCTTAAGTCACTTTGCTGGTGCCAGTCAAGACTTCAGTCAAGTCCTGATTCTTTCCACTATACTAGGATCACCTCCTTTATTGTCTGTGTGAGCATGTGTGGGTATATATATTTTTATGTCTATAGGTTGACAGTATATATGGAGCATATCCATGCTAGAAGCATCACAGTTGTGAAGGTATTGAAGAGTCAGTTACAACATATCAAAAGATGGGAAGAAACTAAAAGCATGGAAACAAATCTTAGATCTTATTGATTTAAAAGAAAGGTGACTGAGAAAGCATATAGACCGATACTTTAATGTATACAAAATCTTAATGAGGGTCACATATACATTAATTGAGGGGATCCTTAATGTGGGTATTAGTAGGGAACAAGTAGGAATTCTCCAAATGTTATTCAACAATGGACTTTGTCTTTAGCATCTCAAAACTAATTGGATGATACAGGGAATTTAGGATCCTATTAGGCTTAGTCTTTATTGAACATGAAAAAGCATTAGCCTTATTAGAGCCATATACTGCCTTGCAGGTTGTTATAGTAAGGTATTTTCCCTCCCTCTACCAAGATCATTCGGGATTCCTTGAAGATCTGATATATCCTTGAAATAAAATAATCCTATTCCACCACTCTCTGATAACAAACATTTTGTTATTTTTGTTCAGTAGTGTCTTCAATTTCAGTTGGGGTTTTCTTGGCAAAGATATTGGAGTGGTTTGCCATTTCCTTCTCCAGTTCATTTTACAGATGAGGAAACTGAGACAAACAGGGTTAAGTGACTTGCTCAGGGTCACATAGCTAGTAAATACCTCAGGTCACATTTGAACTCAGGTCTTCCTGATTCTTGGTTGAGCACTCTACCCACTATACCACTTAGCTGCTTGAACAAGCATTAGGTAAGATTCAGAGCAGGGAGATATGTGCCAGCCAAAAAGATTTGTTACTGTGCTGGTGGAAGTCCAATGGAGTCTACAGGTCAAGGAGGGATTCCCTATAGATGGTGAAGTTGTCCGAATGCTCTGATTTTTAGATAATGTCTTTATTTCATCATGCCCCCAAGGCACTGTAGAGCCTCCTGGAATAGATGTGTAATCTCTTAAAAGAGTCTGACCTCTCTTAACTACACAAGAATGAGCAAATGGATAAAGAATATTGGCTGCCCAGATTTCAACCCGCATCTGAAAGGACAACCTTTGGAACTTTTCCAACAATTGTACATATGGGATAGACAATACAGATGGTCAATGAGCTGGGTCCAGAATTGAAAACTAGGAAAGCAGCCTGTTTTTGGAAAACTACAATGCACTTTTATTGACTCTAAGCTCTCCATATTATTAAATCTCAGTGCTTAGTAGAGTGTCTGGCACATAGTAAGTACTTAATAAATGCCTGTTGACTTGACTCTTCAATACAAATATTGTGCTAATGTTAATGTATATCAGTAAGACCCAGAATATTGATATTTCCACAGAAACAAACATGAACATCAAACAATGGAAAACTGAAAATGAATAGCAGTACAAGATTTCATCAAGTAACTGTAAGTAAGAAAGAGAAGATGGGCTGTTCATGTGATGAGATGGAGGGATGACAGACAGGTAGATATTTAAGATGCTCCCTTGGTACCTTGTAGATGTTGAGAAAAAGCAAGGGAAGTCTCCACTATCTTGGTTGGACCACCGCTTATCTTGATGTTTTATAGGACATGGGCAGCAGTCACCCAGGGCAGACACAGGAATGAACAGATTATGATTTTCATTGTTGAAAGGAACTTTGAAATTGACAAGCTCACTGACTCTTTTGAGTGTATAAGCATGAACCAACTTCACATTCCACCTCTAACTCCAGAGAGCAGCACAACTTTTAAGCCAACAACATTAGTTTCAAGGCTTTCTTGACATTGAAATCACCCGTAACCAAACAAGTTGATTTATATTTGATGAATTTCTGTCCAGTTTTCCATAGGTGCATAAACAAAACTTTTGCTTCTCCATCCATAAAATATGTACATTCCTGATTTGTTTTGCACATCCCTTGAGATTTTCAAATAAAATATGTAATGTATCTAAAGGGCTGTTAATTCCACACTTCCAGACACTTGCTCTCAGTGGACACAGTAAGTGCCATAGAGGGGTGAGAAGATCCAGGTGAAATGAAAATTAGTAATGAGCAATTAGTGTTAACAGGAGTCAAGTGCTGAGTGGGGGAGGAGAGTGGCACAGAAAACCAGTGTCTGTTTGCTTTGACAGCCTAGAGCAGGGCTCAGTTACCAGAAAAGCAAGGAAATATAGGGCAGTTGAAAGGGAATTCAAAGGGTTCAAGCAAAATAAGAGGAAAAAGAACCTTCAGAATTAAATGTACTCATTCTCTCTAGACTTAAGTGAGGTTCTCTTGGTAGAGTTTAGACTTAGATCACTGGGATATCATTTAATAAATTATTGATGTTGATGGGTAAAGACTGAATGAACTAATGTAGAATAATGTGAACAGAAACACAATGACTACAGTGATGGAAAGAAAAACCACACTAAGAGGCAGAACTTGGATGAATTATAATGGTCAATTTCTTTCTGAAGGACTGATGACAATGGCCAGCTCCTGTATCCAGCATTCTAACTCTCACCTTGGTTGTTCCAGAATTGGTTTGCATTTGCCATCTTCGGTATTTGTACACTGGGCACTGGGTGATACAGTGAATAGAGCTAGATAAGAAGTCTGGAAGACCTGAGTTCAATCCAATCTCACACAGTCAGTAGCTGCAATACCTTTGGTAAGTTACTTACTTTCTGCCTGCCTCAGTTTCCTGGTATGTAAAATCAGGACAGCAACATCACCTACCTCCCAGGGTTGTTGTAAGGATAAAATGAGATAATACTTTTGAAGTACTTTTGAAAGCTTCAAAGGGTAATCTGTGTGCTAGCTAATATTATTTGTACAAGAGCTGGATACACCTTTTAGTCACATTTGAAGAAAGTTGTACGAAGTTGTAGAGACCTAGCAGGGAAAAAAATATAAAAGCCACACACACAAACATGTATATGATCTGTGGGTATATACATATATACACACATATAATTCTTGTTCTTTTCATGACTAGAGTTATATAGAGGATATTTTCAATGAGTATATAATGAGCTTATAATTCATTCAGCTATAAAAAGTTGTTTACCTACCTATGGAATAATCTGCCAAACATTGAATATAAGCATAGTAGAAGGATGCGAGCTTGCCCCAGCAATGTTTTTACATGAGCACCATTTAAAAGACAAACAAACAAACATAAAGTGATTTTTCAATAATTAAGAAGAAGCAGTGTTGAGAGACTTGGCAAAGAAGGTGACTGGGAAAAGAAAGAGCTCTTTTGTATAATTATAAGATGTGGAAATATAATTGCATAGGAGATAGAAAACTGACTCTGAAATAAGGAAGACCTGGTCTCAATACCCATTTCTAATGTATGTATACACATATACACATATGTGCATATATGTATATTGTGTGTACATATATATGTATTTGTGCGTTTGTGTATATACACATACACTCTTGTCCAGGATTATACAATTAATATATATGTATATATATGTATACATGAACACACATAGATAGGTATACATGTTTGTGTATGCTCTCTCTCTTTCCCTCTTTCCATATCCATACAGATCTCTATATGATCCTGGACAAGTATACTTCAACTTGAAGATGCTGGCCTGAATAAGAAAATAGAATTTCCTTAATTTTTCCAATGAAATCACAAGTTCCGTTCCTATCCCTAATAATAACTGACAATATTGTACTTGAAAATATACATGGTCCCTCAAGCTTCATGATTACTCAGTGAGGTAAATACAGATATGAATATTATTTTTATTGTCTCCACTTTATAAATGAAGAAACTGGTGCAGAGAACCTAAATGACTTGTTGCATGGATAGTGTTTGAAATGGGATTTGAATTCCTTTTTCTGAATCCATATCTATGCCAACTTACTTAGTCATGTTAAAATGGTGGAAGTGGGTGAACTGAAACCAGACTAGATTGAAAGACAATAAAATGTGAGAGCTGAAAGAGTTCTCAGAGGGCATGTATTTAACCTCCTCATTTTACAGATTAGGAAACTGAGGTTCATTCACTGAGGGGAAGTAATCTTAGGAGCAGGGCAAGAACTAGAAACTGAGCTCTCCAAGTTGTTTTAAAGAACAGTACATGTTGGTGCAATTTACTTAGACCTTTCTATTCTAACAGTTTGCTTGATTTCTCACACCTCAATTCATGACATCTCCCCTTCTCACTGTTTTTTTCCCTTTTACAAGAAAATGAAAATTTTCAAAGCAAAAGTAATTAAATTTGAAAGTCTGTGAAGAAATCACAGCTACTGCTGTAAACACAAATGAAAATAAATATATTTCTATTTGGATTGCCAACACACTGCCTTTACCTACATGGAGAGAACTGGCAAAGGAGGTGGCTGG
>CM053769.1:407613381-407632608 GCA_028658325.1 Potorous gilbertii
TAAACAAACAAAGTGGGAGCAAAATAAATGAACATTGCCTGGGAAATGGCTAAATAAGTAGTGGCACATAAATTTAATGGGTTATTACTATGGTGTAAGAAAAGTTTAAAAGTGTTGTAAGTATAGAGAATGAGAAGAATTAGTAATATGGTATGCACAATAACCCCAGCAATGTAAATGGAAAAAAAGCCCAATAAAACTGAGTATTAACAAATTACAGTAACCAAGATTGCTCCCCAACAAAGATAACTGAGAAGATCTCTTTCCCCACTCCTTTGAAAAGATGGGGATCCATAAGATTTCATAAAATATTTGACATGTTCAAAAAAATTTTTGACATGTTGATTAGTTTTGCTGAATTTTTTCATTTCTTTCTCTTTTGGGGGACTGTTATAAAATATAGATATCTGGGATATTGTATTGGGAGAGTTGTAGAAAAAAATAAGTGAGACAGAAATAAAAGAAATAAATTTTTTGTGGATTTAACTACTAAGGTTTTAACAATACAACACAGGTTCGTATAGTACATGTGCAAATACTATTCAGAATATTTCCAACTTTTATTAATGAAGACATAGTCCTACCTGATTAGTACACAGAAAGACCACTTTTGCTTCCCACTGAGCTATTTTGGAGCTCTAGAGAGCTGATTTCCAACCCTCAACCCTCATCTTTGTGACTCATCATAAGGAGTCCCCTAATTAACTGGCAATCTGGAAGAACCAATGCTTTGAGGAACATTTTAAGAGAGGAGACAGAGCTGGTCTGTATACTCTTGGATAAAACAAGATGTGACTCCAGTATGGTTTGGAGAATAGTTCTTCTCTATCTTGCATCATAGTGAGCCCACTGCCATAGGGAATCCCTTCTCAACTTGGTCTCTGCATTGGATCACCTTTATGACAGTGGTGAAAATGTTTAGAGAACATGTCTCTCTCTCTTTTGTGACTTATCCAATGTTCATTGTCAAAGGGTTATTGAACAGGGTTATCTCGGTTGTTATGTCTTCCAAGGAATTTTGAATGATCTTATGGCAGTTAGTAGTGTGGAGACTTAAGCAGGTGAATTTCGATTAGAACTGGTTGCCCTTGCCTCTCTTTGGTATTTTTTTTCTTTGAGCAGGTGTTTTTGGGAGTCTCAAAAAGTTTGAAAGGTCTCCTGACATGTAGTAACACTATTTCCTGGTACACAGCCATATGTACCAGATAGGATTGGAACCATCATACTTACATCCTAACCATACAGATCCTGAGATGATTGGAGAGGAGGTAGAAATGGCACTAAAGAGAACAAAGATATGAAAAATAGCTGGGTTGGAACAAGCATAGTCAAAGGCATTCCATGGTAGAGGTGATTCCAACATGAAACACTGAAGAAATGATATATCATATCTTTGGTGAAGAAAATATCAAACCTGGAAGAGGATACCAGATCTTGTTAATGCCCTGAAAAGAGGAGCAAGAGTACATCAATAACTACCTATATGCCTACTGTCTTGTATTCAAATTCTGTGTGAGAAGAGTCATCCATATGGAGTTGACACCATTCTTGAGGCAGTCATTAGCTGGGAGTAAATGGGCATTCTCAAGTGATATTCAACATGAACCACATCATTACCATTTCACAATTAACTGAAAGATATAGAGAATATAAGATTTCATTGTGCTTTTTATTGTGAAAAAATTGAATAGTGCAGAATATGATCTTTTATGAGATCTTTTATAGCAGTGTTACCCATACATATGTTAAGATCATTCAAAATTCCTTGGAAGACATAACAACCGAGATAACCCTGTTCAATAACCCTTTGACAATGAACATTGGATAAGTCACAAAAGAGAGAGAGACATGTTCTCTAAACATTTTCACCACTGTCATAAAGGCGATCCAATGCAGAGACCAAGTTGAGAAGGGATTCCCTATTCCTTGAAGTCCTCCAGATGTTCCTGTTTGCAGATGACATTCTGCTGATTACATCAAACCCCAAGACACTGCAGAAGAGCCTTCTGGAAAAGATCTGGAATCACTCAACGGACTTTTGGCCAGTCCATTCCCACAGGAAATACCAAGTGGATGAAGAATGCCTATTGTCAAAATTTCAACATGCATTTGGATGGACATCCTATAGTACTTGTCCAACAGAATGTATATCTAGGACAGACAGCACAGATGGACAATGAACTGGATCCAGAGTTGAAAAAGAGGAAGAGAGTGTGCTGGATCATTTTCAGGAAATTGAAAAGTCCCTTTAATAACCCCCAAGCTTTACATGAAACCAAGCGCTCATTTTTTGAATAATAGCATTTTACTGATGTTGTTCTATGGCATCAAGATGTGGAACACAATTGCTTCCCAGGAACTAAAGATCATTATCATACAGTGGGTAATAGAGAGGCATATGGTGAGTATGAGCAGTCTTCGGTATATAACCAATAAGTAACTCTGAAGAACTGGATCAAAAATGTCACCCAGGAATTATACAAGAGGAAGAGGCTATGGGGTAGTCTAGTCATGAACTAAAAGTAGGGATTATAGGTGGGCAGCCAGAGTGCTTGATGTCAGGAGAAAGTAAGAAAAGCCTTCAGCATATTGGGTGGATGCGGTGTGGTGGAATTTTGGAAGAACAGAGGCAAAAGAAATACAGCAAGGGTAGTTCCAGATTGGAGGAAATTTCTGTATCATTGAGATTTTTGTGTCCTAACACACATTATTTGGTTTGGTAGAACAAAACACCACCTTTCAGACTCTTTTATAGCAGATGTCTCCCATTCATATACTAAGACTGTTCAGAATTCTTTGGAAGATATAGCAATACCTCTGCCTTCCCCAAACAAAAGGATGACCACATTACAGAATGCAATGCATAGCTCCTTGTTGATATTATATCTTGTTCATATTTGCCATATGCTCTCTATTTCTCTGTATAGTATAGTATAGTATAGTAATCACTTTTAGCTCTTGAGGAATAGTGGAAAATATGTAGTTTGGTTGGTATAACATAAATATGTCAATTTATTTAAATAACACTTTCATTTTTATTACATTGGCATGTCCTAAGCATGATCATCCCTTTAAATAAGTTTGACTTTATTTCTCTAAGGAACTTTTAATAATTATATACAAACAACTACTTCTTGAGTGTGTTGGCCCTGAAATTGAGACTACATCCTTGCTCTCCTCCAATCACAAGTGCTACCTTTCTCTTGTTCCTAAAACTGTGGCCAGGGCTCCTGCTCCCTTGTGACCAATCACAAACATTCTTTTCCATCCTGGAATTGCAGCTCAGAATTGCTTCCGTGCAATAGAGTTGCAAGTATTACCAGCTGTACTCAATGCCAGTAAAGGGTCCCTTTGTCTGACCCACTTATTGACTCTGGATTGAGAGCTCCTGAAGCTCTTATGGTCAAGGATGCCTCAAAGGCTCACTGCTGGCGCTCTTACCATGCTCTGGGCACTCACACTGGCATTACAGATCTCTCCTGAGGACCTCCTAAGCTTTCTTAGGCTAGAAAAAATGTCTTCCTGCGATTTTTTGCTGACTCTGCTGACTTTGGTTGGAGGTGTTATTTTGAAGTTGTTTGAAGGGGAATAATGGGAGAGTTCAGCCTGTACTCTAACATATTAGATCTGCCCCCCACCCCCATTGCACCTTAAGAGTCAAAATACTAGAAGATAAGGAAGTAGGTGTTTGTTTTTATGCTAAAGCAAAATATATAAAAAATATTATTTAAAAAAAAGTAAAAGAAAGCAGAAACTAGAGAGAAATTTAAGTTAAATTGAAGGCTTCATCAGAGGTACTCCTTGAAGATGTAAATAAAGGAGCTGCTGTAGTTATTTTTATCATGCTTTTAAAGGCAACAAGAAAAATCATTTCATGGAACATTCAGTCATTTTGTATTGCAGAGGTCATGATAAATATTTGCAAAGAAGATTACTATGAAAATAACTGCAACTTTTGTACCAACGTCTGTTACAGTGGATGAAGAGACCAAGAAATACTAAGAATTCAACAAGATCCTTTAAATCAGGGATCCTTAATATAGTTTTCAAGTCCTGGGCCCCTTTGGCAATCTGATGGACTCCTCAGAATAATGTCTTTAAATGCACAAAAAGCACATATAGGACTATGAAGAAAACAAATTATGTTGAAATAAGGTTATAAAATGTATTAAAGACAAATTCCTGGACATGAATTTAAGAACCTCTGATCTAAATGAAATCAACATACATTCTGACAGATATTAATTTGATCAATCGACACATTTAAATAACTGCTAATTGTTGGGTGTTCTGATAGGCACTAAGCATAAAAGGGGTAAATGTAGGAATAGGTAAGACTGATAAAGTATATGGGAAAACACAGGTCATTAATAAGGAATGAAAGTTCTAAAATGTGTTGACTATATAGAAACTTCAGGTCTTTATGTGACTGCTTTCTTCTATATGAGAACCATTAGGCTCTAGACATGGTAAATATGAATGATAGCATACATAATATCACAAAATGAAATGAAATAAAATGAAATGCTTAATGAAAAATGAATACTTTAATAGGCAACAGAAAGATCCTTTTATAATACAGATTGGCCCTTTGTTAATGTATTTATTCATGGTGCAGGATAGAATGTTAGATCTGAAGTCAGAAATCCAGAGTTCAGTTCTAGCTTCAAACACTACATGAGCCTGTGCAAGTCATTTAACCACTGAGGTAATACCTCAGAGTTATTTTAATTTATATATCTCTAATTATTAGTGATTTAGAACATTTTATTGATTTTATTAATTTCTTATTCTGAAAAGTGCATGTTCATATCCCTTGAACATTTATCAGTTGAGGAATAGTTCTTATGACATCAATTACAGTAATTTTAAAAGATATTTAACAGAATTTAATCAAATGTCATAATGACCAAAAGAGTCTAATAGCACCTTAGTTAGTGAACACTTGACTAATGCCAAAGGCAAAACAGATTTGGAATATTAAGATTTTATAAAATATTTTTAAAACATTACAAAGAAGGATGGTGAAAGATTGTGAGCAGAATTGCCCCATAAAGCAAAGAGAAGTAGTGGTAAATAAAACCTATTTAAAGAAAACTTGACAAGAGACCCAATTATGCAAAGTCTTCTCAAGAGTATTGAAGGATGAAACTAGAAATACAACAAACAGAAGGAAAAAAAGACATTAAAACCACTTTCATTTATAACAAATAGTCTTTCCCATAGAGGTTAGGAGAGCCATTACATTTGGACTGTGGTATCATAGCCCCAGATGCACATTTTTAGGAAACAGAAATGAAACCACAGAAATTGAAGACAGAAATAGCATCTGGAATAGACCAAATAGACTAGTTCTGTGTTGGAGATTATACAATTGTATTTACAAGACTATCTGAAACACAGGAATGGCATAGAAAAAAATACATAGATCTTATCTGAATTCAGAAAAAAAGATGCCAAGCGTGTATCAACAACTAATGACCTAAATGCCTTTTTTTCACTTCTATCTAAAATTGTATAGCAATTATCTGCATCGAACATCAAGAACATTTTTGTTATGGGCATTAATAGATAACAGGCAGGGTGCTGCAATGATATTTCACAGTGAAACCCATTTTACCCTCATAAAATGGACAAAAGATGTCAACAACAGAATATCCCACGGTGGTTTTGGTTGTTAATTATTTTAAAATTTTGATTCCAAAAAGCAAAATACTGCCTTAAAGTGTTTCTTCCAAAAAGACATCTCCCATTCACACATCAAAATCATTCTAGACTTCTTGAAAGGTATAAGAAGAATGAAACGCTTATTCCATAGTCATCTGAGAGTACAATTGTCTATGGTGCAGGATGCTGTGATGGAGGAGATGAAGTGAAAAATTTAAGGATTCCCCATGAATGGTAAAGTCTAAATACTACTTTTTGTTCAAGATATCTTGGTTCATTAAGCCATGGAGCATTACAGAAATTCTTGGAAGAGACCTATAACAACTTAAAAGAACTTGATCTATCTACTCACACAGGAAAAACACAACAAAAACAAAAACAAAAAAGTGAATGAAAAATGCTTGTTTCCCAAATTATGATGGGTAGTCTTTCAGAGTTCATGTATCTCTGTAAATCTTTCTATTTGTCTTCCTGTATCTGTATCAAAATTTGTATCTGTGTCTATTTGTATTTGTATATTGACATCAATATCTACATACATATGAAAGACAGGGTGTAAGGGGTGAACCAAGGTTGTTGAGAACTTGATCTCTCCCTTAAACTCCTCCAAATACCTCTAAATATGACTCCAATCAAAATCTAGAGCAGCAGAACCACTTAGTAAAAGAATGAAACAAATGAATGGCTTGTAATCTGCCTTATTAATCTTTTGACTGGAATTAACCTCTTAACTGATAAGACCTGTATCTTGATCTAATTGAAGATTTGTCTACTTGAGTACCTTGTGGTTCTGAGAAATATGTATATTTTCATTTTTCTCTTTCAGAGGATGACATAAATCTCTTAGACTGAATTCCTCCAATAATTTGTCCAGTTTTTTATCTTCCTTTTTGTTTATCTTTCTGTTAGACTTGTCCAGATCTAATAGACATGCATTAAAGTCTCTTAACAGCTGTTTAAAAAAATCTGCTACTACCTATGTCTTTTTACAATTCAGTTAATGTTTACTAATTTAGAGGCTACAACATTTATTGAATATAAGTTTAATATTTATATTATTTTATTGCCTGTGGTCACTTTAAGTATTATGTAATTTCCTTGATTACCTCTTGTAATTTAAAATTTACATTTTGTAGAAAATATAAATATATAAATTATATAAAATAAAATTTATATTTTATAGCTCCTGATTTTTTGAAATAATTTATGACAATATTTTTCAGCCTCTTAATTTTGTTTGACATGCTGTCATATCTTTTAAACATTTCTTATATATAGCAGATTATTGGACTGTATTATCTTAAATGTTTTACCTTTTTCTGGTTTTATTGGATGATTTAATTCATTTACATTTAAGATTACGATTATTTTTTTCTCTCATGTGTATTTATTTTATATTAATTTTATCTTTCTCTTGAAAATCAGCCTTTCAATCTTTTAGTTAGTTTTTCTTATATGACTTTAATGCTAGCCTATACTTTCACATGCTTCTCCATTTTAGTTGCTCTTTCCCAAATTTCTTGATTACTTACATATATATTTTGTCTTTTTTCTCCATTTGTTTAATTCTCTCTACTCTCTACTTTTGATCCTTTCTTTCTTCTAACCAGATAAATGCATAGGTCAGTATTATCCTTCTTTCTTACATCCCACCTCACACAAAAACTTTGCTTAAGAGACACAATCTTTTGTAGCATTCCTTTCTAAGAAATTTCATTTACTCTTTTTGTTGTTGTGTTTCTTGTAATATGTTCTCCCTTGTGTTATCTTGTGATATTTTTTCTCTTTATACCCCCTTGTTAGAGATAGAACTTACCAAATTTAATCTTACTTAAGAGTTCTATTTCTGTTTTTTTTCATTTAAATGACTTACACCAATCTCCCTTTCCTTTATGATCCATTAATTTATTATTGTTTTGGTATTTTGTAGACCTTTTCTTTCCTTCCTTCCTTTCTTTTTATTGTTGTTCCTGTGCCTTTCTTTTCGAAATATCAAAGCTACATTATACCATTAAGAGTCACCACTTTGAATTCTTAGTTATAATCCTGGTTCTATCCCCTTCTTTAACATGACCTCTCCCTATTCTTAGTGCCAGTTTACTCTGTCTCTAGTCACTAAATTCTACCTGTCTTTCCCTTTCTCTGATGATGGCTAATTGCCTCTTAGGACCAATATATGTGCTCTTTTGAAGTTTGTTGAAGTCTAGAAAGCATAACACTTTTTTGGAGGGGATGATCTTTGATTCTGTCCATTCTTTGCAGTTGGAAACCCAAATGAGGTCTATGCTTCATCATAGATGTAGCCCATCCCTTTCTAATCCCTCATTGGTATGTTCTCTCGTAGCACTCTTTCCTTTTCTTTTACAAGCCCCCTATCCCACCCCTTTCTTTCAATTATTTTCATCCTCCTCTCTCACAGTCAGTCATCCCTTTTCCTTGAATCATGCTGAGGGATAAGTTAATTTACTGTTTTTTTTTTCTGGAACAAGCAGTGCTTGAAAGAAGCTGTCAACAATCACATTGAAAAACCTCTAATAGTCATAGAAATGCAAATTAAAATGACTCTTAGTTTCCACTTGACACCCATGAAATTGACAAACATAAAAAAATATTAAAAAGCAAATGCTAATGTAAGTCTTGTATAACAGGACAACCTTAATGTTCTTTGTGGACTTGGGAATTATTTCAACCATCATGCAATGCAATGTGGGATTCTGCAATCACAGCTGTGAAAATGTGCATACCCTTTGCCTCAGTGGTGCCATTACTTTGGGAACTATACCCCAAAAAGTTTATTGAAAGGAAAACAGACCTTAGTTGCACAAAAAATATTCCTATCAGCACTATTTGTAATAGCAAAAAAACTGGAAACAAATGAGGTATTGAATGACTGGGGAATGGTTGAATGGTACTGTATATGAATGTAATGGAATATTATTGTACCTTAAGAAATAAGAAATGTGAAAAATTCAAAGAAATATGAGATGTGCTGCAGCATGAAGGAAGTAGAATCAAAAGAACAATATGTACTCTGGCTACCACTATGTAATTAAAGACAGCAATAATAGCAACAAACTCATATTAAATACACAGAGGGTCAAAGCAGATCACAGAAACAACAAGGATGATGTAGCAACTACTCTGTTAAAATTAGTATACACATTAAGTTTGGGTTGAAGTTAATAACAGATTTAAAAAATACATAGTTTACAAATGTAAAGCACACATGTCAAACGCATGCAAGGACACCTGTTTTCCATGGGCAATAGCTGGGAGAAAGGGGACAGAGTAACTACTTGGAGTGTAACATCTGTGCAAACCTTGAGCTACCAGCTTGTCCGACTTGGCATGCGCTAAATTGACCTCATTCTGGAGCTGCTAACTCATTAACTGTATATGGGCAAGCAAGACTGCTGTCCCTGCATGTCTTGGCTGTTCCCTATTACCTTTCCAGATTCCTATCTGATCTGAAGATATTAGTCAGTTCCATAAATATCATAATATCAAATGACTCTAACTCCTCCTCCCTCTACTTCCCAACTTCATATCATATTAAAAGGAGGATTCACTCACATATAGGTTAAAGTACATTTGCTGAAACAGAATTAAAATGAATAGAGTAGTGTTTCAGGATGGCAGAGTGGCATGTCTCATTATTCTCATGTGGAATGGGCAGGCATTGCACACAGAGACTTTGGTGGAAATGTGCTTCCAACCATCTCCTGCCCTGATCTCAAAGTCATAAGGGAAAGGAGGAAACTGTCTCACTGCATCCCTGTTCTTGGTTGGCAAGTTAGGCAATATGCTTCTTGCCTGGCTCTATTCTCAACTCCTAGTAATGGGGCTATTTAGTTACCTCAACCAGATGCCCCATTGGACATAGTCAACATTTTTCTTTACATCTATTCCTAAAGTATCACAATTGCTCTTGGGTCTCTTAGTGAGCACAAATGTCCTCATCAATATTTTCCTTCTTTCCATGTCTTAGGGCTTCTTGAACCCCTGACCAAATACTCCCAGAAACTTGAGAATATAAATTCTGTGATCATAAAATTTAAAAATTCCCACTAGAGCTTCTGACCTTTCATAACTGTCCAATTGTGGCTCTTTATGGTAGTCTCCTTTTAGGTTATCTATTCTATTTTTCTGTGTCCCTTTAGTGCTTAATGATGTGAAGAGTGCAGAGATAATTTGTCATTTACACAACAGGATTCTACTGTACAACTTTTTACACTAATATAGGGAAGGATGGAAGTCTTATAAAGGCAAAAAACAGTACAACAGCTATGATTGCTGTTGTTGCTGCTGTTGCAGAAGCAGCTGATGTATAAGAAATAATGTTACGAAATTGGAAGGTGATGAATTTATCTACTTTGCTTAGCTATTTTTCTTTTTCAACTTCCTTTCCATACTGGTAGAGAAGAACTTGGAAATGCATATGGTTTCATAGCCCCAGCCTCTAAATTGTTCCAGTGATTTTTTTTTATAGTCTCACGTTTAAGTTTGGGGATCATAGGCATTCTGTTAATAAGTGCCTACTATGTGTGAGGAACTATGTGCCAGGCACTGTGCTAAGCACTGGATAGCATCCCAAAAGAAGCTAAAGGAGAATTTCCAAGATAGAGGACCATGGTCTTCAAAACAGTAGTGCACATAGAATGTCAAAAGAATGTACTCTGGCTGGATTTTTATTTTTTTAAATGATGATGTTGTAGTATAGTGTGGGTCATAGGCTTGGCTATAGACTAAGAGTCATCACTTTGCCTTAGTCAAGGAGAAGCTTTATTTTCCTTGCACCTTAGCAGATGGAGTCCAAGAGTAGAGCAGATGGTCCTAAACAGCTGAAGTCTTAAACATTGTGTTTTCCTGACTTCTTTGGTTCCTTCATGGTAATCACTAAATAAACCTCTTATTTCATTGCCTGGTGCCAGACATAAATAAAACCAAATCTGGTGAGATAAACCATGTCAACATAAGACTGTGTATCTTGTTTATTGTAAATTACTCTTGTAATCAAAGTAAACTTGCTAGGTAAGTATAGACCATGACCAGATTTTTTTTTTGTTATAGGGGAGCCAAATTCTTTTAGATACTGATGCTGACATTAAATGAATGAATGGATAAATAAATAAAAGATAGCTTAGTATTCCGGCAGAGTCAGAACAGACACTTCCTCCTACCCACAAAAATTCAGCTGATGTTTGCAGCATAAGCTAATACTGAAGTCAGAGAATAATATGCATCTTCCCTTTGTTTTCTTTCCCACTGGAATCACCCTAGGCCAGACCCTCATTATCTCTTGCTCAGTTTATTGCAATGGTTTCCCATATATGCTGACATATGAATTTTGCTAAACCTACCTCTGATCATGTCATTGCCTTAGTCAAAGTCTTTCCATGATCTCTTCTTCCCTGAGGGATACATTCAAACTCTTTAACTTGACATTCAGTCTTTCATGATCTGGTCCCGATAAACTATTCCAGCCCTATCCCCTTCCACTCCCTTATATTAGCTAAACTGGATGATTTGCCATTCTGGACAAATATATTTTTGTTTCTTCTTTTGCTGCCTTTGATCAAGTCTTTCCCTTTGCCTGGTTCTCTCTTTTCCCTTTGGCATGGCTACCTACACACACACACACACACACACACACACACACACACACACACACACACTCACATACTCTCTCTTTACCCTCCTTTCTCATTTTTCTTCCTTCCATCACTCCTTTCCTCCATCACTCACTTTTTTCCTTCCTTTCTTCTAAATATTTCCAAATATTATATTCTTATTCTATGCCATGCTAAGTACTGGGGAAACAAGGCAGCAAAATCCTTGTTTTCAAGGAGTTCGCTATCTAATGAGAGACAATAGACAAACAAATATATACAAACTAGCTAAATATAGTAATTAAATAGGAAATAATCAACAGAAGTGAGATACTCAAATTAAGAGAGATTAGGAAAGAATTCCCATAGAAGATAGTTTTAACTGGGACTTGAAGGAAGTCAAAGAATTAAGGAGTGTCTCATGTGTGAATAACAGTTAGTGAAACTGCCTAGAGTACAGACATGTGTGGTATCTTGTTCAAGGAACAAGAAAGTCATCAGACCAAAAATTACCTGGATGAGTGGGAGGTGGGTTGGTATAAGGCGAGATGACTAGAAAGGTAGGTGGAGAAAAGGGTTAAGTTATGAAGGGCTTTGAATGCCAAATGGAGAATTTTATATTTGATCCTAAGGTGATAGGGAGTCACTGGAGTTTATTGATCAGGGGGTGTGGCATAGTCATTTCTATGCTTTAGGAAGATCATTTTGACAGCTGAGTGGAAGATGGACTGGAGGAAAGAGAAACTTGTGGCAGACAATACAAAGCCTAGACTACTGAAATGGTGCAAGTGGGAGGAAGTGAGTGCCTGCCCTGGGATGGTGGCAATATCAGAGAAGAGAAGAGAGAGTATTTAAGAAATGCTATAAAGGTAAATTGGACTGACCTTGGATACAGAAAGTGAGTGGGAGTTGAGGGTGGTATCAATGTTTAGAGCCTGGGGAGTGGAAGGATACCCTCAACCAGTAATGGGGAAGTTTGGAAGGTAAAAGGATGTGGGAGAAAAGACAATGAGTTCAGTTTTGGACATACTGAGTTTAAGATGTCTACAGGACATCCAGTTGAAGATGTCTAATGGGCATAGGGTACTTTTTTTTTCCCCTTTATCATACCTATTCATAAGGTGAAAGACCCTAATTAAAGTGAGATTGTCTTAAATTTTGACAAGAGATACATGTCAAGTCATGGTAGATTCAGGCCCCATATCACCACGTGAGTATTGAGCAAAGGGATACCCTTGTGCATTTGATTCTAGAATGTTCAGGTAAATTCCTGTCATGCTTAGTCTGATTGTGAATGACAAGCTGGTTGAAGTGTCTAGAAGGGAGGTTGCTCTGTTTTAGAAATAAATGGGTGTGTGTGGGCCAGAAGGCAGCCGTTCAGAGTTTTACATTCTTTCTCTTCCTCTTACTGTTGGAGGAGAACCACTACATTCCCACAGATCTCACTATTCTGCCCACAAAAATGCAAAAATTCTGTTTCATTTGGAGTGGTAGTTCCAAAAGTTTTCTGAAATGGGTGCAAGGAGGGAAGGGAGGGGGATATGTGTGATGAAGTCATATCTGCTAAATATTATCTGAGAAGCATCTAAGCTTGTTCTTTTCCTCCTTCTTGCTTGATACCCTCACCTAAACCTCCTTTTTCATGTTTTGTTCTTTGTAAGGGTACGTATGACTTGTTTCTTTTGTTAACAAGACCAAATGAGTCTGTCATGTCCATAGGAGAAGTGTAAGGAAATAATTTTTCTTGGCAACCATATCTGCATTAAAGCCTTTCAGGCTGTCTCCTTGTGGGATAGATTGAGTCCAAAGTCTCTCAATTGTTTTGGAACTTTATCAACACATAGGAAGGATTTTTGGTCTATTGTGCTCCATGACTTACTTCATATATGTTGGCTCAATAAGGTACTGGATGACTATGGATTTGTTAGTCCTGGGGTCTGCAGCTTAGAAGAAGAAAAATAGCCTTCCAATACATCCAATAATGTAGTGCCCAAAGATCTGGATTCATACTACAAGTCTAATCTTTAAGGCATCACCTTTTCTCCTAAATCATATTGTGTTGGCTTAATTTGTGTCCATTAAGTTACTTTTGGGAAATTTTTGAATATGGTTAAAAAAACTACTCATGTCTAGGTTTTGACATGTGTGGGCAAAAAACTCCCCAGCCCAAATACAAGCACTCAAGGTAAAAATATATATTGACTACAGGACAGTATTTTTTATAGAAAATGTAGGACATACAAACATTAAAAAAAAGGACTCACAGTAGTCCATGAATAATCAATACCGTCCTCTCTGGTTACCTTTCATCCTGGAGAATAATGCAGCTTCATTCCCATTAGAAGAAAATGTATTTGGAATTTCTACAGAGTCAAACTTTAATATTTCAATGAGTCCCACTTTTTCACTAGAGATCCACATATGCATCTGATTCTACAATGTTACCCTGACAACTTAGGCTCCCTTGAAAGAAAAATAAATTTTGAGGTTTTTTCACACTCTCTGATATTGTGCTTTAGTACTCTGTTGGTCTTCCAGTTAATGGGGTCCATGGATGTTGTGTTTTATTCCCCAAGAGGCAAGTACTAACCCAGGAATCCCTCTGTCCCACTTGAGAAGGTTTTATTCCTGAACTCTCCAATTCAGGATTCCTAGACAGGAAATTGTGAAGATGACACTGCCTAGGAACTTCCCTTTCTCTTGATAAAATGCTAGATGTTTAAACTGCCGGTCTAGGAAACTTTCTGTCTGTCTTCATGGGTCAGAACACATCAAATAATTATGTGTCTATGTCTTTGTATTAAAG
Source organism: Potorous gilbertii (assembly GCA_028658325.1). Taxonomy (NCBI): domain Eukaryota; kingdom Metazoa; phylum Chordata; class Mammalia; order Diprotodontia; family Potoroidae; genus Potorous; species Potorous gilbertii. The sequence continues at coordinate 407,627,464 of CM053769.1, forward strand.
CAAACTTTTGAAGATCCTGGAAACGATCTCCTCTTCAACTCCAGAACAGAAGTCTGTCTGCTTTTCAGATAGAATTTTTACCTGTCTTTTGAAAATGCAAAAAAAAAAAAGGCTATTTGCAAATTACCTACACTAGCCTAACATAGAAGAGTAGCTTTAATCCTCAAAGGTCAGAGTTCCAGGCCAATGGAAATACTACAACCTAATCTAATTGTTTCTTCCCCAGCTAATGAAATTCAACCCCACATCTTCAATGATGCATGAAAAGATCTACATTTGACAAATGGGCATGTCCACATCAAAGTTCCAGACAAAGACTCACTAACTTGTTAATTCAGTCTATGAAATTGATTAGGAAATTCCCCTGATTTAACCTCTTACATAAAAACAAAGCAAAACAAACAAAACACAGCTTCTCAGCTAGGAGGAGAAGTAGATTGACCGCTGGGCCAGAAGTCAGGAACACCTGAATTCAAATTGGACCTCAAATATTTTCTAGTTGTGTGACCTGGGCAAGTCACTTAACCACTCTTTGCATGATAGCACCTACCTCCCAGGGTTGTTGTGAGGAACAAACAAAATATTATTTTTTATTTAGCAGAGTATCTGGAACATAGCAACAACTCTATAAATGTTAACTCCTCCTCCTCCTTCTTCCTTTCAGTCAAAGAATTCAAGACAACAGGTATCAGAGATGGCAAGCCAAGAGCCTTCCTTTCAGTCAAAGAATTCAAGACAACAGGTATCAGAGATGGCAAGCCAAGAGCCTAAGAGAGAAGAGGTAAAGGGCAAGACTGACTGAGGCTAACCTTCTAATGAATTAGGTTCAAAATGGATTTGCAATGTAGATCACTTAACAGTTAACAAAAAGTAGATTTACTTAGCCCCAGCAGATATTGGATTAGGCGACTCACCTAGCTTAGGGACATCTGCCAATTTTGAAGGGCCTTAATTACTCATAGATGGGCCATTTTATATCCTTAGGCTGATGAAGAAGCCACTTCAATATGGCCAAAGTCAACCCAGAAGATATATCAATATAGGCATGTTTCGAGCCTTGGTCACCTCGACCAATTAAGTCCTTGAAAGAACTTCCACATCTTTCAGTGAAAGAACTGAGCTCAGCCAACGTGAGATGGTGAAAGTGGGGAACTGAAGGGCTGGAACCTTGAAAACAATCTTATCATAGAGGGTTAGAAACTCTCACTAGAAGTGTTTAGGTCTAAAGTTAGATGGTCATTTCACAGGGAGATTTTGAAGAGGATCCATGTTTTAGTGTAACTCCAATACACCTTAAGGTCCCTTGCAATTTGGAGATTCCAGGGTTCTGTGAAAGTAATTCTACAAAAAGTAGTGTCAAACAAATAGGGATTTTAGAGATAATGTATGTGGCCAAGAAGATTGTAAATAGAGTGGTACTTTAAAAACACTTGTTTAATTAAGTTTAATTAAATGTTACATGATTTTGATATTGAGCAAAGACAAATTAGTGGCATAATTATACTACACATTTCCCAACAGGAATAAAAAGTAAGATTGGTCAAGCAATAGCACTTTCAGACCTCAAATTAGATTATAAGGCAGTAATCTTCAATTCTGTTTGATGCTGAAAAAAATGCAAAAATATATTAGTGGAATAGATTAGATGAGGGAGAGTCAGAAACTATTGAACTCAGTAAGTCTGTGTTGGATTCATCCAATAAAATAGTTACCTGAGGAAGAATACTCAATAGCCAATAAAACTTCTGTGAAAACTTGAAAGTAGTTCACAGAAATCAGGTGGTGTAAATCATTTTGTTTCTCCAGGCCTCAGTTTCCTCATCCGTAAAATGAATAAGTTGGAATAGACTACTGAATGACTATATGCTCATTAGCAAAAGCATTTGTATTTCAGAAAAAGACAAGTAATGTTCATAAATACAGTCTATGGTCCAATACCCTAAAATCTGAACTTGAAAAGACCACAATAATCTAAAAACAAATCAATAGTGTGACTATAAAGGGTTATGCTATAAAAAATACTAGGAAAGAATAAAGGTAATTACCTCTCACAACTGTGCTGGGGAGGCAATCACAAAAAATAAACTAGTTACATGAAATTGAAATGTGTAAGTTATTTTCTCTTCATATATTGATTTTTGTCCATGGACAGAATTAATATGTGAAGGGAAAATATCATACATACACACACATATTTGGCATCAAATATCTGTGATAATACTCTGCTATCCAGGATATAAAAGAAATTCATACAAGTATATAGTCATGAGGCATAGCTCAGTGGAAAAGTGGCTAAGTGATATGAATAGTTCTCAAAAGAATTGCAAATGATTACCCATGAAAGGAAAAAAAATGCTCCAAATAATCAATAATAAAAAAAATAACGTGTCCCAATAACTCTGCTATGTTACCTCACACCCACTGCTAGGTATATATGTCCCAAAAATGTCGAAGGAAGAAAGATCTCATATGCATAAAAATATTCATATTGGTCATATTTTTGTGCTAGCAAAAGCAAAAACTAAAGAATTTCCAAACATACTGTGATGTGTGAATGCAATAGGATATTATTATGCTAATAGAAAAAAAATATCAAGTTGTCAAAGAAACATGGGAAAATTTATATGAATGACACAGACTGAAACAAGCAGAACCAAGAAAACAATATGTACATTTACTACAATATTGAAATGGGGGAAGAAAAAGAAAACCAAATTGAACTCTCTAATTATGATGACTAACTTTGTGTCAGAGAAAAGTTAAGAAAATGCAGCTTTATCCTTTCTTTACAGAGAGGGGTGACTATGGATATGCAAAGTTGACTATATTGTCAGACTTTTTTGATGTTTGGTTGGTTTCTTCAATTGATTTTTTACCCTCTTTCTTCTTAATCTTTGCTATATGGGCTAGATTTCTTTGCAGGGGAGGAAGAGAGAAAGGTTCATAAATGAATATGTTAATAAATAAAAGAAATAAAAGAATTAAAAAATCCATATTTTCATCATGCTTTAAGGTTTAAAAGGAATAGTAAGTTGTACATGAGATTTGTAATTTCATGTACCATCATCTTTTTTTTTAAATTATACTATGTTATGGAAAAACTTTCTTTATTCCATAAATTTAAAGCAACAACAAACATTTATAAGGTAATTTCTTCATAACAACCCTGTGAGGGTAGGTAGTACAGGCATTATTCCCATTTTACAAATGATGAAATTAAGGTTCTCTGGGAGCAAAATGATTTGTTCTTAGTCATGTAGTCAATGTCAGAAAAGAGATTTGAATACAATTCTCAAACCAAGTTCAAGTGTTCTTCTTACATTTATGCTGAATACTAAGCCCTTATATTTATATAGTTTTATTGTGGTTGTTCATTTTTTGTAACCCCATTTGAGTTTTCTTGCAAAGATACTGGAGTGGTTTGCTATTGCCCTTCTCCGGCTCATTTTATAGGTGAGGAAATGGGGCAAATAAGGTTAAGTGACTTGCCCAGAGTCACAACAGCTAATGTCTGAAGCCAGATTTGAGCTTATGAAGAAATCTCCCTGATTCCAAACCCAGTGCTCTTTATAATTTCAAAGGACTTGTTCATGTCTTTCCTGTCACCTTCCTCTACTAGTGCTTTACTTCTCATTTAAAATGTATATCTTTTGTATGGACATTGTCATATATGTGTTATTTCTATTATTAGAAGATGTACTCCTTCTGAGATTACCTTTAATTTCCAGTATATATAAATATACATGCACTTATACATGTATACATAAGCATATGTATATACATGACATTATATATACATACTAATCTTGAATGTACACAATTATTTGCATATTTCCTCCTTCACTGGATTTCAAACTCCCTGACACCTCAGACTATTACCTTTTTTTATATCCCCAACACTTAGCACAGTATCTGGCACTTACTTAGCATGAAAATAAGTTTGTTGATTGATTGACTAACAGTGAACCGACTGCAAACCATTGTTCCTCTATGCACCAGCAATGTGATTCCATTGTTGTTTTTCACATAATCCATGTCCTTGATTCCATGGGCTTTTCAATATACTTGCATTGTATCCTGTCCTTAAACACACTTGCTATGGGAAGTCTATTGGAATTGGAGCATTCTTCTGAACCAAAAAACCTTATCTACTGCTATTCCATGTTTATGGATAAAACTGTCTTATTCTCCTTGGTGAGTTAATAGGAAGGGAAGATAGAAAATTGATACTATAAAAATCAAAGAGAGAGAAATTCTAAAGGAAATGGTAATGGTTAGCTGTGTGGGAAGCTTCAGAAAGATCTAGAGGTATGAGGACTGAGTAAAGGCCATGAAATTTATCAGTTAAGAGATCATTTTTTGTGAAGAGAAATTTTGCACGTGAGATTTAGAGTTGGAGACTTTCTTTCTTAGGGATCATTTGATCCAATTCTTATTTTACATATGAGAAAACTGAACTCCACAAGTTAAATGATTGGCTTAAGACCAAGGCCCATTTGACCTTGTTGATGCCTGGTATCTAGAAATGAAATAATTGAAATTACCATATTTTATGTCACTTAGCCATGCCCTATGTAGGGTTAGCTGATGACTAGCCTGACCCAAACGTCTGCCAAGATTCTGGCTTTTATAGTTTTAAACTTGTTTCTTTACGGAAGGCATAAAAATCAAGTAAGTCACAATATATGGAAGGCAGCAGCTGCATAGAGAAGAATTGGTTGGAAGAGATTCCCTCCTTCCACAAAGGAAAACAGCTATAGATTGGAACCTGGTTTGGGCCCATTCACTAGAAGTCAAGAGAAGAGAACATGAAAGTCAGATCAGACAGCCCCCAAGTATACTATGAACATTTCACCTTAATTCCCAAAACAGACTAGAAATTTTGGAGGCAAACCTGATATATGTGGCCAAAGTGTATTGAATTTGACCATTTCAACATTTTTTCTGAATTAGACAGGGTGTCTTTCCAAGCTTTTTTCCACCTGGAAAGGAGCTACATTACACACAATACATTCACATAAAACCCAGACCAACATCAAACAGTCTTAATAATTCCATGAACAGCAAAAAGGGTAGAAAATTGGAATGATAGGAGTCTGAAATACTAAGTGTTAAATCTGCATTCATGGTCTATGAAATGTCCAG
>CM053769.1:407633108-407650374 GCA_028658325.1 Potorous gilbertii
GACCTCTCTCAGGAACTTGAAAGACCCCAGAATTGGAGCTGCAGAACTTATAATGCTACTTCCAGTCAAAGACAATATTGATGGCAATGAGGGATGTGAGATTCCCTTTTATGAGAATAAGTCACCTATGGATAATTGAGGACTGTGTTTGTGTGTGTGTGTATGTATGTATGTATGTATGTATGTATGCATGCTGTATATATGAATACGTTCTATCAAATAAAATTGCCTTTTCAGCAAAAGAAAGTAAGCTTTTCTTTCCCCCTTTTTTGGGAGATAAAGTGTATTTTTTGCGGGGGGTGGATGGTGGTCGAGGGAAGTTGTTTTTCTTCTTCTCTCTTCCCAACAGCTATACTGCCCCAATAGGCTAGCAATATTGCCCCGTCTCCTGTGCCAAATAGGTTGGTCAAAGATGCATTTTGTGCTGTGGTGTTCTATGTTTGGGGCACACCGAGCAACCGTGTACAATTGCATAATAACACACTTAATCAGACTCATTATTAGTGTTGCTTTGAAAACCATTCACTTTAGAAAGCAGAATCTGGGAGGCTGTACATGATGGTAAACACAAATGGGCGAGATGCCCAGAAGCGCAGACACACAAACATAACTGGGCAAACAAAATCAAATTCCATCCAGGGAGGCAAAGTAGGGAAAGAGGGAAGTCGGCAAGGCGAAAGGGGTACTATATTCACAGTGGCAAGGGTAGGCAAGAACACTTGGCTATTTCTTTCTGCCTCCTTTCTTTTTCAGCCTGTCTTGTGATTCTAGATGGACTCTTCTCTTGAAACAGTGAAGTGGGAGGCCTAAAGGAGGGAGGGAGGTCTTGTGGTACAGCGAAAGGAGCCTTAAACTCAGAGCCCAACTACTGTCCCTGATTTTGCCATGAGTTTGCTCTATGATTCAGGAAAAGTTGCTTTCCCTTTAAAGATTGCTATTTCTTCCTCTGTAAAATGAAGAGCCTAGATATAGAGGTGCTAAGGTGATTTTACACGCTGATATTTTATGAGTCTAAGATTCTTTCTAGTTAAGCAATGATGTTCCAGATTCTGGCAGGGTCTGGTGTTAGTTCACTGACATTTTCTTATACAGATTTTAGAGGGTTTGTGAACTTGAATGGTGACAAAATATCTATCTATCTGACCATCTAAACTTTATTTTTATTGATCTTTAACATTTAACATTTCCTTCAATTATTTTAATGCATTATCCTAAAAAGAGGTCTATAGGCTTCACAAAACTGATCAGATACAAAAAAGAAATGAGAATTCTTGGTTTACAGTATGTTTTATGACTCTATCATCTCCCATGAAAGATTTTGGATATAACATTATGCTTTTAGCCTTCCTTAGTGCAGGGGAGAGAGCATTGGCTTTTGAGTTAGTGGACTTGTGTTCAAAATATAACTCTGCCATCACCACCTATGTGACTATCATTACCTATTTAACCTCTCCAGACCCTGTTTTCTTAGCAGTAAAATGAGAGGATTGGACTAGATGATCTCTACGATCCTTTACAACCCTAAATATATCATCCCTTTTCTTTTAATGTCTTCAGTGGCTTGCAAAGGGGAATGGGAATGAAACTAATGGTCTTAACTGTTTGGGGAGAATAAATTTATGTGCTCTTGGGCATGGAATCACTATGTCTTCATTTCTTATGTGCAGTTGTCATTTATCCCAACCCTTCTGAGTTAATAAAATTTAGTCTCTGATATCCACAGAAGGAACCAAATGCCATGTACATTTACAAAAATAGAGAGAGATTGAGATCAGTTGACTGATGACTAGGAGGACAAATAAAAAGGAAAAGAGCAGCATCGTTCCTGCTGGAGGAGAATCCTACCTTGGGTTACTGGTATAAACGTGGGGTCTTAGAAACTATCAAGTAGCATTTGCTGGAACTACAGAATGCTAAAACTAGAAGAAACCTTGAGATCATGGAACATAGGATTTCAGAGTTTAAGGCAGTTTAGAGCCATGGCGCATAGATGGCAAAAGCTGGAAGGAGCTGTAAAACCATGTGTGATGGGCACTAGCACGTCAACACACTAGCACATAGTGCCTATGAAGAAAAACACCACATTACCCCCCCAAGTTTACAAAATACTTTCATCCGAACAGTCCTATAATGTAGGCATGTAGTGAAAGTATCATAATTCCCATTTTTACAAATCAGATAAGAGACAAGTTCAAGAAAGGGTCATGTAAGTGAGTGTCATAGTTGGGGCCTCTGACTCCTGTTGTCTTCTGACTACATCATACTGTTGTGAATCTCTAGTGGGTGTGGTCACACTTTTACAACCCTTTTGTGATTCATATGTTTCTTTTCAGTCATCAGACATCTGGCAGTCTCTCTACTGGGATGTCATTCAGCAAGGTAATAATTTCTGCAAAAGCAATCAATCAGCAAGGTAATTTTTGGAAGAGCACTAAATTACTAAAAGTATACCTTTGTGTAGTCTTAGCTTTAAAAACAGCTCCCAAGTCTTTTGTTAGTTCCTTCATTTTTTTTTTTTTGTATTTCAATGGGCAATAGATGACCATCCTCCAGGTCCAAAAATCAGGATTGTATCAGGTTGTTTTAAGGGTGCACTAAAACTTTTTGTTTTTGTCCTTGGTTGCTACCACACTAAGTACCTGCTTTCTGTGGTCAAATGGAAAGGCTGCTTGCTTCAATTAGACTCTCAGAGTGTTCCTTCCCCCAGGGCATTTAGCCACTTAATCTATTAACATAAAACACAAAACAAAATGACTAATTCTGACTAATTGGCCACTTCTAGAGTGAAGGGGTAAAATTCCAGGAAAGAAAAAAAATGTAAATATACTTCTTAACATGACTAAAATTAGAAAGGGCATGAGGAGGGAAAGAGGAAAGGAGGAGGACTTGGTTTTGAAAAATGCCCTCATTATTTTGTCCCTTTTCTAGAAATAGCATAAAATACAGAGTCCAGAATACACAAAAGTATGGGGGTTCAGTTTTGTGAAGAACTAGAATCCCTTGGGCACTCATGTTAAAAAAGAGTGCTATTGGCAGGGGACAATCATCATCATACCTTGTCTTTGCTCAACAGGGGAGAGTTAGGTGACCTTAGATGGAGGTTTTTTAATTATGTAAACTAAATTCTCTACTTCTAGCCATTAATATTTCTTAATAAAAGTCATTTTTAGAGTTAACTATTTAAACTTTTATTTGACATGAAGTCTTGTCAGGTTTATTATGTTCCGTACGTTTCCAGCAAATAGTAAATATTTTCATCTCTTCTGAGACTAGTATTTTATCATCTTTTTGCCTCTTACATGTATTGCTTCTTTTTTCCTCTTTGTTTGCTCTTTGCTCTTCCACAAATAAGATTCTAGAACTATTGATTTTGATCTGGAAGGGTCCTCAGGAGCATCCAATGCAATTACCTTATTCTACAGGTGAGAAAACTGAAGCTCAGGGAGGTGAAGGTATATCATTCATAGTAAATGTGACAGTTGTTTAGGAGGCTCAGGATACTGGCCACTTGCCATCATCCTTGAAGAAAGTATTTCTCTGGATCCTTTAAGGAGACCTATTTTTTTTCCCCTTTGACTCTTAGCAATGACTCATCTCTCTGCATTTATGACATGAGGTAATTCTAGTCCACAGTCACGTTATAAATATATCATAGGAAGCACAGAGCAAGTACGTTCAGCTTTGAAACAAAGACATGGTTTCCAAACAAACAGATCCAGACTTTTTTTTTCCTGAGCCTGAACATTATCTCGGCTGCCTGGGCTCTGTTTTTATTTTTAATTCAGAACAGCCAGGATGGCTAACTGTCCTGTTGTCTGCCAGCTGCTGCTCAGGGGCTCATTAAAGAGGCTTGGCCCAGTATAGGCCGAGTGCACTTAACAGATGGCCACCCATAGACAACTCTAGCCATGATAAAACTGCTTGCTGTTCCCTGACTCCCCCAAGTCCTATAAGCAGAATGGAGGGGCTAGCATTTTCCCACTCCAGAAAAAGAAAATGGTGTTTGGCAAAGCTACAGGGAGCACATCTGGAGAAGGCTAGCTTTCTGGAACAGGTGGGATCCTTCCCAGAAAGAATCCTGCTGGCTCTACCAGAAGGCTCTTAAATTTTTCAGCCTTCACTCATCCCACTGCTCTTCCTGAAGAAAAGTTGGGTACACTGAAGAAGGTGGCCTCCTAGTTCAAATCAGGTTGTGCCATGACTCCTTTGGACACAGACTTTCTCAAGAGCAGGCAAAAGTAGGGCCCCTGCTTTTGTAGTTTTCAGACCCTGACACTGGGTGAACAATACTTTTTATGACTGAAAGGAACTCATTTCTGGAAAGTTTAAAGGAGGGGACCCCACATTGGTGGCCTAGGATGCGAACCTCCTTTCCCCAAGACACCCCTACCAAACTGTAGCTTAAGACAGATTCAGAAGTTGTAATGGAGTAACAGAATGCTCTAAGCATTGCTTCTCAAATCAAAGTATTTTTCATTAGACGGATATTGTGGATGAGAGTGGTTAAATGACTTGCTCAAAGTCCCAAAGGTTTTAGAGTTTGGGATTCAAACCCAGGTCTTCTAATTCAATTTTCTGTATTCTCTATATTGTATTACACTAACACAATGAATGAGACTTTGGGTCTCAAAATACAGTCTAAGTCCAAGGAGATGACATTTGGGAGTAATAACAAATAATTCACATTTATGTAGAAGTTAAGGGATTGCAAAGCTCTGTCCACACAATCAACTTTGGATATATATTTCCCCCATTTGCAGATGAGGAAACTGAGACCCAGAAAGGTTAAGTGAATTACTCATTGCCACATATCTAGTCAATGTTTAGTGTATCCTTTTATCCAGGTCTCTTGATTCCAAGCCCAGTGTATATTTTGCTTTTAAAAGTAAAGTATCAACTTCAAAAGTATAAGACATGGCTATACAGCGGTTTATGGGGTCACAGAGTCAATATGATCCAACAGTGTGGTTTTGTTTCCTATGTCATTAATTCAAGACTAGTTTACATTAAGATAGTTTGCAAAATGAGAGAGATGTTAATCCCTTGACACTCTGCTCTGGTCAAACCACATGTGGAGTTCAGTTCTGGGTGCCATATTTTAGTAAGAACATTGATAAATTAGAAATATTCCAGAGGGGGGTGACCAAGAGTGTGAAGAATCTTGGAATTATGTCATATAAGAATCAATCAAAACATTGTGAGATGTGAACTGGAAGAAGAGAAGATATCCAGGGATCAGGTGAAAGACTTGGAAACTGGTTTAGATGGGGATATTGGGCCTGGAGGAGAGAAGATTTGGTGTTTTTTTTTTCTTTTGCAAGGTAATCAGGGTTAAGTGACTTGCCCAGGGTCACGCAGCTAATGTCAAGTGTCTTGAGTTCATATTTGAACTTAAGTCCTCCTGACTCCAGGACTGGTGCTCTATCCATTGTATCACCTAGCTGCTCCTAGGACAGAAGATTTGAGAAGGATATTATAGCCATCTTCAAGTATAAGAATCATGTACAAGAGGGATTAGACTTATCTGCCTGGTCCCAGAAAGTAGAACTAGGAGTAGTGGGTAGAAGTTATGGAGAGGCTCAATGCAAGGAAAATCAATCCAACAATATTTCAGAGGAAAAGATCTATCTTGGGAGGTGGTATGTTGATCCTCTTAGAGATCTCCAAAGAAAGAGGAATGACCATATATCAGGTTCCAAAGGCTGATATGTATTTCCTTCAAAATCACCACTAAAAACCAATGTACTATTTCAAAGTTCAGCTCAGATGCCATGTCCTTGGAGAAGTCTCCCCTAATTTCTTTGATTGTTAGTACATCTCAGAAGGCATATAGAAAACCTGGGACATTAATGTGTTGTTGGTAGAATTGTGAACTGGTCTAAACATTCAGGAAAACAATAATCTATGCTTATACAACTGTTTATACCCTTTGATGCATCAATACCACTAGTAGGCCTGTATCCCAAAGAGATCAAAGAAAAAGAGAAAGGACTTATATGTACAAAAATATGTAAAAACAACTTTTTATGGTGAAAAGAATTGAAAGTTGAGGGCAAGTCCATCAACTTGGGAATGACTGAACAAGTCATGGTATATGACTGTGATGGAATACTACTGTACTATAGGAAGTGATGAACTGGTAGATTTCAGAAAAACATGAAAAGACTTGCATGTAATATTGAAGAGTGAAATGTGTAACACCAGGAAAACTCTGTATACAGTAACAGCAATATTATGAGTGATCAATTATGAAGGAATTAGCCATTCCCAGTAACACAATGACTCAAGATAAGTCCAAAGAACTTATGATGAAAAGTCATCTACCTCCAGAGGAAGACCTGAGTGTACACTGAACCATCCTTTTTTCTCTTTTCTTTCCTTCCTTGACTGGATTTGAGCTCAGATCCTCCTGATTCCAGGACCAGTGCTCTATCTACTGCACCATGTAGGTACCCCTTTAAAAATTTTTCTTGCCTTTTTCCCCCTAATATGGTTAATATGTAAATATGTTTTGTGTGATTTCATGTGTATAATGGATTATCATGTTACTTGTTTTCTCAGTGGGTGAGGGAGGGGAGGGAGAGAATTCAGACCTAAATTTAAAAAAAAAATGAATGTTAAAAATAAATGATGAATTTATTTAAAAATAAATAATATGCATCCAACTTGTTTGTGTACATAATATATTCCTATCCCTTATCTCTGCCTCTCCCCCAGTAGATTATAAGCACCTTGATGGCAGGGACTATTTTATTTTTATCTTTGTATCTTTAGAATGTAGCATGGAGTTTTCTACACAGTAGACACTTGATAAATATTTGTTACATTACTGGTATAGTGAATCCAACTCTAGCCTTGAAGTCAGGAAGACCTGAATTCAAAATGGAAGTTTGTTAGCTCTGTGACTCTTGGACAAGCCACTTAACTTATGTCTGCCTCAGTTTCCCCATCTATAAATAAAAACAACCATAGCCCTTATCTCCCAGGGTTGATGTGAGCATTAAAAAGATTCATGTGTGTAAAAGACTTTGCACACCTTGAAGTACTTTAGAAATGTGAGCTATTCTCATCTTTCTCTTGAATGGCTTTCTCTTGCTGAATGCCTTCTTAGCCACATGGGGTCTGTCAGTTAACTCAGATGGCAGGGACCAGGAATGAAGAAGAAGGAAAAGATGGGGAAGTCAGTTTCATCAGTTTATAAGTTTTCCAAATTTATGGCAGGGAAAGTTTTGTTACCTAATGAACATTTGTTCTAGTCATAGAACAGTTGAAGAAATTGAGACCCAGAGATGGGAAAAGACTTGCCTAAAGTCACACATAGAATTTGCTGTGGATTTCTGCCAGTCTGCAAACCGCTGCTTGGGAAACACCTTTTGGGCTCTGAGCCTACATCTTGCTTGGAAACAAATGGCCCTGATGGTCCCCTTCAGGAAGGCATTTGCCAGGGCATTTCAGGATACTCTTTAGTGGGGAAGACGAGCCCTGTCCCTGCCAGCTGTCTCTTAGAACAGAAACTTTGCATGAATGTCTGACTCCAGTCCCACCCCCAGAATGTCCTGCATTGCTTCTGATATGCTTTTATATTAAGAAATTGTTCAATTTCCACCCCTCCTAAACAAGACCTTGCAGGTAGGCCAGGTTCTGCCACTGACTGAACCCACAGGATAACGGGTAATTGGGGGAGCAGGACAAATCTCTCCATTGTCAATCAGAGAACAATTTAGCCTGCTACATTTAGTATTGACTCATCTAGAAACTATAGGAACAGAAGAATGGGGTGAAGAAAGAGAAAGTTCCATAGCAATGGAAAATCTATTCCCTTCTCTATCTTCCAGACCCAAGCCCTTTAGGTGTGGCCTATTTGGATACCTTTATGCCAATGGGACTGGAACTCCCTGAGTTTGGGACCCTTCTACTGAAAGAAGGTAGGGCTTCGTTAGCCAAATTGGTACCAGAAGTTCTGATCCAAGGGACACACTTATTCTTGCTTATGTGTTCTAAGATCTGGGCCCTCGTTATTTACTTTCAGAAGAATTTCTTCTTAGAGAAGTAGTGTGGTTTGGTAGAAAAAATTCTGAATTTGAATTTGGAGGACCAAGGCTTGAATCCTGTTTCTGTGTGAATTTGGGTGACTCAATCCCTCAGAGACCTCAGTTTCCTTATCTATGAAATAAATGAATTGAATTAAGTGATCTCTAAGATTCCTTTCCTCTCTAGATCAATCTGTAATTGTGTCCCTTATTTTATTTTTTGAAAGAGAAACAGACAACTGCAGGGTCTGGCAGACTTAAGGTCAGTGAAATCTAGGAAAAGTATCCCCTGCTACTAATCTGTGATCTCTCTGAGAAGTTAGAAACAGATCAGGACCTTAATGAAATTAGGTGTGAAAGGTAGTATAGTCCAAATGGAAGGGTCTAGAATTTGAGGTCATGAAATCTTGAGTTCAAATTCTATTTGTAATGCTATCTGTGTAACCATGAACAAGTCATCATATCTCTCTAAGCCTCAATATTTTCATTTTCATAATAGCACCTAAAAAGTAGTGCGCTACAAGGCTCAAATGAACCAATATATGTGGTGTTTTGTAAATCTTAAAGTATTCATATGTTTGTGTATGTCAGCTATTCAAAACACTTTTCAAACTTAACAATGCTATATCAATGTCGGTTACTTGTATTACAGAAAAACCATTCTTCTTACCTTCTTCGATGACATTCATATTATATAGAAATAGTCCTAGACAAATCATTATCTTGCTACTATCCTTTTATAATGTTCTGTAGACTTGCTTTTTTGCAGGTGGATAAAATAAGTACTTTTTACAGTTGAATAACAGTAATAGTACATCTTTTGCAGGCTCACTTAAAGCATCTTTGGGGCAACTCCAGGAACAAGCAGGGTGATGAGAATGATATACCTCTCATTTTTTGTCTCTACATTTTCCTTGTTAGTTCTCTATGTTTTGAAAGTTTTTCCATTCCATGCAGTTTGGAGATTGTGAATATTTGGCATCTATCGGTTGTTATGGTAAATATTTTATCTGATGGATTGTGGGCAACAGTTTGGTCTGTGACAATACTCTGATTCTAAAAGTTTATTGGTGGAGTGTTCTAGGATATTTTGAAATATGTAATGGTAGAATGGGGTATGTCATAGTCCAAGAAATATTCATGAGCTTTTGATGTATAATTTTTGTCACTGGGTCATATCTTGATAAGTAGTCAGCACATGCTTAATTTCTACTGTCTACTATAATATTTTCCTAGTTTCTACCACTCCTTTGATTAATCTGCATTGATCACTAAGCCTGAGTTTCTTGAGATAACCTCTCTTATAATTTCTGGTAAGATTGACTTGGACCTGAATTATCATATAAACTCTCTGTTTTTACACATGGATCAACATACGTTAACTATTTATTAAGTGCTTCTTTGTGAACTGAGTTCATGTGGATATCATCTATTGGGAGCTTTTTTATTCTATTCTTGGATTTTAGTTATTTTATAGGCTATATTAGCAAGTAAAGTACTTTTAGTTATCTAATTTTCACTATTATTACAATACAGTAGGGGATTATGACACCAACAAAAAAACGTACATACAATATTCCATGATGAGTACATCAGACAGATATGAAACAAACGGCTATAAGAGGTCAGAGGGAGAATTCTTTCTGAGTGAAGTCATCAGGCAAAGCTTCCTGAAGGAGTTAACGTTTGAGTTGGGCTTGATGAGATGCTCAGCTTTATCTAATAGTAATGATAGTTAATAATTAAAAATAATGAGAACTGGCATTTATATGGGGCTCTACGGTTCATAAATCACTTAAAATATTATTTCATTTTATCTCCCCAACAACCATGGAAGGTAGGCACCATTTTACAAATAAGAAAACTGAGGCAAAGAGAAGTATAACCAAGGGTTATACGGGGGCGGGGGCGAAGCATCTACTATATATCAGTTACTCTGTTAAGTGCTTTATAAATACATCATTTTATCTTAGACTGTCCTCTCTTGGGCAGGACTTGAAAACAGGTCTTCCAGACTCCCCTGGACGACTTAGCTAGCTCCGATGATAAGGAGTCACTAAAGATATGTGGATTGATATAAACAGAGCCCTGGTCAAGTTGTTTATCTTCTCTGAGTTTCAATTTCATATGTAAAATTCAGTTACATCTGTAAAATAAGTGAGTTGCATTAGGTAATTTTAAGGTCTCTTTCAACTCAGAATCTATTGCATGATAATCACACATGAGCAAGATTATTGTGACAGAGGTCTGTAGAAGGAGACAGTGGAGCTGGGAAGTCCTGTTAAGTATCTATTCAGATCTAAGGGGAAGAAGAATGTTAATGAGTGTAGGGAGCTTGAATAAAAAAAATTGTGGATGTTCCTGATCCAAAGGACCAATTATCCTTCAAAATAAAATTGTACATTTAGACCTGGAAGATGCCTAAAAGTCCATCTGGTTCAGTTCTCTCATTTTATAGAAGAAACTGAGGCACAAATTGAGAAATAGATTTGCCTAAGTTCATACAAGCAGTAGGGAACAGAGTCAGGATTCAAACCCAAATCTTTTTAGTCCAAACCCAGTGCTCTTGCCTTTCAAAAGCGTGAATCTAAAAAGGGACCATTTTGTTTGTTGGATGTTGATTCATCTACTATTAAAATGTCACTTGCCCGGGCTTATCTTTAATAACTTAAAATGGAAATTGCTTGTTTGAAACCTCAGGCATCTTGTCATCAAAAGTAATATTTTAGCCAACTGAAATGGAGTTAGCAGATTATTGTATTTCCCCAACATTTGTTCGAAGACTTCTTGTTTGTTAGTTTTCAAATTTGGGACCAATTATCAGAGGATGATCTCAGGAAGGAGTGGGAGCACTGGACTCAAGTCAATCCTTATGAATTAAAGACAGGGATAAGAGAAAGAAGAAAATATTTTCCAGAAGGCAATGGAAGTCTGGAAGGTCATGTCCTCACTTTTCTGCACTTAGCAAAAGCCTCAGAAAGGTTTTGTTGCTTGTAAATGAATGTCATACTCCCGAAAGGAGAGAATGAAATAGGAAATATGACACTTTATCTATTCTTATGTCCAAATAGAAAATGTGACTCTGCCCGCATGCTGCTATTTCACCCTCCAGATGAGACCTCCATAGACGATGCCCAGGAAGAGCTAACTTCATCAGCCTAGAACTTCCTGGGACCACATGGACTCATCTTAACCCTATCTATGTCCAACCCTTCTATCATCACTCCCTGCCCTGTTTGAGAACTATTGTGAAATCAACACTACGCTTATCTCTGGAAAAGACATTTCACTGGACTGTGCACCATTCAGAGGACAGGCCAAAACACCCTTCTCAGGCCATCTGGCCATGTATGTCCACTCTCTCCATTCAAATGTAAGTTCTTGGCAGTAGTAATTATCTTGTATTCCCAGTGCTCAGAATACTAATTGGCATGCAGTAAGTGCTTAATAAAAGACTTTTCATTCATTTGTTAACACATCTAAAGTTTGGGGCGAATATAGCTTTGTATTTTTCTTAGAATCTCAGAGCAGGAAGGCCTTCAAAGACCAAATTTTAATCTAACTGATTTGCCCCCTAAGACATCTCCAACAATGGTCTTCTAACCTCCATTGGAAGATAATAGATGGACAACTCCCTAACAAAATAGAGTAATACACTTTTTGAACAACTTTCGGTTTTAGGAAGCTATTTTTTCTTATGTTACCAAAGTCCGCCATTTTGTAACTTCTTTGAGATGACACCCACCCACACACTTCCCATTGTTCCTAATTTTGCAAGTTGGGATCAGAAAGAATAAGGCTAATTTTTCATATACATTACAACCTTCAAATACTTGAAGATAGCTATCCTGTCCCTCCATAACTTTTCCCTTTTCTTTGTTAAATATCTATTTGCTTCTACCAGTTCTCCTATGCAGTGTTCTCTAACCCCTTGTTGCACACAGATTTGCCAACATTCTTCTTAAAATATGGCCCCAGAACCAAACACAATATTACAGACAGCATATAATATGAGGACAGAGGAGGAGGGCAAAGGATAGATGACCCTTTGTTTTGGGGTCCATGCTTCCATAAATGTGGCATGTAGGGTTTTTTTTGATAGCCACATCACACTATTGACTCAGAGCTTTAAGACTATTAAAAACCCTGAGTCCTTTTCAAATTAATTGTTGTTTCACCATACCTTGTTTCGCATGCACTCCCCCTCTTGCATTTGTTCAGTTTAAAAGAACAGATATAAGCTTTACATTTTTCCTTGTAAAATTACATCTCTTTAAGATTCAGCCCAGTTATTCTGGCCTGTGGAAGTCTTTTAGAATCCTGACTTCTCTGATCCAACATCTTAGCTCTTTTGAGTATTATCTGCAAATTTGCAGTGTCATGTTATCTATATTCTCTCTCAAGTCATTGATAAAAATGTTTAACAAAATAAAGTTGAGAACAGAGCCCTGTGGCTTTACTTTACAACAACTCACCTATCCCTCCAAGTTGATACAGATCCATTGGTTCTTGCTTGTGAAGAGAGACAGTAGGAAGTGGAACTGAATGTAAGAATAAGATCTAAGGTATATAACATTCTCCTTAGGCCAATGTTGCCGGAATTAGGTACTTCTTGAAAGAATACAGCTGACAAGTGGTCAAATAAATGAACAGTTTTCTAAGGAACCATATCAATGACCATGTTAAAAAATTCCAAATCCCTAGTAATTAGAAAAATGCAAATTAAAGCAACCAGTGTTTCACATCATAATTATCAGATTGATAAAGTTGGCAAAAAAGGAAAATTAAAAATTTTGGAAGAGTTGGGGGAAAACAGGCACATTGATATATTGACGATACTGTGAACTGGTCTAGCCATTCTGGAAATCAATCAATCAATCATTGATCTATTCATACCCTCTTACCCATACCACCTCTAGATCTACATATATACACCTCAAAGTAAGAAAAGAGAAAGAAGCAGCCATATATACAAAAACATTTATAGAAACTCTTTTTGTAGTGGCAAACGGATACAGGTTCAAGAACTCCCTATCTCAGAGGATTTTTGTAAACCATGCACTTTTTAAATCTTCATATACTCTAGAAATAAGAGATATTATGCTCCCAAACATATCTAAAGTTCACAGACATGTTTGATTTAGCCAATGTGATTTTTTTTTCAGAAGTGGAGAGTACTTTGCCCTGTCCTAGAATTATTCACATTTCTCTAAAGCCCAAGTTTCCATCATCACCACCAACGGATTTGAAGTCAGAGTTAAAAGTTTGGATCTTGTGTGACCTAGAACAAGTCACCATTTTGAGTTTTGATTTCCTTCACTGGTAAAATGAGGACTTTGAACTAGATGGCACCTTCTAGCTCTAAATCCTGAGGTTCTAAAATGTTTTGATTGCTGATT
Source organism: Potorous gilbertii (assembly GCA_028658325.1). Lineage (NCBI taxonomy): Eukaryota > Metazoa > Chordata > Mammalia > Diprotodontia > Potoroidae > Potorous > Potorous gilbertii. The sequence goes on from CM053769.1 coordinate 407,646,538, forward strand.
CACCAAACTAAAGATGATTAAATATCAAAGTTGTTTAGTATCAACTTAAAATTAGCCTATAGCTGGCCTTGTCCTCTGCTCTGAGGTGTCAAAAGGTATTTGCTGCATCTCCCATCTATCTCATCATTCTTCAGTGTATCCACACAATGCTTCATGAAATTAGGCGCTGCCTTACATTATGACTTGCAAAAATGATGTAAAATATCCATGGTTGACCACTGGGATCATGAAGAGGTCTGGCTCAGAACTCATGATCTCCTAATTTTTATTCATGTGACCATTGGTGAGTGACTTTATTCTGAGCCTAATTTTCCCCATCTGTCCAATGAGAAGGTCAGATGGCATAATCTAGTGTTAGGCACATTTTATTCATTGATTCATTTATTTGTTCATTTATTTATTCACTCATTTATTCATTCATTCATTCATTCATTCATTGATTTGTTTATTGATTATTTGTGGCATGGACTGGTGGGGGGGATCCTCTAGTGAGAAAATTTCCTTCACCAAGGTTTTGCAATGTATAGTCTTAGAGAGTTACTTGAGGATAGAGAGGTTAAGTGGCTTGCCCAGTGTGGCAAAGTCAGTGCATATCAAAGGCTGGAATTTATCTGTTCTTTTGACTTGCAACCTTCTCTCTATCCACTGTGTTACTTAGGTATTTAACAAATAATCGTCTGATCATATCTCTAAGGCGTCTTCCTTTTATTGGGTCTCTAACCTAAGGAAATTTAGTCCAGGCTCTAAGGCAAGAACTTAGGTTTCACATGCTGCACTGTGGTAGAGAATTCTCCAGGCTGCTGGAATGCCCCTCAAAAAAAAAAAAAAAAAAAGGAATCTGTTCCTTTTTACTCCTGTAAATGAATAGCTCTTTCATGATCAGGCCTCCTTTGGCTCTCGTGCCACAGGACAGACAAAAATGGGGGAACTCTTGTGTGATGTTTAGGCCCTGCAAAGGCCAAGAAAAAAAGGCAAGTAGAAACCAACATCTCAAATTCAGCCTCCGAGCTCCAAATGACCTTCCCTCACCCCCCTTGAAATGTCTGGAAAATCTATAATGGGCAGATTTTATGTCTTCAAAGTTTCCGGCTCAAACTCTCCAAGTGCTTTATTGTTTGAGATGGAGGCACTCAGCAACGGTAATTGGAGTTTCTTTTGTCTTTCTCTTGAAAGGCCAAAATATTTTTATATAGCTGCAGACAAAGCAATCTATTTAAAACAAACTCAATGCCTTGTACTTCTCACTCATGAGGGAGATGGGGAAGACGTGTCTGTGTCTGTGTGCATTCCCACAGCAGAGAACTATATTTTTCATGGGGATGGCCTCACTTGCCGTTGAACATGTGGGGGTGGACAGTGAGATGAGGAAGGTCAGAAATGGTTTTTAAAATGCAAAAGAAAACATTTTTTTCTCTCTTCTTGTCTTAGCACGATCTATTTGAATTGAGGTACCACCTGATTGTTTTCCCTGTTAACCTGGCACTCTGACTGCATGTTTCAATGGCAACTGTGTCAATTTGGCGGCTTCACAAATTTATTTTCTATTTGGGTTAAAAAAAAACTGCTTCCAAAGCATGTTCTGAGTTTTTCTCTTCTTGTCACATATTCCCTCTAGTTTATCCATCTGTGCAGAGTTGGAGATGAGTTCTTCTTGAGGACACATCTATACGTCTCCGATTTGCTAGTTTCTCTTTGAGATCATGGCATCGAGAGCCGTAAGGGACCTATGAGATCATCTTTACACATATTTATATAGTACTTTAAGATATGCAAAGTACTTTAAATAGACCATCTCACTTAATTCTCACGACCACCTTGTCAGAGAGGTTCTGCTGTCCTATCAAAATCTTTATTTTACAGATGAAGACCTTCAGAGAGGTTAAGTCATGTGCCCAGGGTCATGGAGTTAGTAAATATCTATGACAGGACTCCGACTTAAGCCTTCAAAACTTTGAGCTGAGGCTTCCTAATCCAACCTTTTCATTTTAAAGATAGGAAACTGAAGTGCAACTTGACTTGTTGAGGTAACAGGTAGTGTCAGAATCGAGATTTGACCCTAGTTGCTCAAATTCTACATGCAAGGCTCTGTCCATTACACTGCACTGTAATTTTCCTCAACATTAATAACGTATGGCCATGTGAGTTTTAGAACAAACAAATAAAATATCTGGGGGCTTAATGGATTTTAATCTTGGAAACATTTTCAATTTTTTTTTTTTTTTTTTACTGTTAGGTTTCCAATGGCCTGCCTTCCCCATTCCCAAAGTTTTAATGATTGTTTTAGCTAATGGGGAGGAGATGAAGAAAAAATGGAAGGGAATTAATAAAGTCATATCCCATGTCTCCTTTGGAGGAATTTACACCACGCTCCTGAAGAAGTGCTTTGTGCTTTGATTACTTAGTGAAGGGTCAGCAATAGGGAGACTGATTTTTTTTAAACCTCTTTCCTATTCAAATTTCAAACTTTTAGACCCTTATACATTTCCTGGGTAATGCTTTTAAATCTTTTTTTCCCTGTGAAATCTTACTTGCCAAGTGTTATACTTCCTGAAACCATGGGTTTATGATAGTGTTAGGGGATGAGAAGAAAAGGAGGGTAGGGAAGGGACCACTTGTATTCCAAGTTCTTTGATCTTTAGCTGATACCTGTGTTTTGAGGCAGGTTTCATTTTCTTTCCTCAGATTCAAAGACCTCAGGGTTCTTGACTTCTTTAGAACCTGTTAGAGTGACCTATTTAAAGATTTGACCTGCTTACCAACCTGCCATAGCTAAATATTTTTAAATGGCTCCTTGATAAACATATCTCCAAATAATGAAAAGTGATCTGAGTTGAGGAAGAGAACAGTCTAGATTGCATTTAGGGAAATTTATGCTGTGTTTTTAAAACAATTCTGAGCTCAGAAAAGACTATTTTTCAAAACACTAATGCTTTCCTGGTCATGCTGTTTGATTGTAAATTTTGGAAAACAGGATATCTGAGCAATCAGAGTTGGAGGTATCTCAAAGTGTAGTGGAGAGATGTCTAGTGGGTGCAAGTAGGATGTGGCACATTTCCAATGAGTGGGAAACCATTAAGGAGAAGAGACTAGCTGGTCATTTGGCAGGGGGAAAGATTACAGATGGACAGTATAAGCCCTCCATTGGTAACCCAGAAAACTGAAAAAGACCTTTCAGAGGAAGCCCTTGGGACATTGGGTGGGTTGTCTTTTGTAGACTTTGGGTAAGAAACCCAGAGGATAGGAAAGTCTGAATGTGTTGACATGTGCATGGATGGAAGAAAGAAGGATTAACCCGCATTAATGAGATGGCAGATGTCTTGACTCAATCTTTCAATCAACAAATATTTATCTTTATGCCAGGTACTGTGCTGGACTTTGGAGAAATAAAGACAAAAATGAAATGGTCTTTGAGTAATACTGTGGAAAAAGAAGACCTGGGTTTGCTTTCTACATGCATGACTTTCAGCAAGTCATTTAACCCCTCTAGGCCTGGTTTCCTCATGAGTAATCTGAAGGATTTAGATTAGATGGTCTATAAGGTCCTTTTGACCTCTAATCTATGACCTTTAAGTGGGTTTGCATTCTCTTTGGGTAAACTACATGTTAATGTGTGTATGTGTTTGTTTGTTTGTGTGTGTGTGTGTGTAATTTCAGAGTGTAGATGGAAGGTGTGTTTGAAGAAGAGCTGACTTGCAAAATTTGAATAACCAGCCCTTCTTTTCCCTGCCCCCAGCCTAGAATCATGGAATCTATAGTGGGAAGAGAACATTGAAACCTAACATCCTAATTTGGCAGATGAAGAAACTGAGGCCAAAGGAGGATACATGACTTGCCCAG
>CM053769.1:407650874-407686149 GCA_028658325.1 Potorous gilbertii
TATAAACACACATATATGTGCATACCTTGAATCCCAGAAACCTGGTCCTCCTGTGTTATTTGAACTTCCTAAAATGGCTTCAGAGACCCAAAAGTCTACCATTTCCAGTGATGTTAATGCTAGAAAAATCTGCCCTTTCCCCTGAATCCCTCCAAACCATACCATTTTATGAGGCCTGGTAATGGATTCTCTTCCCAGAATCAAGGAAGCACATATCTTTTCCTAAGTTTCCCAAATCTATTGCTATTTACTCTGAAACTCAGAAATTAGGTGACTCTGATGAGTATGATGTCTAAACAGAGGTCATGGAAGATCAAGAAGATAATATTTTGGTTTAAGAAGAGGCATTATATTTTTTTCCAAAGATATTCATGAAAACAACCAAGAGAACTCTGATACAAAACTTAGTGTTGGTAAATGTGGAAAAGCAGATTTAGATTTCCTCGATCTAAAGGGCCAGGAACCTAACAGTGATTAAGAGGAAGTTTGTATGAAATCAGTTGACTTTCCTAAAGAGAAAATGGATGCTACTGATCAGCCAAAAAGCATCCTGCAGTTTACAGGTGAGGAGGAGGCTTTTATCTCTGAAGAGGAGATAGCAAAATAGATGAACTGTGAAAATGGAAACTATTTGGGGAGAAAAGGGGGAAGATGATGGGTACTTGGTGGTGATTGAGCAATTATTATGGCGTCTCAATCATGCATCAATGGCACAGCTATAAAATTCTCCAACTGTTCTTCATTACTGTGGGGAAGTGCACAGATGATTAATATTTGATGGCCTCCAACTTGGTAGACCACTTTGTGTTGTTTCTTGGCCAAGGCTCCAGCTAGTCCCTTGCTTGCCCTCAGTGCTGGGTCACCCTAATTGACTCTGGGGTTTGCCCAAGATCTAGACTCTCATATTCTCAAGACAACGAAATTTGGAACAAGAAGTTTTTATGATATAATGGAAAGAGCACCTGGAGTCAGAAGACCTTGGTGAATATCCTACCTTTAATACTAGTTATGGCACCTTGGGTAAAGGCCTTCTTTCTGGCCCCTGGTTTTCTTCTCTTTAAGTTGCAAGGACTTTTCTGGGGAAAGTCAAAGGCCATTTGAGGGTATATTGCCTGACTCTACTATGCTTTAAATGTTTTGCCTCTTGTATGGAAAGCAAGCCTCTCAAGTGTCTGAAATCCAAAGTCTGAATTATTGTATAGTTTTCTTTGGGAAGATGTTGACTCATTGAAAGAGGAGAGAGATTCTCTTTATTCTCCATAAACTAGACTGCAAGTCTTTGATTGTTGTTTATTGTATAAATAAAAGAACTCCTATGTTCAGTGCCTTGATAGCTTGGATGCATTTTAGGGGAACTAATTTTTTATCTTTGAGTCAATTACACATATTGATGTTTTCAGGTTACAAGTGGGTAGGAAAAATGAGTCAGAGAGAACAAGAGGTCCCTAAAGTGTCCCAGCATCCTTTACATTAGGAGAGAGCTGAGAAGTGTGACTTTGGGCAAAACACTTCAGTTTCTTCTTCTCTTAAATGATCACACAGTCCTTACCTTGCTGAGCTATTGTAGGGAAAGAATTTTGCAAACCTCAAAACACTATACAAATGGAAGCTATTGCTATATCATGTTAAACAACATAGGTCCATAATCTTTGTGACAGTTCTATTCTCAGTTACATGAGGTTTTTCTCAGGTAAATGGCAAGAGAAACATCATCCTCAGGGCAAACACCTGGTACCTTCAATTCTTTATAGTAATAATACATTTCTGTTGTGCTTTAATTTGCAAAGAACTTCTTGCAAAAATCCTGTAAGGTATGCAGGACATTAGTACAAGTATTATTTCTATTTTATAGAATAGAAAATTGAGGTTGTGAATGGTTCAACAACTTGCTTGTGATCATCATATAGTTAGTAAGTGTTTGAGGTAGGATTTGAACCCAGATCTCCTGACTCTAAGTCCGGTGCTCTATATATCCCATCATGCTACCTGCTCTGTTGCTGTAAACAGCCTGGTGAACATATATATAGGCAGCAGGAGAGTCAATGTTGCATTAGTGTGTAATGTCCATGGAAAAATAATAACAAGAACTAACTTTCTTTGTAGCATTTTAAAATTCACAAAGCACTGTCTCCAGAACCATGAGATGGGAGTGGCTGCCTCTGTAGGGAGACTTTTGCTGACTACATGGCTTTTCTCTTGTCCTGCCTCACAGCATACAAGGAGCACTAACAAAGAACGTTGTCCCGGTAGCTAGGAACAGACCTCTTTGGGAGGATGATTCTCACTATTGATTTATATTTAATGAGATGTCAATTCAACTGTATGAATTATTTGTGGACTGGCTTTGTCTTCCCCAGGAGTATATCAGACCACATGTCTGACATCACTAGGAATGTATATTTCCTTTTGAGTTGGGGAATATAATGAAAAAAAAAAAAGGGCTTGGTATACCTGGATGCTCATCCTGCTTCAATCTCTTTCTGACCATGAAACTAAAGGCAAGTTCCATCACTCTCTGAACCTCAGTTTCATCATCCAGAAAATGGAGATAATTATATATGCACCAATACCCTAAGAGGGCTTTTGTGAAGAGGACATTTATAAACATGAAAATGCTACAAAAATGTGTATAATTCTTGTTAATTTCAGCATTGAAAATGGAAATGTCCATAGGATTGTAGGTAGAAAAATTGAAAGGACCTTAAGTGTCTGGACCAGGGGTTCTAAATTGGAAAACTGTGAACTTATTTTTTGATAACTATGTATTTGATTTTATGCATTTAAAACATTATTCAGAGAAGGGGTCCATAAATTTCAAAAGACTGTTAAAGGGGTCCATGACACAGAAAAGGTTAAGGACACCTGATCTCATCCAACTTTTTCATTTTCTAGAAGAAGAAACTGATAGAAGATTCCATGATTTGCCAAAAGTCACAGAGGTAGTAAGGAGCAGAAGTGGGATTTGACCCTAATTACTGTGGATTTTTTTTGCTACAGAGGAGTATTTGAAGACAGCTACTATCTACTTCATTGACACGTCTGAAGCATCTGTTGAAGAAAGGATGGAGGAGTGGAAGATTTTTTTTACTGGAAGGCATGCATGCCTTTACCATCACTTGTGTGTTAAGATTCCAAAGTTTATTCAAGACATCTCACACAATTATCAGGAAAAACCATAAGAGGCTATGAGAAGTTAAATCTTTTGCTCTAACCACGATCACTTAACTTTTCTGGCTTTCATTGTCTTCATATGAATGAAATAGTTGGGACTTGTTGACTTCTTAAATCTTCCTTTTAGCTAGAAACATTATTCTTTAAAGTTGTTATTGTGTCTCTTTTGCCAAAGATGAAGTTCACATATGAGGGCCACATTTGTCAAGTGGTAGGAGTGGATCAACTGTTTTCAGTTAGGATAGATTTGGAAGACCAAAGAGAATGAGTAGAGTTGGGAACAGCGATTGTAAAGACTCTACTAAAGATAAACAGGTAGATTACTGAGCAGTGTTGAGGGCCCAGCTAATATAAGAGAGCAGGAATTTGGAGTGGAGCCAATTGACTCCTTCCCAAGAAACACTAAAAGCAATGAAAAGATAAGAAACATAGGGGATAGAGTGCATTTGAGAGCATGACTGAAATGACTGACCAAGATATTTAGACTTGGAAGAAAAGGGAAGCCAAGAAGCTGGTAAACATGTGGTTAAAGCTCTCAGCAGGATACTGGGATGACTGAAGGACTCAAACATATTAAATACCTCACATGTGTGTACTTTGTGTATATGTGAAGAATTAAATCCAGCTGCTCCCTAGAAAAGGAACTCCAGAAATCATAGGTATATTTCTATTATTTTTCTGTTCCTTAAAGTTTTTGTACTTTTCAAAACATTATCATCTCAATGTAATAAACAAATTCAACAACATTTATTAAGTGAGGTGCCAAACTGGGGATGGTGGAGATATCAAGTTGAGCTGACAGATGAATCTTAATGGCATTGAGAGTTTAGCAGAGGCCTATGACCCACACACAGATAAAGTACATTAGAGCACTGTAAATCAGAGTTTCTTATGAGTTGTTACTAAATTTAGTGTGTATCAGGGAAGGCTTTCTGAAAAAGGCAGCATTTGAATTGGGTTTTAATAGATGTTTAGGCAATCTTGGCCTGAAGAAGAAAGGAGAAAGACTACTTCTTATCCTTCTTTGTAGAGGTGGAAGGGAGGGGGGCGGTCTGTGGGTATGGAATATTATCTGTACTCAAACTTCCTTGGTTCAATTTTTTTCTTCTTTCCTGTTTTATTCTTTGTGGTGAGAGTTGGCTCTGTGGAGAGGAGAGAGAAGTTGAGATTTGTAATCACAAGCAAGCATAAGCCCTTCTATTTATATAGGGTCTACTGTGTGTCAGGCATTATGCTAAATGCTTTATAAATATTATCTCATTGGATCCTTACAATAACTCTGCTATTATTATACTTATTTTACAGTTGAGAAAACTGAAGTAACCAGAAGTTAAGGGACTTGTCCAGGGTCACACAGCTAGTAAGTGTTTGAGGTTGGCTGTGAATTCAAGCTTTCCTGACTCCCTAGGTCCAAGCTTCTATCCACTGAACCATCTTAAATAAAGGTACTATTAAAAGAAAAGATACAAGTAATTTGGTTGAATGTAAAAGATGACTAGGAACTTAGAGTATCCTAGATTTATATCTAGAAGGGACTGCAGAAACCATCTAGTCAACCCTCTTATTTTATAGATGCAGAAACAGAGAACCTAAGGAGTAAAATGACTTGCCCAGGGTCAAAAAGATATCAGATAGTCTAGGGAGCACTTTAACTCTGCTCGTCTGACTCAGAACACATTAGTTTTTCTACTCTACCTCACTGTCTTCTATGGAGAAAAGCATGGAAGAGAAAGAAAGGAATTCCAGACACAAAGGTGGAGCAGCAGAAGACCCCAGGCTGCCCTGGAGATTCTAATAAGAAAGGTGTCTCATGAAGCTGAGATAGTTTCCCATTATGTCCTGATTAGACTAATTGGGCAAGAATAGCCATTGTGTGGTTCATAAATGGAAAAAAAATAAAACAAAAAAACAAAACAAAACAAAACAAAAAAACCACATCCCCAAACCCCACTCCAAGGGGAGAAGTGGTGTTGTAAAGCTATGAATTACACAGTGTACTCCCTGAAAGAGAAAATTGCATAATATGTTGTTTTACTACCGCACGTAGTAAAAATCATTCTTAGCTTTTGGGGCCAGAAAAAACAAGCTATGAAAAGGCACACACACACAAGTACAAGTTCACTGCTTTGGATCTAAAAAGGTATCTGGCAGGGGCTGGATGTGAAGTCCATGTGTTTTTCATTTAAATTAGTTCATGTAAGGTCCTTTTCAAGGGGAGGGGAAGTGGAGCTTGGGGGAAGTGATAAATCACCTTAGGAATTAAAGCTCATTGGAGCTTGGGAAACTCAGGAGCTAAGCCAGCTGGCTGCCGCTGCCAAGTTCATGAAGCTCAGCAGCCTAATGAGAGCTTGATTAAAATCAATGGAGAAAAAAATGAAACACTTAAAAATGGCACTTCCAACAAACTCCTCCAAGGCAAAGGACTGAACCTTCTGTGGTTATAAAATTCATTCTGTGGGCATCTTATTGTACACTATTGAGGGCACTCTTCACCTGAAATTTTGTTGTTGTTTAGTTGTGGAATGGTTTGCAATTTCCTTCTCCAGCACGTTTTACAGATGAGGAAACTGAGGTAAACAGGGTTAAGTGACTTTTCCAGGGTCACACAGCTAGGAATTATCTGAGGCAGTAGTTGAACTCAATTTTTTTTGACTATCCAGGCCCAGCACTCTAACCACTGAGCCACTTAGCTTTGGGGAAGTTAAAAGTCCAACAGGTAGGGAGTTTGAGGTAGGTGCTCAATGAATACTTTCCTCATTGCCTCTCCTCTCGCAAGAACAAATGTGTGTGCACTGAATTGCTGTTTTGAATTGATCAGTCCGTTGAAATCCTATACACAGACCAAAGAGCCCTGACATACATTGGATGCATGCGATTCCATGTGTTTTAAAGCTTGAATGCACTTTAGACATCAGACCTTTTATTCTATAGATAAGGAATTTGAAATTCAGAGAGACTGGGTCAATGTCACATGGGTGTATAATATAGATAGTAAAAACTAGAGACAGAATTTGAACCCACATACTCCGTCTCTAGATTCCCTAATTCTTCTCAGTAGACCATTATGGGACACAGGAAGACTATAGCAATGAAATGCCTCATTTTCTAAGGTGTTGTTCCCATTTTGAACCTTCGCGTATTTCCTTGCAATGAGAGGCTGCATGGTATAATGGAAAAAAATCTTAGATCTGTCAAAATAGGGAAGGAGAATGGGGTTCACATGCTGCTTCTGACAACTGCTAGCCAAGCAACCTTAAGCAAGTTATCTCTGTGAATCTCAGTGACTTCCTCTAAAAATGAGGCATAATAATCCTTTGCACTTCATCACTCATAGAGTGCCATGAGGAAAAGGTTTTGTAAAACAGAAAGCTGTTTGATTTAAATTATTACTGAGTTATAATCAATATTAACGATAATTTGGGAGAATGTCTCTTCCTCTGGGCAATTAGATGACACAGTAGGTAGAACACTGGGCTTGGAATCAGGAAACTTCATCTTCATGAGTTTGAATCTACAGATACTTACTGGTTGTGTGGTCCTGGACAAGTCACTTAACCATATTTCTCTCAGTTTCCTCATTTATAAAATGAACTGGAGAAGGAAATGGCAAACTACTTCAGTATCTTTGCCAAGAAAACTCTAAATGAGATCATGAAGAGTCAGACACAACTAAAATAACACAACAACAATTCTTTTCCTCTAGTATAGAGACTAACATCCTGAAAGACATACAATTACGTTTTCTCATATAACTGATTCTGATTATGCTGTTGCTTTCCTGGACTTTCTATTTTCTCTTTCCTTTATCATCAGGTGACAAGGGTGTTGTATCTGTTCAGGCTTTGTCTTCATGTTGTCACCCGTGCTACTTGCTAACTCTAAATACTCAGACTCCAGCAGGAAAATGAATAGGCCTTACCTTTCTCCAGAGTCATCCTGACTATACTTACCCACATCTTCTCACTAAGTTTCAAAACTCCCAACTCTGGGGTTCCACTCCTTCCAGTTCCTCTTGGCTATCAGTTGCCTCAGAGACCTATCCCTGAGCCTATTCAGAGAAGTAAGTCCTATATCCCACTGTACCCAGGGTAGATGGTCCCCTAAACTTGCCCAGGGTTTTGTACTTGTGCCAATTCATTGAGACATATACACTCACTGGGTATATTGGCACACACTCTCAGTCATGTACATTGTCATACCCATCCACTCAGCACAGATCATACCAAAGATACCCCTACTTCACAGACTCAGAAACTTCAACAAACTCCTGATAACTCAGCTTCAAACATGTCAAATCCATTTACAACAATTTTGTTTAAGTAAGTGAGGGCAGGCTTTTTCCTGCTTCCACCAAAAAAAAAATACCAGCATTAGAGAAAGATCCTGATCTCTGATAGTCCTGGGGTAGCCATCACTGCTGCCCTTCATAGGAAGCTATGATTCTGCTTTGTCTCATCCTAGACCTTCTGATGACTAAACTTCAACAATTCATAGAAAATACTTGTCATTATTTCTAGTTACTTATCTCTGGGAGTTAGAATTTAACAATAATAGAGGATAAAAAATAAATGTCAGTCCTCCAAGCAAAATTTTGCAAGATAAAAAATTTCAACTTTTATTTTGGGTCTGCCACTAATACACTGCATGACTACAGAGAGAATCCTTCTACCATTGGGGCCTTGGTTTCTTCATATGGAAATCTAGATTTAGTTTGTCACTCAGAGAGCATATACTAAAGACTATATGCCAGAGAGATCTGTTTGATCTCTGAGGTCTCTTCCAGTTCTCACTTTGGTTCTATGAAATGACTCTGTGTCCTGATATAGAGTTATCAATAGAATTTTTTTCCCCACCTGTGGGATGGTTGAGTAGGTTGAGGGCTGAAGTAGGAAATGTTGGCACAATACAGTCCCATCATGCACCCCCAAAATGTAGCACCACCTTTGTCTACAATGGGGTTGAAATGAAAGGCAAATGTCAGAGAGGGATACCTTAGCAATAGGCCCACAGCTTATGTGGCATTAAATAGGGCTGGGAGGGGGCCATGAGGTGAGATGAAGAAATGACTGTCACCATAAAGAGGAAATGACCTCCTCCCTAGGAAGGGTGACTCCCTTGCCAGCTCTTCTCATTCTGGAGCAAAGCCTCCATTGGCTCTCTGTTTGTTATGGCCCTATTCCAGCAGGTTGTGGGTATTGGATTAATCATATTTTAAAATGTTTCCATTGAACATCGACCAGAGCACATAATCAGTTGAGAGTCGTTTTTTTCTCTAGTACCCTCAAAATTCCTTTTGGAGTCACACAACATATTCCTTTCTTCTTTTTAGCCTCTCCTCACCCATCCCTCTCTCAATTTTATAGATCTTATCAACCTTAGGATGTAATACAGCTAATACATATACGCTATGTGCTGTTGTTCAGTCATGTCTGACTCTTCATGACCCTATTTGTGGTGTTATTGGCAAAGATACTGGAGTGGTTTGCCGTTTCCATCTCTAGCTCATTTTACAGATGAGTAAACTGAGGCAAATAGAGTCAAGTGACTTGCCCAGAGTCACATAGCTAGTAAAAATCTGAGGTCGGATTTGAACTCAGTTCTCCTGGCTCTAACTCCAGCACTCTGTCCACTGTGCCATGTTTGCTAAGTGCCTTCCTTACAAAAATTGGTGAGATAGGTAGCGTATCTCCATTTTGCAGAAAAGGAAACTGAAATTTTGTTTAACGAAATAATTTTCTCAAAGGCACACAGTTTATCACTGGCAAAGCCAGCACCTGTACTTAGGTCTCCTGACCCCCAGGCCCAACTCTTGCCCCTCTGCCATATCTGAAGAAGGGGCTTTCCCTGACTGTTCCTTATTTTTCTTGGTAAGAAGTTTGTCAGCTGTTCTCCTAAAAACAAACAAAACAAAAGAAAAAGTCCCACCTTCTCTGGGGGACATTTAATGACTGTATTTGATATTCCTTTTCTCCTCAGATATTAGCCCAGGAAAGTTTCCTTAGGCCTGGAGGAAATTAGGCAAGTTCTCAAAGAAAGTAGGCTGTGAAAAATGCAGTCTGGTAATTGTATTGAGTTCCTTAGGTCACTATTCCTCACTTCCAGAAACTCATTCGAGCAACATAAAGTGACTAAGGATCATGGGATTTCAGAGCTGGAGAGGACCTCAAATTCCATCTTGGCTGACCTCCTTATTTTACAGTTAGGAAATTGAAGGCCAAGGGAGGAGAATGTGACTTGTCTAAGGTCACAAAGGGAGTCAATAACAAAGATGGAATTTTAACCCAGATTCTCCAGCTCAAAGTTTAGTATATTTTCTACAAACTATTCTACCTCATCTTGAAGCGGGAGTGAGAAGATAGAGGGGAGAGGGACAGGGGGCCACATGATCAGAGAAATAAAAAGGTAACCTCCTTCCTATCTCTGGAGAAACCAGGGATAGTTCTGATCCAGGTGTATTATAAAAAAATAATCAAGTGAAAATCAAAAAAGCTCATACAGGGAATGGGAGGAGTGACCATTTCCTTAAGAAGTAACAGGCAGGGAAACTTACAGGTTATAAATAGATATTATATATAGACAGGAGCACTAAATTTGAAACCAGGAGACTTAGGTTCCCCACCATTTGCAGATGAATGTATTAATATTCTTGGTGAGTATCAGAAACATCGTACTCTGGTATCATATTGGTCCTTAGAGATTATGTGGAGTAATTCATTTATCTAACAGATTCAGAAAGGGATGTATTGTCACTTATCCTCTCTTGGAAATAAGAGACATGATTTCAAATCTCAGCCCTAGGTAGATGAAAATGAGCATTAGATTTCAAAAGTTTTGAATTCTGATTCTGCTGCATCCTATCTATATAGCCCTGGGCAAGTCATGTCACTAGAAGAAACTTCTACATAATGAGGAGATTATACTGTACCAATTCTAAACCTATGACCCTATGATTTTTCCCAGCTGTTTGACTTTGGGCAAGTCACTGCACCACTCTGAGATTCTCTTCCCCCAGTGTAAAATAGGTTGCTATAGAGAAATCATATTGTTGATAAACATTAAAGGAATAAAGAATGTCTTGAACTCTAGAGGGCTGGTGGAGAAGAGTTCTCTTGTTCCTTCCAGGTCAAGCTTTGAGTGAATGAATTCATAGACAAGCCTGTATCTCAGATAGGACCATCTCCTGTTTGTTTCTTTTTCCTTTAGTACAGAGTCTTATAAGATGGCAAAAGATCAGAAAAAAACAAAGGACAAGATTCCATACTAGAGGTTGCTGGAAGTTGAGTCAGCCTAACCTGGAGGAGTAATAACTTACTTGACTCAGACCAGGAGCAGATCAGACTGGTAACCAATATACCATGTCTTGCAACAAAGGCTCAATTGAAGTGAACTTCACTTCACTGGGGAGAAGGTTTGTAGTAATCCTTTTAAGTTTGAGCCCACTTTCCCCAGGCACCAGAGAGTAAAAGGAATAGTACGTCTCTGGATTTAGAGTGATGGGGGCATTTTTGGACTTTGACTTTGGCTATATCTTTACAGTAAATGACTTTTTCTAAAGTCTAATTCCTGCTATTTGGTTAAATGACAGGAGTGCTGATCGCTTGGTCAATGAATGAAATAGGGTTAGTTACTACCTGTAACTGATAACCGTCGTGAGAATGGAATAGGGGCTCAAGCTGATAGCATTAGAATAACCTGATAACCCTTAACAGATTACCTAGCATCCTAAGAAGAAGATGTAGCTGCTTCCTGGGGACCAGAGTTACCCATGGGAATGGGAGGTGGGGCAAGATCCCCAGGGTCCATATGGGATACAGAAAAAAATTCTCTCTGTCATTTAAAACCCTTCACAATCTTGTGGCACCCTATCTTTCCAGACTGATTTCACATTTAAGTATTTATGCACTCTACATTCTAGTCAAGTTGAGCTATTTGCTGTTTCTCATGTAAAAGTTTCTGTCTCCTGCCTCTCTCCCTTTGTATTAGATGTTTCATACTTTAAACTTTTTGTCTCTGCCTCTTTTAATTTTCATTACCTTTAAAGAAAGTTCAAATAAGGCCTTTTCTGAGTTTCTCACTTCTTACTCCCCTTATCCCCATCCTAAAATTATTTTTGCATTTTATTGTATCATTTATACTGACTTATTATGTCCTGTCCACACCACCCCCTGTTTTAACCCCAGTCATGACTAGAGGGTAGAGACTTTCATTTTTGTAATTGTATCCCCTGTGCATAACATGGATACTTCCTATCATACAACAGATACAATAAATATTGAACTGAATTATGCATGTTATTTCTGGGCACATATTGTCTTCTTCCTTGCCTTTCTTTATACTGTGTCTACTTTATTTTCCCCTCCCCTCCCCCTGTACCCCAGGACACATACACACACACACACATACTTTACCACCACCACATATCACATGGTTTCTGTCACATTCTGTTTTGCATAGGTATCCTTGTTGCTTTTAGGCACCTACCAGGAACATCTTGGGTCTAACATGAATATAACTGTGACTTGAGTAGCTCTTAAAGCCAACCTACCTAGCTGACGTTTATTGCAAATATTGACTGCTTTGTGATCCTAGGAAGAGATCATCCTGGAAACTTCTCCTGATCCTTTCTTGAGTAAAACTCAATACTGTCTATCAAAATATTTGGCAATAGAAGGAGTCAGTGGCCAGAGCACCTGCCCATTGCATCATTCGTCATTCCTATTACTCATCTGCTTCCTGAACTGCAGTAGAAAAGCTGTGGCTTAATATTCTTTCTTGTCTTCCACCCATACCTCCTCTCCAAACCAGTGATCTCTCTTACCATATTGACTTTTATGAAGCCAAACTCTTTCATGATTTTTTCCATCTATCCCTTTATTCATATTGAGTATAAACTCAGTTACCAAATTTAACTTATTTTACCTCAAAAGTGATTCTCTGCTTTCCTTCTTTCACTTCACTTTCTTTCCCCCTCTCTCCTCCTCTGTTCCCCTTCTACCCTCCCCTCTGCTTTCTTCTTTTCACTTCCCCTCCCCTCTTTCTTCTCCTTCTCTTCCATTCCC
The DNA here is from genome assembly GCA_028658325.1 of Potorous gilbertii. Classification (NCBI taxonomy): domain Eukaryota; kingdom Metazoa; phylum Chordata; class Mammalia; order Diprotodontia; family Potoroidae; genus Potorous; species Potorous gilbertii. The sequence continues at coordinate 407,663,105 of CM053769.1, forward strand.
TTCCCTTCTCTTCTTTTCTCTTCTCTTCTATCTTTTCCCCTTTTCTTGCTCCTACCCATAAAACTCCTCCAGATAGACCTAGAAAATGTACCAGATGGAGAAACACATAAAAAAGTTACAGTAATCCTTTGTCTGTACTAGGTTGGCATAGGAAGAGAGACAATGAGGTTCACTAAAATTGGGGATGGGGTCAGGGAAATAACATGCCTACACTGTAGTATCAAGAGAGAGGCTGGGCAAAAGAAGATCTCAGATTCATAATGAGATTATGTGATGGGAACAAGTAACAACGGGCAGTTTTGTCACTCATTACTCATTTCTGCATCACAGATTGAGGGTAGACTTAAAAGAGAACTTATACTTAAGGACAACATTCCCTTCTAGTGAGGCTTTGGATCAGGTATCAGAAGCAGGTATCAGTGTTTCTATCCCCCAAGAGCAGAATTAGATCTCAGTTCTATAATATAGCCAAAGGAATAACCACAGCAGATCTTCCCTCCAGAGGTATGGCAGAACCTAGCCCTAAAATCAGTTCTAAGATTGAGAAGTAGACTGGATGAATAAGAAGACATCAGAAGAACCATATCATAATGAACTATTGTGGTGACAGATATGCTCAAGATATAAACACAGAAGAGAACAACTATAAAACATCAATAAGCTAAGCCTTATAGAAAAATTTGACTTGGGCACAAACTCAATTAGAATTACTGGTAGAGATGAAGGAGTGTAAAAAAGAATTAAAATGATTTTTTAATGAATAAAATGAGAGCATCTGAAGGAAAAAATAGAACAAAACATGAGAGTTGTGGAAGAAAAAGATTGGAAAAGGGTTTAACCTTATCCAAGTGACAAAGGCCTTGAAAATTAGAATAGACCAAATAGAAGTCAATGATTTCCTGAGACAACAAGAAATATTACACCTGTTAAAAGGCTGAAAAAGTAAAAGAAAATGTAAGATATCTCATAGCAATAGCAACTAACATGGAAAGCAGATCTAAGAGAAAACATGTAAGTATCATTGGACTCTCAAAAGATAACAATGATAAAAGAGTCTACGTATCATATTTCAAAAAAATTGCCCAGATCTCTTAGAACCAGAGGGCAAAGTACAAGCAGAAAGAATTCACAAGTAAGCTCCCAGAAGAAACTTATAAATGAAAACCTCAAAGAAAATCGTAACCTAACTCTGGGACCTCTAGGTTAAAAAAAATTTGCAAACAGCCAGAAAGGAACAATTCAAGAACCAAGGAGCAACAGTTAGAATCTTACACAATTTAGTAGCCACCACTATAAAGGAACAGAGAATTTGGAATATGGTATTACAGACGGTGAAAGATGTGGGGGTGTAGCCAAGAACAATTAGATCAGAAAAACTGAGTATTACACTTCAGGAGAAACAATGAACCTATAATGATAAAGAGGACTTCCAAACATTCCTGATAAAAAGACCAGTGCTATGTAGAAACTTTGAAGGGCAAACACAAGAGTAAATAGAAACATAAAAAGGCAAACATGAATGAATATAATAATACACTGAACATGGATAGATTGCTTACTTTCTACTATAGGGAGATAATACGCATGTACCCTCTGAGTCATTTTAACATCAGGAGTCATAGAGTATGTATAATTAGACCAAACCTTGGAATGATTCTATAATGCCTTGATGATTTTTAGAGGAGAAAGGAAAGAATAGAGAAATACACTGAAGGTGGGAGGGAGAAACATTACAGAATATTTTCTTACTTAATCAGGATACAAAAATAGATATTTACACAAACTTTATAGGAGGTGGTTAGGGGAGCCAATGTCACTTCAATCTCACTCTCATTTGAACTGGTTAAAGGAAGGAAAAACACATATGCACAGATAGGTACAAAAATAAAATTCATTCATCAAGGATATAAGGAGGATAGATTAAGGAGGGGACTAATCATAAGCAAAATAAACCCTAAGGATATATAAAAATATTTCTACTTCTTTTGAGGTGACAAAATGGGAATCTGAGGGACCGTCTATAAATTGGGGAATGAATAAGTTAAGTCATATAAATGTGATAGAATGTTATTGAGTTGTAAGAAATGATGAAGTGGATGTTGGTAGAGGAACCTGCGAAGGCTTGTATGACCTGATGCTGATTGAAGTAAACAGAACAAGGAAAACAATGTCTACAATGACAGCAATATAATCAAGGCAAAGAACTTTGAAATAATTGGGAACTCTGATCAGCATAATGACCAATCACAATTCTAGAGGGCCAATGATGAAACATACTACCCACATTTTGAGAGAGAGTTGAAGGACTGAACAAGGAGAGTGAACAATGACAGACAGATTTTTTTTGATGTGGTATATGTGAAAATTTGTTTAATTGACTAGATATGTTTGTTACAGGGTTTGTTTTTATTTTTCTATGACATATTGCCTCTTTTATTTTTAAAATTTATTTAGTATTCAATTTTTCCCCAGTTACATGTAAAAACAATTTTACATTAGTTTTTAAAACTTTCAATTCCAAATTTTCTCTCTTTCTCCCTCTTCACATTCCCCACCCCATTGAGAAGGCAAGGAATTTAATGTAGACTTTACTCAAATAGTCATGCAAAACAATTCCATCTTAGTTATGTGAAAAACATTGAGAAAAACAGAGAAAAAAAGGTATATTTTGATCCTTATTCAGATGGCACTTTTAAAAAGCATAAATCCTTCACAGTTACCTTAGATCATTGTATTGTTGCAAATAGTTAAGTCATTCACAGCTGATCATCTTACAATATTTTGTTAGTTGATGAACAGTGCATTTCACTTTGCATCAGTTCATGTAAGTCTTTCCAGATTTTTCTGATAGCATCCTGCCCATCGTTTTTTTGCAGCACAATAGTATTCCATCACAATAGCATAGCACAATTTGTTCAGCCATTCCTCAATTGATGAATATCTTTTCAGTTTCCAATTCTTTGTCATCAGAAAGCAACTGCTATAAATATTTTTGTCTTCTTTACCAAGCTATTTATTTAGTTTTTCCTTAATTTTATTTTTTAAAATTATGTTTTTGTTTTCAACATTTGCTTCCACAAGATTTGAGTTCCGAATTTTCTCCCCATCTCTCCCTTCTGCTCACCCAAAGATAGCATGCATTCCGATTACCACTTCCCCCAATATGCCTTCCCTTTCACACCCCCTCCGTTCTCTTATCCCTTTCCCCTCTATTTTCCTGTAGGGCAAGTTAGATTTCTATACCCCATTGCCTGTATGTCTTATTTCCCAGTGCATGTAAAAACAATTGACTTTCAAATTCTCTCCCTTCCTTTCTCCCCACCTACCCACATTGAGAACGCATGAAATTTGATATAGGTTATACATGTGTAGTCATGCAAAACATTTCCACAAGTTATGTTGTAAAAAACTAACTGTATTTCCTTCCATCCTATCTTGCTCCCCAGTTATTCTATTCTCTCTTTTGACCCTGTCCCTCCTCAAAAGTGTTTACTTCTAATTACTCCGTCCTCCCATTCACCCTTCTTTCTATCATCTCCCAACCCCTACTTAATCCCTTCTCCCCTACTTTCCTGTTGTGTAAGATAGATTTCCATATTAAATTGAACGTACATGTTATTCCCTCCTTAAGCCAAATCCAATGGGAGTAAGGTTCACTCTTTCCCTCTCATTTCTACCTTCTTCCCCTCAATTGAAAAGGCTTTTTATTGCCTCTTTTATGTGAGAGATAACTTACCCAATTCCATTCCTCCCTTTCCCTTCTTCCAATATATTTCTCTCTCACCTCTTAATTTTATTTTTAGGTATCATCCCTTCATATTCAACTCACCCTGTGCCCTCTATCTATATGTATACAATTCCTCTAACTCCTCCAATGCAGAGAAAAGTCTCAAGAGTTACAAATATTATCTCTCCATGTAGGAATGTAAACAGATCAACTTTAGTAAGTCCCTTATGATTTCTCTTTCCTGTTTACCTTTTCATGCTCCTGTTGATTCTCATGTTTGAAAGTCAAATTTTCTATTCAGCTCTGGTGTTTCCATCAAGAATGCTTCAAAGAACTCTATTTCATTGAATTACCATTTTTTTCCCCATGAAGTATTACATTTAGTTTTTGTAGGTAGATGATTCTTGGTTTTAAACCTAGCTCCTCTGACCTCCAGAATATCATATTCCAAGTCCTTCAATCCTATAATGTAGGAACTGCTAGATCTTGTGTTATCCTAATTGTGTTTCCACAATACTCAAATTGTTTCTTTTTGGCTGTTTGCAATATTTTCTCCTTGACCTAGGAGCTCTGGGATTTAGCTACAATATTCCTACGAATTTTCCTTTTGAGATCTCTTTCAGGAGGCAACTGGTGGATTCTTTCAATATTTTGCTCTGGTTCTAGAATATCAGGGAAATTTTCCTTGACAATTTCTTGCAAGATGATATCTAGGTACTTTTTCTGATCATGGTTTTCAGGTAGTTCAATAATTTTTAAATTGTCTCTCCTGCATCTGTTTTCCAAGTCAGTTGTTTTACCAATGAGAAATTTCACATGGTCTGCTAATTTTTCATTCCTTTGGTTTTATTTGATAATTTCTTGATTTCTCATAAAGTCATTAGCTTCCATCTGCTCCATTCTAATTTTTAAGGAATTATTTTCTTCAGTGAACTTTTGGACCTCCTTTTCCATCTGGCCAATTCTGCTTTTTAAGGCATTCTTCTTCTCATTGGCTTTTTGGATGCCCTTTGAGTTAGTCTATTTTTTAAGGTGGTATTTTCTTCAGTATTGTTTGGGTCTCCTTTAGCAAGCAGTTGATTCGTCATTCATGATTTTCTTGCATTTCTCTCATTTCTCTTCCCCTTTTATCCCCTTCTTCTCTTATTTAATTTTCAAAATCCTTTTTGATCTCTTCAGTGGCCTGAGACCAATTTAAATTTTTCGTGGAGTCTTTGGATGGAATAGCTTTGACTTTGTTGTCTTCTTCTGATTGCATATTTTGGTCTTCCTTGTCACCAAAGTAAAATTCTATAATCTGATTCTTTTTCCAGTTTTTTCCTCATTCCCCCAGCCATTTACTTGACTTTTGAGATCTTTGTCAAGGTAGTTCTCTGCTTCCAGTGGGGGTAGTGGGTGTACTGTCACCTGCTTGATCCCCCCACAATATATGGGCCTAGGACTTCAGAAACAGCAGCAAGCTATTGCTGCTGCCTCTGCTGCTGTGACTGCCACAAGCACCTCTGCCTCCTCTGCCACTCTGGGTCTGGGTTTTGGCCACTCTACTCTCTCACACAGGTGCTACATATTTTTTCCACAGACCTTCCTATTTGTCCTTAACCTTTGAGGTCCTGGAAAGCACAGTAGGTCCCAGAGATTCAGTCCCCCCAAGGCCTGCTCAGTTCTCCTCTGTGCTGGTGTGGCCCACAATGGACTGAGCTCTGCTTCCAGCCTGGCACAATAGACAGTTCATATTGAATTTCCAGTATGTCTTGGGCTGGAGATTTGTTTCACTTTATCATTCTGTGGGTTCTACAGCTCCAGTATTTGTCCAGAATCATTTTTGCAGGTATTTGGCTGGGTTTGGGGGGAGAGCTCTAGCAAGTCCATATTTTTACTCTCCCATCTTGGCTCCACCCCCTTTCATTGTTTTCTTGCATTACATTCATTTCTCTTCCCAATTTTTCCTGTATCTCTTTTACTTGATTTTCAAAATCCTTTTTGAGCTCTTTCAAGGCCTGAGACAAATTCCTATTTTTTTTGAAGCTTTTGGTGTAGGAACCTTGACTTTGTAATCTTCTGAGTGTTTGTTTTTATCTTCCTTGTCACCATAGTAAATTTTTATGATCAGAATATTTTTTCTGTCATTTGGTCATTTTTCTAGCCTATTTTTGTTTTACTTTTAACTTGGACTGGAGGGTGCACTATCCCAAGCTTCAGAGGTTTTGTACAGCTGTTTTCAGAGATATGTCTATGGATTTGTAAGTTTTCAGTTCTTCCAAGACAGTCTGAAAGATGTGTTTACTAGTCTCTGGTCTGTGAATGACTACAAGTACTCCTTTCTACTCTGAAACTGGTCTGTGGTCTGTGAATGACTACAAGTACTCCTTTCTACTCTGAAACTGCGACGAGGGACCCTGCTCTTCTGTGGCCGCAAGCTCTGGTGGAGTATGACAAAGCAACAGAGTCCTGCCTCAGTGCTAGCAAAGAGACCCCTGTAGTGTCCTTCTGACAAGTTGTTTACTACTTGGGGGCCAAGAAGCTCCAGAAGAAACTGATGCTGCTGCTGATTCAGTGGATCCCAAGGCTTGCTCTTGGTTTGCTGTGGCCAGTGCTGTGCTGGACTGTACTCCACTCCCAACCAGGTGTGACAACCTTTCTGTAGACCTTCTAAGTTGTCTTTGGCCTGAAAATTATTCATCCCATCCTTTTGTAGGTTTTGCTGCTCCAGTAATTGTTTTATGGCATCACTTGAAGGTGTTTGAAGGGGTTTGGGGGAGAGCTCAGGTGAGTAGCTGTCTTTGCCATCTTGACTCTTTTCCCCCTCATTTTCTTTAATTTTCAAATGAGGATGAATGAGTAGGATGGGAGACAAAGAGGGCAGAATTGTTGCTGATTAAAAAATATAAAAGTCTTTTAAAAGAACACAAGGTTAATTTTCTAGACCAGATAATACCAATCTGTATCAAACAAGGCCTCACCATTATTTATAGAAATACACAATGCCAGACCCTGACACATGCATACATGCATACATACATACACACATATATCGAGAGAGACACACACACCCATGCTCACACACACACAGAGTCAGAGACTCTCAAGGTACAATGCCAAAAGAAGAGAAAAATTCTGTATCATCTAGAACCTCGAAGAAAATTACAGATGCTCTACAAGCTGCATTGGAATTCCTTAAAGAAATATGTTCTAGAGAAAAAAGGGAAAGGAATGAAGACTCTTGAGGAAAAAATCAGAAGTAAATAAACAGATTGGCATAGGAAGTACAAACATTTACTTGAGTAAGAGACTGAAAATTACAATGGACCAAAACTAAGCTAACGGCTCCATGAGAGGATAAAAATAAATATACCAAAAGTGACAGACCTGAGAAAATATCAGAAAATGTATGGTATTGCCTGTCAAAAGCAACTAACATGGACAACAAATCAAAGAGAGATGAATGAATAACAACTGAAATTCCTAAAATCCTCAACTATAAAAAGCCAAAATTCAAGGAATGGAAACTGCCTGAATCTATTTGAACCAGAAGGGAATTGACAAGATCAGATAGCCACAAGCTTCCACCTGAAAAAAATACCAACAACAAAATGTTTAAAAATTTGGGAACATCATAGTAAAAAATCCAGAGCTTCTAGGTAAAAAACAAACAAACGAACCAGTGGCAACTATCCAGAAACAGAGAGGTAAAGTCCAAGTAGTCACAGTCAGAAGCTCACATGACCTGCTAGCTACTACTACAAGAAGAATTAAGCTTGGAATGTGATATTCCAGAAAGAAAAAAAAAGATGCAACTAAAAATGATCTACATGGTAAATCTGAGTATAATCTTACTAAAGAAAAAAAAGAACCTTTAGTTAAATAGAGGACTTCCAAATATTCTCAATAAAGAGAGCAAAGTTGACTAGATATTTTGAATTGCAAACATAGGAATCAAGAGAATCATAAAAAAATACATTTCAACATGAGTTTTCATTTCCTATATACTAATGAAGTAGTTATATTATAATAATGAGAAAAAATGTGTCAACTTAGAATTCTATTGTTGTCAGTGGCTCACAGAAAGGAACAAATACAGCACGGGGCCTTGAAACAATTTTGTGATCTTTTACTGTTCTGCAGGGGAAAAAGAAAAGGGAAAGAAAAAGGAATGTTGTAGAGAAAATAAAGAGATGAAGGGATAGAACTTGGTATCTTACACAATACAGATGAATAAGAAGACTAAGCAAACATAAATGAAGTGGTGGAGAAAAGAGGTTTATGGGTGAACCTCACTTTGATCTGAATTAGAAAAAGGAGGGATGAGTGCACTCCTCTCATAACTGTACCCACAGAGTTATTGTAGAAATATATTAAATTCCACAACAAATCAGGTGAGGACAGGGAGAGCGCAGAGTAATATTAAGGGTTGAGTTAGGGAAACATCAGTAATATCAAACATCATAAACAAAACAAGTTTCATCTTCAAAGGATGGAGAGTAAATTTGGGGATGGATACGACGAAAGAAAAAAATAAGAAACTGATCAGAAATTGAGCTATAGGAAAAATAGTGAATTGATTGAATGAATGCAGATTGCATCAAATATGAATCTCTATTGTAGGTTATAGTCTTTGTCTTTCAACATCTTCTTCTTTGTAATGAGAACAAAGAAAGAGGAAAGTATAAGGGAATAGGATAGAGGGAAATAAAATATTAATAATCAAATATGTATGTGTAATTGAAATTAACTCCTCCACAAAGTGGAGGACAATAATAGAATGAATTAGAAAGCAGAATCCAACAATATGTTGTTTACATGAAAGACACTTGAAACAGAATGAGTTACATAGAATTAAAATAAAGGCTAGTGGAAAGTTTATTTTACTTCAGCTGAACCAAAAATAATGTGTGTGAGGTCAGTTAGCAATCATGGTCTCAGATAAAGCCACAATAAAATCCACCTGGATTAAAAGAGATAAACAGGGAAGCTATATATATTTAAAAGTACCATAGACAATGAGTTAATGGAAATACTTAGTATGTATGCATTAAATAGTATGACAACTAAATGTTTAAATGAGAAGCTAATCAAACTGTGAAGAAAAATAAACAGTTAAATTATAATGATCAAGGAGCAAAATGTACCCCTCTCAGACCTAGACAAATCTAATCAAGAAGACAGATGCTAAAGATCCAAATACAGGTTTAGAAAAGTTGATTATGATGTATTTCTGGCAGTTATTGAATGGGAACAGAAAAAAGTATACATAACTCCAAATGGCAATGGTTTCTTTTGAAACATTGACTATGTGCTAGAGCATATAAACCTTATTAATAAGTGCAGAAAAGTAGAAATATTAAATGCATCCTTTGCTGACCACAATGCAATGAAAATTTGTATTCAATGAAGACTTTTAAAAAGGAATTAAACTTAATTAAAGACTAAATAATTTAGCCTTAAAGAATTTGTGGGTCAAAGAACAAATCATAGAAACAATAGAAAATTTCATCAAAAAAATTGCAGCAATGAGACAACAAACCAAAGCTTCTGTGATGCAGCCAAAGCAGCCTTAAGGAGAAAATTTATATCTTTAATCCTTTGTATCAACAAAAAAGAAAAGAATAGAACAATAAATTAAGCACATAACTAAAAATGCAGAAGAGTTTGAACTACTAAAATCTTAAAAATAGAAGGAATGGTAAAAATAATCCATTACAAGCTCCTCATTTAATGAGAAAAGAAATTGAGATCCAAAGAAAATAAGTGACTTTTTTTAGGTTGCATGGCAATTTAGTGTTAGTACTAGGATTAGTACCCAGGCTACTGGTATCCCCAAACTGGCTAACAAACTTTTTTTTTAAATGGAGGTAAAAGCAATAATTCAACTGACTCTGGGATCCTGTATAATATGTCTCATAAGATTTATCTACTTAGGCATATGGATAGGAGCCAACTACTTGACTGTAGGAAGCTAATCAGCTAGTAGGAAAGTTGACATTTGGAATTTTGAGAACATCTCCCAAAGGAGGGCATGGGAATACCTATCAGTATCTCATTCAGAATCGTGTGGACAATTCTTGATTATGTGTCAGTTACTAAGGCTGCTTTCAGAAGAACTGGTCAACTCCTACTGTTTTGGAATATACTGTTCTGAGAGGAGTCACCTTTTGTGGTGGTCCAAGCAAGCCTTCTTTATAGACTTAGTTACCTTTTTGTTCCATTTCCCATTGTCTATAAGAGCCTGAGAGAAAAGCGGAGACAGAAACAGTCCTGAGTTCTAGAGATTTTCTTCACGTTCATTATACTATTAATGTTTCTTTTGACCCAGGCTCAAATAGCTATGCCTTCTCTGGATCAAATTCTCAAATAGGAAAATTTTTGACTCCAGCCAAGAAGAGAAGGTCACATAGTCTTCAAATCCCTGGCCTCCTGGTTAGAAGAAATAGGATTTCCCAAGAGGCATGATCCCAGAATACAGCTTTTCAGGCAGAGAAGGGGACTTTCCTGAGAAGCATTAGCATTGGGGTTTCCCTCTTTATAAATCCCAAGTTTAAGAGTTTTGACACCTAACTTTTTATTTAGAGAAAGCATGTTCTTGAACAGAACCAGTCTTTTGAAAGGATTAGAGAATAGTGAATACCAAAAATGGGACTTAAAACTACACTATGGGTGAGCAAGAGTTGAAATTTTCACTCCACTATTGCAATGAGTTATTCAAATTTTATGGGACCAGCATTTCCCTGACGAAGCTTCTTTCTTCTCCCCAGACAATGAATTGATGTTACTGAAAAGAAGACAAAGCTTCCCAGAGACCTGACTGGTCCTCACTTCTCTGATTCAACTTCCCTATCATCTAAGGGCATTAAAAGGCACATTCACATGAAACTTAGACTTCTCATGCTTAGTGAGTACCTAAAACTGCTTGATTCATCATACCATTATGTGGTAGCATTTTAGAACTAACTTTCAAGGGCTGATTCTTAAAGTTTCAGTGTAAGGACTTACATTTTATAAATTGGCAAATGCTATAAATCAGGGTTTAAATTATTGTTTTGTTGATTGCCTAGACTTAAGAAAGTGATGGAGAAAATGTTGATAATGCACATTAAACTTGAAAGTTTGTCATGACTATATCACCCTCCCCTCCCCCCATAGTTAAACCTCTACCAGCATCCTACTACCTTGTGATTTGTTGATAAGATCAGTTTCTGTGAGGAGATGCAGGAAGCCACATCTATTAAAGCTGAAGATAAGTATTATTGCATCCTTATTATATGTCCTTGTTGTGTAAAGGCAACATAAATCTCCTTTGACTTTTGGGTGTGTCATTTTTGCCCTTGAATCAAATCTGAACTAAGAGAGAACTATTGTTTCAGTTGTGCTTTCTACATATGGATTCTGAAGGGAAAGCAGCACTATGACAATCCTAAGTTAATTTCTGCTCTAAATGAGTGAGTTTATGCCCTCAGGCTAGATGCTTATACACATCTTTGGGGTGAAAGTTTTAAATGGAATTTCTCCTTCTATTGCTTCCTATTGAGTTTTATTATTATTATATAGAAAAGCTGTTGATTTGTGCAGATTTATTTAATGCCCTTCAAGTTTGTTGAAGTTACTGTTTTAACTAATTTTTAGTTGGCTCCTTAGGGTTCCTTAAGTACATCATCATATTATCTGCTATGTGATCATTTATTCTTATTAAATACCATCTTTTTGGATTCAGGCCCATATTCTATCATGCCATGTTCTTTATAACATATTAGCTATCCTTCCTAGCTTTATGTCACCTTAAATATGAAAAACCTGCCAATTAATAACTTTAAGTTACTCAAAAAAAGTAAAACAGCTCAGGATGAAGTCATTTTGGACTTAATTGATCCTTGGGCCAATTCACTGCTAATTTGATGCTATTATGTAAATCTTTGTGTCCAACCTTTCAGTCATTTTAATATACATCTAAATGCATTATTTAACCCAATTAAATGTGCATACACCATATCCCCTTATTAAACAATAGGATCCATGGCAAAATGACCTCTCATTATATCCGTTGAATCAGGCATAATTTCCAAATAATAAATAGACATAGACAGTGCTTGCTAAAAAGTTGTCAAATTTATTCAAGTGTGGATGGAAAGTCATTGGAAAGAATGAATGTTTGCTGGGCAATAGTTTTTGTCCCAAACCCAATCTTTGATGCCATGAAGTGACTCTCTTTCTCTTTTGTTTAATAATCCCATGGACTGTCTGCATTAGTCAAGAATTCTTCTTTCCCTAACTGTGAAAAAAAAAGTCATATTTTCTAAACTCTCTTCCATCAGCATTTTCCCCCTAGACTTTGCTTTTCCTGTCTTTTGGAATTACTGAGATTGACCTTACATGGAGAGTTTAATTACCATCATAAGTTGCTATGTGAAATCTTATATTGAAAGTATTTCAGATATGCATTGCATATTTATCCTGGAAGCCCTTAGAAGTATATCTCACCCTATATTATTGTGAGGATTGGAGTAACTTCCACGAGCTCCAATTTCTGAGTCTATGATTATAACCCAATTCCCTCATCTCCAGAAAGACCTAGTGACTTTCATGGAAGGAGGAAGTGGTAGTAGAAGTGCTTGCTATAGGTAGGCAATTTTTTCCTGCTTTTTAATTTTCCAGACAAGGGTTTAGGTCAAGTCTCTTTAGCAAGTCCCGTGAAAAGACTGAAGTAGATATGGATTTACTTCTCTTTCCCTTCCTATTCATTATAGTGCCCACAGTTACCATTTGAGAATGTTGCTAGGGTTTTAACTCTCTCTCTCTCTCTCTCTCTCTCTCTCTCTCTCTCTCTCTCTCTCTCTTTCTCTCTCTCTCTTTCCCTCTCTCACTCTGTCTCTCTTTCCCCCATCACTTTTGCTAACCCTACTTCCTCCCTAACTACATCATTAACTGAGAACAAAAAGAAAAAATAAAACATTAAAAAATAAGTGTAGTTAAGCAAAACACATCCATATAGTAATTAGGTTTAAATAGATGTAAGCTTATTCTGGAGAGCAATTTGGAACTATACCTGGAGGGCTATAAAACTGCATTTTCTTTGACCTAACAATACCACCACTAGGTCTATATTTCAAAGAAATCAAAGGAATAGATAAAAGGACTTATATGTATAAAATATTTATACAAGCTCATTTTGTGGTAGTAAAGAATTGGAAATCTAGGGGATGCTCATCAGTAGGGGAAATGATGGAACAAGTAGTAGTGTATGATTGTGATATAATATTATAAGAAATGATGAGCAGAATGATTTCAGAAAAAAGTATGAGAAGACTTATGTGAACTAATGCAAAGCGAAGTAAGCAGAACCAAGAGACCATTATACAGAGTAATAGCAATATTGTAATGATACTGAATTGTGATAGACTTAGCTACTCTGATCAAGGCAATGATCCAAGAGAATTCTAAAGAACTTTTTATGAAAAATGCTATCTATCCTCAGAGAAAGAACTGATGGAATGCAAGTGCATATTGAACCATAATTTAAAGCTTCCTTTATCTTTCTTGCTTTTTTGAAATACCATGTCTAATATGAAAATAGTTTTTTCACGATTTTGTATGTATGATTGATATCATCTTTCTTACATTCTCAATGGGTGGGAATGGACAGGAGAGATGAAATTTGGAACTCAAGAATTTTAAAAATTAATGGTTAAAAAGCAGCCTGCTGGACTGGAGAAATGCTCCCCACTGTTTATTACTGGACTTACAAATAATAAACTTGTCAGGCACAATTTTGACTTGATAGTGTATTATCCTCTATCTGCTTTTTGGGTTCCAGATGACTATGAGTGAGAAGAGTCTGCAAGGGGTCTCTGAGCTACTTGAGGAATAATCTTTTCTCTGTCACAGACTTCCTCTGTGAGGAAGGAGTATCATTTCACTTCTGCAGATCCTATTTCCCTATCTTGCAGAATCAAGAAGTTGGAGTAGATGATTTCTAATGGTCCTTTTTATCTAGCATTTTTTTTTTTGCTTCCAGGAATCTATATTTCCTGCAAATTCTAACATTTCTTGAATTTATGTGAGGGGCCTGAGTAATCCAGGCACTAATATAAATGACAGAGAGTAATGGGAAGACAGATGCTAATGGGAGTGAAAGCTTCCCATCTGCTTTCTCCCTTCCCCATTTACTACTTCATTCTACCCCCCCCCCCGACATATTCAGCCTCTTTCTTTCCAGTAGCACTATCGTGCATGTGCGTTTGTGTGTGTGTGTCCATTGGACTTGGAGTTGGAAGACTTGGGTTTGAATCCTAGGTCTACCACTCATTAAAAGCAGTTTGACCTCCATGAACCTTAGTTTCCTCTTTTGTAAAATGTGCATAAGAATTGAACTACCTACCTCACAAGGTTGTGGTAAAAACAAAACAAAAAAAAGAAAAACCCAAAGAAACAAACTGTCACACACCATAGATATGTGCATTTTTTAAAGGTGTCCAGTATAACCCAAATATGCTCCAATGACAGCCTGACCTTGGCTGTATCTTGACCTCTTTGAAATGAGAATTTGTTAGCCTCTGTATAGCTCTTTAATCTGGAGCTGTCTGACTCAGAATTGGTGATAATGGGGGCAGGCTAGGCTGAAGTTCAGTCTTGTATCTACAAAGAACAGGTTTGCTTTGCAAGTGAATTGTTGTAACTAGAATTCTTCTAGGAATGTTTAAACCATTTAACACTAGGCTAATATATTCTTAGAACTGGAAAGGGACATGAAATCATACAATATAATAGCAAAGCTGGAAAGGAGCCAGAGACTCACAGAACTACCAAAGGGCAAAGCTGGAAAAGACCATAGAATAAAAGACGTATAGGGAACCTCAGGCATCTTTGATTCCAACCCCCTCATTTTGCAGTGGAGGAAACAGTAATCTCTTCTCTTCTCTGCTCGCCTATATCATTTTTCTGGTTACCGTAGCTGTCAGGTCACTTAGCATAGATTACCTTTTATTTTACTGGCTCTTATATGTCTGTTTTTTCTGTCCAACTAGAGTTCAAGGAGTCTGAGGGCACAGACTTTACCATAGCCTTCACTGGTATTGTCTGAGTCACGCAGCTCACAGCTGAGCTGTTGGATTATAACAGATTATTCTCAGGAGTTCTGCATAGGACACTGCAACTAGCTGTTATTAGTTATTCATGAAAGCAAACTCCTTCTACTAGTCAACACTCCTTGCTTCTTAGAATTCCCAGTTTTCTTTGAAACTTGGCTCATCGCCATTTCCTTCATAAGTCCTTCACTTGTCCCCCAGCTGGTAGTGACCTCCCTTTAAAATAACCATGTATTTTATTTTTATTTATACTTATATGTGTATATGTTTCCCCATCCCCACATCCATCCTTTAGAATATGTTTCCTAAGGCCAAGAATGCTACATTTTTGTTTTAATATTTTTAGTGCCTAGCATAGTGCCAGGCAACTTAAGGGTGCCTAACAAAAATAATTGTTGATTATTGTTGATCAACCATTAGTTTGTTTCTTGTATTCACTTGAAAATAATACTGTATTTCTTCAAATAGTTTTTGCTTTGGTCTTTTAACTAATCCAGTCTGTCTTTCTTCTTATGTTTCAAATAGAAATACTTTCATTACTTCAAAATAACTCTATGTCTGCCTCTTTCTTGGAAATGCAAGAATGTCTTTAATTCAATAGCCAATTTTTAAGTAGCTGTTGTGCGTAGAATACTGTACCAGGCATCCGAGGAGTACACAAAAGATAGCTGAGCTACGTCATCATCTTCAATAGAGAAATCCTCTTCTATTTAGATTCTATAAAAGACATCTCTGTTGCCCTAGTGAACACTTCTAGAATGCATAGGTCTCTCCATTAATGTTGATTCTTAGAAGATCATTGTCCAAAATAGTATGTGATAAAGTTTGAATAAAGTAGCACATGGTTTCTAAGGTGGAGACTTTTACTAACTGTAGCATTCAGGGAAGAGTTACTTCCTGCAAGAGGCATTATGGAGGGGAGAGGGTAGTGCACAGAAGGGCAGAGGACAATCCAGTTACAGGAAAATGAATGAAGGAAGGAAAGGAGATGGGAAAATACTGTCTAGCTTCAGAAACTCAATTCCTAGGTTTAGTTCCTCCTTTACTTCAAATTTCAATTAAGATGCAAACTAGTCTTTGATATATTTCCTGGGAATGTCCAGGAGAGTAAATTTATCTGGAGAATAAAACTCATGGAATAAAATTTTATGAAATTACTGCCTAGGCCTTGTTATCAATAATAAGCATTTCCCTAATAATGTACATGGAGTGTAAGTAATAATTCCCACAGCTTACACTCAGAGAGGAAGTGCAGTTTGCCCACATCAGTCAGTCATCTAGTAACTGGCCAAAGCAAGATATAAACTCAATACCCTTGGGCTTAGCAGGACTCCAAGCTCAATGTTCTTTAAACTACATGAATAAAGTGATTAGCAAAACTTAAAGTATCATATGAATGGCTGAATTCTACTCTTCTCTCCTCCATGATAAGCAATATAAGCAAATTCAATTACTCTGAATGACAGGACTTCCTGGCTCCTCCATATCATGGTAATTCTCCTTTGGAGACACTCTAGCATGTCTGAGTCCTTCTTAAAATATAGTACCCAGCACAGGTACAGTATTTCAGATATATTCTAACTGGGACGGACAAGCATTGGACTATTTATTACCTCTTAATGAGATTCTATTAAACTACTAATAACTTGATATATTGGAGAGTTGAATTTGGAAAAAGCAGATCAAAGTTGAAACTTGAGCTCTGATTCCTAGGATCATAGGTAGAGAATTAGAAGGGATTTTAAACATTATCTAGTCTTACTTCCTAATTTCACATATAAATAAACTGAGACCCAAAGAGGTTAAAAGACCATCCCAAGATCATATACGTATTCAGTGAAGGGGTGGAATTTAATAAAAAATTCTTGAACTCCAAAACTATTGATGTGGACAAATTGTTGAACAATTTTTTCATAGTATCAAGAGCTTTCTTCAGTCATTTTTCAGTCATGTCTAACTTTTCATGAAATCATTTTCTTAGCAAAGATACTGGAATGATTTGCCATTTCCTTTTTTCCATTTATTTTACAAATGAGGAGACTGAGACAAACAAGGTTAAGTGACTTGTTCAGGATCACAGAGCTAGTAACTGTCTGAAGCTGGATTTGAACTCAGGTCTTCCTTACTCCAGGCCCCCACCTAGCTGTCCATCAAGAACTAGAATTTTATCCAACACTTTCATTTAACAGAGAAGGAAAATGAGTCCCAGAGAAGTTTCTATTATGCCATGCTTGCTCTCTGGTCCTTATTTTTGAAATGAAGAGATTGTCCTAGAATCAAGAATTTGAATTTTTTTTATGTCATGAACCCATTTGATGGTCTGGTAAAGTCTGTCAACCCCTTCTCAGAATAATATTTCTAAATGCATAAAATGAAAACACATTTGATTACAAAGGAAAGAAATTTTATTGAAATAAAGATGTACATTTTTTCCTTCCAAGTTCATGGACAACCTGAGATTTATCTTCAGATTCTAAATTAGAATCCCTGGGATAGATGATCTCTAAGGTCTGTTTCAGATCAAATTCCCATGATTCTATGGGTGCAGTCTAAGATTGCATTCCTGTTTTTGGGGCCATGCATATTGCTTACTCACATTGACCTTGTGCTTTGAAATCAAATAGCTCCAGATTGTTTGCACATAGGCTGCTCGTTAGTCCTATCTAACAATTGAGTTAGCCCTACTAAGTGTACACACTCCTATTCAACTTTCCAACATGCACATAATCAAGTTCAATAAACACTTAATTGATTGGGGAAAAGTATCATCCAAGACTTCAGTTCCCAAATCTTACAATCTGGCTTCTCCCATTCAACCTTATAACAAGTACATTTAGGCCTGTCTCAACTGCCTGAGGATTTCACCACTTGAAAGTTTCATGAAAAATAGCTTGGCTTCAAGGATGCATTTGGCTGGGAATAATATACAGTAGAGATAAGTCAATGCATTTTCAAACTCTTTCTACCTCCATTATAAGGGAGTTGGGCAAGCTTTTCATATGGACAAAACAAGACTAGCCGGGTTCTGGGCCGCAGTTCAGAAAGGCTGGGCCCATACAAGCCAAAAACGCACTTAGGCCTAGAATATCTAAGTAACTGAAGCCAAAGGGGTTTGTTGCCCAGAATTATCAGAGAGTAAGTTGTCTTGATTTCCACTGGGATTAGAGTGGGGGAAGGAGGATGAGTGCCGGCATATGCAAAAATGTCACATAATATTGACATTTCTAAAGGAAAAAAATAAGGCATTCTTCAGAAAAAAAAAACAGGTGGAACATTTTAACCTTGTGAATATTTTTCCTTTGGATAAAGACAAAGAGAGAGAGGCAAAAAAAAAAACCAACAACAAAACAAAAAACCCCCAAAAAACAAAAACCTCAGCTTCCCAGAATTGCAGTCACTTTGTTTAGATACTTAGATGGATCTATGATCTTATTTCCATGGCTAGATCTTTCATGGGTGAAGTTGAATTCCTTTCAGCAAATGTTTATTGGTCATAGCATGGAATTTGTTTAGTAGTCTAATGTTTGCAAAGCCCATTTCATATTTTATCATGTCTGAGTCTCACAATAACTGTGTGAAAGTAGGTGCTCTAGGTATAGTCATTCCCATTTTACAGATGCCACAGACTGAGGCTCAAAAGTTTATGATTTACTAATACGTTTCTGGTAGAGTTATGAACTGATCCAACCATTCTGGATAGCAAAAGGACCCATAGGTACAAAAATATTGATAGCAGCTTTCTTTGTGTTGGGCAAGAACTGGAAATTGAGGGAATGTCCATCAATTGGAGGATAGTTGAACAAGTTATAGTATATATATGAATGTAATGGAATATTATTGTGCTATATAAGAAGTGATAAGCAGGCAGACTTCAGAAAAACCTGGAAAGACTGATACTGAGTGAAGTGAGCAGAGCCAGGACAACACTGTACACAGTAACAGTCACATTGTGCTGTGACTGAGTTTGATAGATTTAGTTCTTCTTAGCAATGCAAGGACCTAAAACTATTTCAAAAGACTCATGATAGAAAATGCCATCCACATCCAGATAAAGAAATATGATCTGAATGCATATCAAAGTATACTATTTACTCTCTTTTCTGTTTCGTTTGTTCTTTCTTACTTTCTTATGGTTCTTTTCATAACTTCTAATTCTTCTATACAACATGACTAATGTGAAAATATGTTTAGTAAGAATATGTAGAGCCTATATCAGATTACACCCTGTCTTAGGGAATTGTGAGGGGAGGGAGGTGGAGAAAATTTAAAACTTATGAAAATGACTGTTGAAAACTAAAAATTAATAAATTAAGTTATAAAAAAATCCTTCAAAAAAGCCTAAGGTGTTTATCAATCATCATAAAATCAATATGTGTCAGAAATGGAATTTAGATCCAGTCTTCCAGATCCAAGTTCAGTTCTCTCTCCACTAATATGTACAGCGCACTGTATGAAGTACTGGGAAAGATAAAAAAGAAAAGAATTAGAAAAGTCTTATCATGAAACTTGAAGTCTGGCAGGAGAGGAGGGAGTACAACACAAACGCAGATGATAGAACTGGTCAACATCACACAGCTTTGAGAACACAAAGATACAAAAAGCAACAGAAGCGTTCAGAGGGAAAGTCACTACTGACTGGAAGGGTGAGGAAACATTCTATAAAAGAGGTGGCATGTGAGAATTCAACAGAGGAGGGGGAGGCAGTGCTCTCCAGATATGGTGAGTAAAGCATAGAAGTGGGAGAAAGTACATTTCCAAAGGGCAGATCATAGCTGGAATCTAGACTAGAGGTGAGGAACTTGTGGCCTTGAGGCCACATGTGGTCTTCTGGGTTCTCGGGCATGCCCTTTTGACTGAATCCAAGTTTTGCAGAACACATCCCCTTAATAAAAGGATTTATTCTGTAAAGTTTGGATTTGGTCAAAAGGCTATCCTTGAGAGCTAGAGGGTCACATGTGTTCTTGAGGTCATAGGTTCCTTAATCTGATATAGACTGTCTAGACTCAGAGGAATACTAGCACTATATAGGAACTGAAAGTTTACAGAGCACTTTTCCTTACAATGACTATTGTGAGGTAGGCAGCACCTTTATCTCCATAGTGTCAGGGCCACAAATCAAACCCTGTTCTAATTGATACAAATCAAATACTATTTCCACTGTACCTCTGTGGAGTCAGAGGACTTGGGCTCAAGTGCTAGCTTGTGAAAGTCACTTTATTTTTATGTGCCTCGGTTTCCTCATCTTTTAAATGAGATTTTAGATGATTTCTGTTGAGATCCCTTTCCAGGTCAAGATCTATGATGCTATGATTTTCCTGGGCTTTCCCGTATGTAAAATGAATTTGTTGGATGACTCTGTTTCACTAAGTTTCCTCATCTGTAAAATGAGCTGGAGAAGGAAATGGCAAACCATTCCAGTATCTTTTGCTAAGAAAACCCTAATTAGGGCCACCAAGAGTTAAAGTAAGACTGAAGTGATTGAACAACAAGAACAAATACATGGTTAACTTTGAGGGATATTGGGACAAAATTACATTATAAACTTTGAACTGATATTAAAACGTAAATTGTCAGGCAATACTATATTGGTTTCTAAATATATATGTATATACATATACATATATGTATATATATGTGTATATGTATCTATACATGCGTATATATTTGCATACATATACAAATACACATGCATATATATATATATATACATACATATATACACATATATACACTCTCTCTCTCTCTCTCTCTCTTTCTCTCTCTGTCTATCTAACTAAACCCAGGAAGGTAGAAACTGGGAATAAAACTCCCTGCAGTTTTGGCTCATAAGACCTTTGCAACCTTATCTCCCAACAGAAACCTCTGCCTACTCAGATTTCTCTCCTCATTATCTGTCCTCTGCACCTTTGTTCATGTTATTTCCCTTCCTTTGAGTGGCCCTCTTGCTCTGGTTTTTAACCTCTTCAAATTCTCCCCATTCTTCAAGATTCAGCTTCAAGTTCCACTTTCTCCTTCCCCAAATACTCCAGTACATGTGGAACTTCTTATCTATTACATTCTGAATCTGTGTTAGATGGTTTATTATTTTATTTTTCTCTAAAAGATTCATGTGTAGCATACGTGGACTTTGCTACATAGAACTGGGCAGTCCACATGTAGCACAGTTATAGAGAGCTCTGGAATGCCCCACTACATTGAAGTTCTGCCTCTATGGGGAGCAAGAGATTGGTAATGTTTGGTCACTCTCTCTCTCTTATCTACAAGAAAGGTATTGGGATTGGGATTATATCAATCTATTATGTATCAGATATTTGCAATTTAGGGGAAAATTCCTTTTATACAAGGGTCAAGATAAAAGTCACTTTCCCTGGTCACTCTGGGGTGGGGGAAGTGGAAGCCAAACTTGAAGGGTAACATCTCACTCCTGTTGGTTTAGTTTCCCTTCTCCACCCTACACTTATTAAACAAAAAAACCCAGAAAACAAAATCAGTAAAACATTTATCAAAGCAATCAAGTAAAATAGCAATCAGGAAAGCAAAACAAATCAGTATAGATGATAGAATATACAAATGTAAGTGATTCTTTGTCACCCTGAAGGGAAACGACTTGAGCTCAACTGAGAAGTCTGTTTTAAGGCTCCCGGAGGTACAAGTGCTGGTAATCAAGGGTCATGTTTGGGCTCTTACTGTTCCTCACATGCCTACAGCTCTGGGGCCCTCCTGTTTTCTACTAAATGTCTCTACCTTAGCTCTTCTCTGCCCCTCTTTCCTTCTTCACATCCAGAAGTCTCTCAGTCAATCAGAAGTGTCTCTCTGGCCACAGTGGACTTTTGGGTAGATTTGAACTCTACAATGAAGGGCTGAGTTCCAGGATGACCTCTTTCCTCTCTGCTGTACCTGTTTTGTGAATTGAATCCCATCTCTCTCAGCATGAATCCCTTTTGGTGAAATGAATACACCATTTCTGTGTAGGTCCTAACTTGGATTATTATAGGCATTTTTACCAAGTCTCCATCAGCTTTTTAGGTGCCAAGGTGGTGCAGAGAAGCAGAATCACAGAATTTTAGAATTGTAAGGACTTTCAATGACCATTTAGTCTCATCCTTTGGACCATAACCCAATGAATGGTCATCCAGTCTCTTCTTGAAGACCTCTAATGAGGAGAAGCCAACAGTCTCCTGAGATAGCCCATTCCACATTTCAATAGCTTTCATTAGGAAATTTTTCTTGATATCAAACTTGCATTAACATCTGCAACTTTTCTGCATTGCTTTTATTTTGACTGTTGGGACAAATAGCAAATTTAAACCTCTTCCATGTGATAACTCTTTTGGTAACTTTGATTTACTTTTTCCAGATTACTAGGGAATCTAAACACACTGTTATATGATTATTAACAGCTTCCTCATCTTACATTGAAACTTTTCGTCTTTTGACTATCTACTAGGCAATGCATATTTATTTTATGAGTATGCATAATTTCCTTATAGAATGTGAATACTAGAACTTATCTGATATATTTATTGTAAATATTTTCCCCAATCTCTTCCTTTTCTTTTTATTTCAGAGATGTTTGTCATACAAGTTCTTTAATATTTGTGTGATTAAACCCATTGCTTTTTGTCTCTAAGAATTTCATTTATTTATTTGACAAAAATATTCTTTCTTGAGGTATTTTAAAATGTAGCTAGTAAGCTGATGCACCTTACTAACTAGGTGGCAAAATGGACAAAGAGTGGGCCTTGATGCCTGGAGGACCTGAGTTCAAATCTGTCCTCAGACACTTACTAACTGTGTGATCCTGGGCAAGTCATTTAATCCTGCTTACCTCAGTTTCCTTATCCCTAAAATGAACTGGAATATGAAATGGCAAACCACTCCAGTATCTTTGCCAAGAAAACCCCAAATGGTGTTATGAAGTCAGACATGACTGAAAACAATTGAGCATTACCATCAAGCGATTGTGCAATTATCTGTATTTTTAAGACATTTAAGTATTATGTTCACAAGTTAAAAAGATTTAGGGCTAATCTAGTGGTATAAATTTCTCTGGACACTGACTACTGAGGAGAAGTCACAAGGGATTTACCAAAGTTGAACGGTTTACATCCCTATATGGAAAGACAATATTTGTAACTCCTGAAATTTTTCAGTATCTGGGTAGTTGGTGGGACTACACACACACATACACACATGTACATGTGTGCGTGCACACACACATACACACATGCATGCACACACAGAGA
>CM053769.1:407686649-407712072 GCA_028658325.1 Potorous gilbertii
CTGAGTGCAGGTGATGGACTGATGTGCTTAGAGGAATTACCAACTTCCAGGCAGCAAATTGAATGCCCATGATGCTATTTCTGGTGAGGAATAAGTGTCTCCTCTTTTCCTTTGGGATTTTTAGTTCCTCTTGCAGTGGCTAAGGGAATGAAGGAGAGTTTTACTTTTTTTCTTATTTTTATTGCTATTTTCTTATTTATATGATTGAATATTTTTACTTGTCAGTAGCAGATATAAATAAAATTGAATAATTTAGACAAAGGCAGTGTAAAAGTGTGTGTATTATTTTATTTTTAAAATGTAATTTTGTTATACTCAAGCTTTCCCACATTCTTTCCCTGCAACCACCCCACTCACATCTGAGAAGTGCTATATTTAGATAAGGAGAAACCTAAAGTTTAATCTGAACTCCTTTGTAGAATGACAGACTTCACACTGAGCCATTTTACCATGGGCCAAATAGAACCTGACTCAGGTGGGGGGGGGAGGGGGAGGGCAGAATTGTTTCACTGAGGCTATATAGTTAGGTAAATCGGAAATCCACCTTTTCTACCACAGCCAGGTTAGCCTCAGCTCACCTCTCCACTCACCTACCCTCTTCTTTCAGTTTGTTTCTCCTTCTAACCATCTTCTGCTGCATTTCCATTAGCTCCTCCTTCAGAACTTTTTGTAAGACAGGAAATTTTGCGGCTTCAACTATCCTTGGCAGGAAATCACAACTGATCTGCCTGATGACTTGAAATCCCATACCAATCAGGAAAACATTCTCATTGGAGCTGATTGCATCTTTTGGCGGTCTCATTTATTTGGATGTGGGCAGACATTTACCTCAGTCCACAACAGCTTCTTTCTCCATTCATCTTCTAGATTCATAGGATATCAAAAATGGGGATCACCTTAAAAATCACCTATTATTCTACTTCAACCCCCTCTTCTTACAAATGTGAAAACCAAGACCCAGAGATGAGTTTCACTCAGTATCCAAAAACTAATAGCTGAATGCAAGCCTCACTCATTCTCAAAGGTGGCCTTTTTTTAATGCAGAATTACACTGTGTTTGTTCCCACTCCACCCACCTCCAACTCCACACTCTCTAGCATCCCTGTGTCCTCTTTCCCTCTGAATGACTATTATGCTCTTATTGTCACTCCATCCCATTCATTTTTATTCATTTTCATGCTGTTCATAGAATTTTTCCATATGGGAGTATGGATTCTCTATAATAGCTCCAATTCTAGGACTCATGATATGCCCCACTCTGTCTCTTCTGCCTCATCTTTCTAATCCTCTAAGAGAATTAGGGACAAAATAGAGAATTCCAAAGCTACAAATAGCTAAGTAGAGCATAGGCTATTGTTTCTAAATATGAGCGTGGGAGTGGAGTCCCAGGAAGGGTAGGAAGAAGGGCAGCTAGGGTTTTATTTAGTTTTTCTTATTATTTGATTGCATTTTTTTTCAATTTCAAATTCTCTCTCTTCCTGCCCCCATTGAGAAGGCAAGAATGTATTACAAGTTATATTACAAACATTAGGTCATGCAAAACAAATTTCCTCATTAAGCATGTTTGCAGTGGAAGGAAGACAAGAAAAAGAAAGAGAAAAAACATCTTTCCTTTGCCTTCTGAGTCCGTCAGTTCTCTGTTTTGAGACGAAAAGCCCTTTTCATTATGAGCCGTTTGGAAACTGAGGTGAATCATTACATCGATCCGTCATTAAGTCTTTCACAGTTGGTTATCGTGGCACTCCTGCTGTTATTGTGTACAATGTCCTAGTTCTGCTCACTTCACGTCATATCAGTGCATGTAAACTTTCTCAAGTATTCTTGAATCCATCCCCTTCATCATTTCTTACAACACAATAGTATTCCATCACAATCATATACCACAATTCATTTAGCCATTCCCCAATTTATAGGTATCTCCTTGGTTTCCAACTCTACCAACCACAAAAAGAGCTGCTGACAATATTTTTCTATATACAGGTCCTTTTCGTATTTTTTTTTATATCTTTAGGGTATAGAACTATTCATAGGTCAAAGAGTATTATGAAGTTTAATAGCATTTTGGGCATAGTTACACATTGCTTTCCAGAATGGTTGAATTAGTTCACAGCTCCGCCAGCTATGTATCAGTGTACTTATTTTCTTACATTGACTAGAATTTGTCACTCTCCTTTCTCTGTCATCTTAACCAATGTGATGGATACAGAGTGGTACTTCAGAGTTTTAATTTTTCTCTAATTATTAGTTATTGAAAACATTTTTCATAATACTAGTGATAACTTTTATTTCTTCCTCTGAAAATTTCTTGTTCATTTCCATTTATCAAAGACAGGGTTTAATTCCCAGAAACTCAGAGTCTAGGAGCTGGAAAGAACCTCAGAATCCTTCTATGTCAAACCACAGTGGTCCAGATAGGGATTGAATTTATAATTTTATTGGCATAGGGTAGAACTTCCAGTTTGGAACTTCTTCTTCCAAAGCAGGTCAGAAACTTTTCTCAGAGTGTTGCCTAGAATATTGAGAGGTTAGGTTATTTGCCCGGGTGATACATGTGTGTCAGAGACAGGATTTAAACCTAGGTCTTTCTAGCTTCAAGGCCAGCTTTCTATCCACTACACCAGTTTCTATTCACTCCTCCAGTTCAAATTACTGTGTTCTGAGACCTAGCAGAATAAATCCAATCCCACTTTCCATGATAATGCATACCCTGCCTCTACTAATTCTTCTCTTCTCCAAGATAAGCATCCCCAGTGTATATGATTCGGAGCTAGAGGGGACCTTAAGGACAAACTGGTCCAATCCCTTCCTTGTGCAGAGGAAACTCTTTTCTAAAAAAACTATTTTATAGCATCAAAGGACTCGGACTTTTAAAATCAGGTCTGCAAATTTTGTATATTGGCCTATACCACACCTTCCCCAATGCTAGAGAGAGCAAGAGCTTAAAACACTCTCCAAAACTGAACAGGCTGGACCATTAGAAGGACACTATACACTTACCAGTTAAGAGGAAGGTCCCACCTTACCTAAAATAACAGGTCTTATAAAACCACCTTAAGAGCTAGAGTTCCTCTCTTTGCTTACTGTCCAGACTCACAATTCATGCTAGCTTCTGAGTGTGCATTTTATAAGCCACATGATTCATCGTAATGAGAAACACTGGAAGACTTTGAGAAAGTCTCTGTCTAGGGGTTGCCAGTAGGAAAGGCTTTGTAACCAATAACACATCTAAGTTTTGACATTTAAAAAAACTGCCTATGACATTGCCAATCATTCATTCTCTTCCAGTTCAAATGCACATCCTTCCAGCATGACATCCATCTACATTGACATCTGGAATGTGGCAAACAAAATACTTCTGGCCCAGGGACTCAGCAGCAACATGGGATACTCATTTCCAAGTGTCACTTAGCAACATAACATGTGTACAGAATGGGAATGCTTGCTGGGGCTATAAAATGCTATTGATTCAGTGCATTGCTCCCATCAGGGCCAAGGTGAAAATCAAGACCCTAAGAGACTTTTCCAGGCATAGAATTGCCCCAGCAACCCACAAAAGGAGGCTAGGAAGGGGCCCTCTCAGCTGGAGACCTGCTTTTGTATAATTAGGAAGGGGTAGGCGGGTTTTCTCGGAGAGTTTTTTTCAAGGAGGGCTAGAGTTTCAATTCTCTGCTTTCCTCTCCTTGCCTCTCTTTCCTTACCACTTTTCTCCTCTTTCTTTCCCACCTCTTCATCCTGCCTGGGATCACTTGTCTTTCCCTACTGGTGGTTGTCTCTTCTCCCCAACTATTCCAGATTTCTATTTATAAAAGCAGATCATTCTACTGTATAACTTGGTCAGTGAACTGTAAGGATAGGCCCAATTGGTAGCTCTGGAGACTTAATCTAACTCCATTTCATTGGCAGGATCAGGGAATTATGTGGATTTGACTAGCAAAAAGGAAAACTAAAAATAATGAATCTTTCCCTCCTACTCCCTCCTTCTCTTCCCAATTCTTTATAGTGTGATGTGATGAAAAGCGCTCTCTGCACTTGGAATCTTATGGACTTAGGTTCATATTCTGAATCTTCCACTTATTTGCTATGAAGCAAATCTCATGAAATGGTAACAACGATATTATATAATGATATGATGATACCTACCTTAAAAGGTATTTTTGTAAATAAATGTTATTGTTATTTTGAAATCCTATTTATCCTTCAATATTTCATTCACTTCCTTAATATGTCCTTTTCTGATTTTCTAGACCTAAAGTGATCTTTCTCGGCTTCAGCTGCAGTTTGTATTTGTCCCATGTTTAAATTTTTATCTTTTTTGAGATCAGAACCTATGATTTTATCTGGATGGGGGAACTCACCCTCTGGAAACTCCCTCAAGATTAGTGACCTGCCCATGGTCATTCAACCAGTATGTCAGAACCAAAGACTTGAACCTACATCTTCCTGACTCCAAAGACCCTCTAATTGTGCTATCATGGTACCCTCAAAAATAATTGTGTAATTATTTGATACTCACTATGTGGTATTACATATTTATATATGCCATGCCCCCTCCCCATGCCACACTATAGGAACCATAAGGGAAGACACTATGTTATTCTGAATTTTTGTTCTCTAAATGGTGCTTTGTACATTGTTGATATTTAATAAATGATTGTTCACTGATCTAGTGAATGAATGAACTGAATATAGTCCACAATATCAGTAAGAGAATCACATAGCTCTGAAAATCTTTGAATGAACACCCAGAGAGCTACTGGTAGAGGAATAATAGGGTTATATCAACAAAAGGTGAATTAGGAGTTTAAAAAGATAGTAAATGATCCACCTCAGGGCAAATAGACTGAAAAAAAATGAATCCAATTTCACCCAATTCTTTCTCCTTTCTTTTATCCAATCTAAAATCCCATAAATAGCATATAGTTTTAATTACATCATGTTTAGGAAAAGAAATAAGTTGTTTTGCTAAATAGAACTAGCAAACGGAGGGCGTGGGCTTTCTGTCAGTGACTTTGTGACTGAGAATTTTCTACTAGTCACTGAGACTGAAGTTACAACTAGAATTAACATTTCTATTTGCAGTTTGCTCAGGATATGCCAGCTTCTTCCCCTTCCCTTTTGGTCGGATCACTTATATTTATTAGCTGATGCAAGAAAAAGAAAGAAAGGAAGGAAGAGAGAGAGAGAGAGAGAGAGAGAGAGAGAGAGAGAGAGAGAGAGAGAGAGAGAGAGAGAGGAGAGAGAAAGAGAAAAGAAAGGAAGGAAGGAAGGAAGAAAGAAAGAAAAAAAGAAAAAATGTATTTGGCATCTGGTTAAAATTATTAAAATATGTTCTCTCTTTCCTAATAAAAATGAATATAGGTAGAATTTCAGTTACTTAGTGTAACTTTTATGAATCATTCTGAAAAATGGGGAAGCCATGTCATCAGGCATCTTTCTTTGATTAACTACTTCCAGAGTGAAATTAATGACCAATTTCATGCCCCACTTTGAAAGCCTTTCATGGTGCTGCAGTCATTTTGCTTACGTGCACATTTTGTCAAGTAAAGTACATATGTGGCCTGGGAAGTAAGAAATTTGCCCTTGCCTATAAGCCTCACAACCAGCTGCCAAGAGAGACCACAGGACCAACAAAGATAGAATATGGCCTATACTTCTCAATTTTCAACTATGTTTTGGTGGTGGTGTGATGATTACCAGGGGGCTCAGGAAGTAAAAACTCCAACAAGGGCTACCTCTAGAACACAGACTTTATTTTTGTAAGCATTGTCCTAGTAGGACAAATTTGATGGGTTGCAAGGGAGACTCATGTGGTCATATGGCATGGTAAAAAGATCTGGAATCAGAGAACTTGGGTTCCAATCCTGACCCTGCTACTTTCTACCAGATTAATTTTGAGTAACTTATTTCCCTTTATTTCACCTCAGTTTCCTTTTTTATAAAATGGAAAAGGTGTCTTAAAAGTCTCTTATGGTTCTTGATTTTATAAACCTGTAGATTGAGGTGTGCTGGTGGGCATAGTAGATTTGGAGTCAGAAGACCTTGAAAATTATTCAGTTTCAGAAGACACCACAGGAGACACCACAGGTTGGTGGTGTTCCCAAAACAGGAATCCAGGTCTTCTGATGCCAATCTAGCACTAACCAGTCCAGGTCCTGATGTGAATATCTCTAGCACTTATATCCCATAACATACATATAGTTTCACAATTTCCTTTGTCAATCTCTAGTTATTTTGGTATATGAATCAGAGTGGCCCAAGTGATCTGTGTCCCATGAGGGCAAGTAACATGCCTTTTATTTCGCTTATATTCCTCACAATCTCTAACAGGATCAGGTGTTCAGAAAAAGCTCAATAAAGACTTTTACAATGATTGATCAATATTTGTGGAACTGGCCTTTAAAAAATCATGAGGGGATTCTCAGGATTTCTTTGTGCCTAGATTGCGTTTATGTGATGCCAAAATGTCTGGCCAGTTCACTCCAAAATTCTGTCAATTAATAATGAAGCACTGTCTACATACCCAAAGAGAAAAACAAAAGGTTAAGTACAAGAAATCATTGTTCATTTGTTGATCCATTATGCAACTGTTTATTGATTGCCTTCTATGTGTAGAACCGTGTTTTAACTATTAAGAGAAATTTTTTAAATGACTAAGAAGTGGTTTCTTACCTCATAGAGATTAGTCTAATGTAGGATAACCCATACGCATAGACAATGATTATAAGATGTAATAAAAATTATCTTATCAATGGCAATAACAATTTGATATTTATATAGTTACCTGACTATACACCAATGAAATAACAGGTCCAGTCCCCAAAATAGGAGTATATTGTTTTATCATTTAATCTTCATCATTACCCTATAATGTCACAAAAATTACTGTTATTCCCATTTTTCAGATAAAGAAACTTAAGCACCAAGTCATTTGCCCATAACTACCCAGCTAATGAGTATTAGAGGCAGGAAATGAACCAGAGCTAAAGGATCATAGCTCTAGATTCAGAAAGAAATTTAGAGGACATCCAGTCTGAACTTCTCATTTAACAGATGAGGAAAAAGCTCATAGAGCTTAAGTGACTTAATCAATGTCACCTAGACAGTAAAACGTAGAGCTGGGATTGAAACCTAGGTCTTGTGATTCTAAACTTGGTACTTTCTCCACTGAAGGGTAAGGTCTTCCTTACTTTGAAGTGCAGCACTCTATCCACTATACCAAGCTCCTTGTTGTTGCATGATACATGCATTCAAGATGCACAGAATAAAGAATTTTATGAGGTCCCAAGAGATCATTAACAGTGGCTGCAGTTAGTCAAATGACTGGTTATTTCTAAAGCAATCAATTGGACTTGTTAAAAACAAAAACAAAAACACTCACTGTTCCACAGAATCCATGCTCTTTTTTTCCCCTGCTCATTTGTTTCCAAATAAATAAATCTCTGTGCATTGGCACAGACTCAGTCAGACCAGTTAGTTGTTTGGGGTCATGTTGACTCAGTGACCAAGCAGGCCTTTGTTGACTCCATTATTTAGTTTTTACCAGGTTTCTCAGGGTCATGTTTATCCTAGGAAAGACAAAATTACAGATTTCTCTGTGTACTGAATGCCAAAGTGCCAAACAAGAATCAATGTGATAATTTGGAAGTTATGTTATTAATAGACTCCCTTTGGGAGGCCAATCGAAATAGATAATCACCCTGAAAAATCCACATTGTGGAGGTTGCAGGTAAGATTTGTCATAGGAAAGGAAGTCAGAATTCTGTACTAAGGATTTCTTCTTTGACCTGGTTAAGCAAATAATGACCAAGGCTCTATTTCATTTACTCTTATTTCACCATAATATGATGGAGAGAACCATTTGTTTTCTTTTAGTCTTATTAAATGAATGAACAAATGAAAAAGCATTTCTAAATGCTCACCATATGCAAAGCACTGTGCTAACTGGTGGGGCTATCAATAGGCAGGGAGCTGACATTCTAATGGAAGAGACAATATGCATGGAAGATTTCAGGTTCAAATCAGAAAGGAAAGATGAATGACCCTTTTTGTCAGCAAAAAAAAAAAACCTTATGATAATGTCTCTTTTCTAACATCAATTTCATTGATGAAATCCTATCAATTTCTGATGTTGAACTATTTGACAATGCCAAGAACTTTTGGGGAAAGAATTATTCTGAACATCACATACTCTATAGTCTATTCAAAACAGCCTTCCTGTTTCTTGTTTTACTTATCTGATCTTTCATCCCTTTTCCTTTGAACTTACTGTTCCTCAGACTTGAAATGCATTCCTTAGTCATCTTGACTGCTTAGAATCCCCAGTTTTCTTCAAAGCTCAACTCAACCACCACTTCTTACCTGGTTTTCCTGATTCTTCTACTTTCCAGTGTCGCCTTTACCACCAGCACCACCACCCCCATCACCTTGTATTTATTTTATTTAATTTGTATATATTTTTATAAGTGTATGCTATCTAATGACCACACTATGAGAGAGTTTTTTTTGATAGACTTGGAACTTCATAATAACACAAGAACTTAAAAAAAAATTCCCAATGGTTTTGATTTGTTATATGATTTCATCCATTTATTTTAGTTCATCTACACAGCATGACTATAGTGAAAACGCATTCAATAGGAAAGTATATGTAGATCCTATATAGAATTGTATGCCATCTTGGGAAGGGAGAGGGGTGGAGAGGTAAAAATCTAAGTTTTATGGTGGTGATTGTAGAACATTAAAAAAAATAAAATAATAATAATAAAAAATAAGTATATGCTATCTCCCCCTATAGAAGGCAAGCTTTTTGAGGGCAAGGATTGATTTATTTGTATCTTCATATCCCCAGTGGTTAACACAGTGCCTGGCACATAGATATGTTTAGTAAATACTTGTGGATTAATCAATCAATTCTGCTAAAGGGACTTTCTCCTTCTATTTACAGGGGTTTAATGTTCATAAGAGCTTTGAGAGACAGGAAGTTGTGACCTCAGTTGGCATGTTGGAAGTCATCAAAAATGAGAAGACCATATTAAACATAGGAAGTATTGAATGGAGAATCAATGTGGCACAGTGGATAGAAAGCAAACCTTGGAAATAGGAATACATATTTTCAAGTCATGCCTCTAATGTGTAATGACTCTGCGTATATGACTATGCATTAAGGGCCTGAGCAAAGCCCTTACCTTCTCAACATACTAGGAAATTCTTCAAAGGCTCTAAGTTGCAGAGAAGATGCTGACCAGCTTTGGTAGAGGAGTTTCCTCCTTTTGGAGTTCTTTATATCAAGGAAATCTCAAGTCCAGTTCCTACCTGAATGCAGGAACAGCTGAAGAATCAGGTTGTTGACCTCAGGCCAAAATGGGCAGTCAACCAAATGTGAAAGCCTACCTGTCAGGTTTTTGGCATGGTGTCGATGGTAGTAGAAAGGTTACAACACAGAATTTAACCTTTTGAGATCAGATGGAAAAAGATGCCACTAGGTGTTGTCTTCAGTTACTAATTTTGTTAATGAGCTACCTTTTAGGTCTTTGACTGATCCACTTTGTGTATTTAAACTGAGGAGATAGTAACTTATACCACTCTTCATTCTGATCTCCAACATAAACTGAATCTCATGTCCCTAGCTTCTGAAATCTTGACTTCTCCATCTCCTGACCACCAGAACTCCTGATTTCTCTGCCTTTCTCTCCTGAACAATTATGTTCCCAAACACCCTGTCTCCCAACCTCTTGATTCCTGGACTTCCTGCCTCTTTACCCCACATCCTGTTTGCTATATTTTTTATGATCTCCCCATTCTGATTTCCATATTTCCAACCCTAGTATGGTAACCTGACCCAAGTTTCTGATGACTCTCTTGACTTGACTGTTTTAGTTTTCTTGATCTTGGGCTGAATGTCAATTCCAAATAAATCCAGCTTTCAGTGAGAAGGGTTTAAGTTCCTTTCTTGAACAGCTGACCTCCTAGCCCTAACCCACATAGTGAAACCTTCTCCTCTGGATTGAACTTCCATGTCTAAATTATTTTTTTCATTGAGCTTTTGGACCTCCATTTCCATTTGGTCAATTCTGCTTTTTAAAGTATTCTTTTCCTTATTGGATTTTTGGACTTCTTTTGCTTTTGAGTCAGGCTATTTTTTTAAGGTGCTATTTTCTTCAGCATTTTTGGGTTCTCCTTTAACAAGTTATTGACTCAATTTTCATGATTTTCTTGCATCACTCCCATTTCTCTTCTCAATTTTTCCTCTATTTCTCTTACTTGATTTTCAAAATCCTTTCTGAGCTCGTCCATAGCCTGTGACCAATTCATATTCTTCTTGGAGGCTTTTGATGTAGGAGCTTTGAGGCTACTATCCTCCCCTGGTTGTATGCCCTGATCTTCTTTGTCACCAAAGTAAGATTCTATAGTCTGAGTTCTTTTATGATGTTTGCTCTTCTTCCCAGTAAAACCTTGACTTTCTATTTCTTTGTCAAGGTATAACTCTGCTTCCAATAGGAGATATCTGGATGTCCGAGACTTCAGGGATTTTGTATCAGCCACTTGAGCCCCCACTGTCTGTGGGTCCAAAGCTCCAGAAGCAGCTTTTCCTGCTGCTGCCCCCACTGCCACAAGTGGCTGCCACCACCCCCACTGCCCTAGTTCTGGGACCAGGCCTGGTCAAACTTAGTGTTCCTCTTTCACCCAGGTCCCACAGATCTTTTTGGCAAGTGTGGGTTGAGAAGTCTGGAAATTGCCACAGTTGCCAATGATTCAGTACCCAGAGGGCTACTCCAGCCTCTCTGTGCTGGTACAGCCCACACCTGGACTGTGCTCCCCTCCCTGCCCAGTGTGATAGACTCTTGGGGTGGGAATTTGTTTTACTCTCTCATTTTGTGGGTTCTGTAACTCTAGAATTTGTTTAAAGTCATTTTTACAAGTATTTGGAGGGCTTTGGGGGAGAGCTCAGGAAGTCCCTGCTTTTATTCTGCTATCTTGCCTTCACCCCCACCCTTACCCCCACCCCATAGCCACTTGTTTCAGGTCTTTATGATAAGGTCAAGGTCCAAGGACTGACTTTGCTCAGAGTCCCTATAGAAATTAACTATCCTCTATTGCAGATATATGAGACTGACAAACTAGCAGTTCTGTCCAAAAGCTTACAAGAGAAAAGCAGATTAGAAATAATTTGCAACTTCTTTTTCTTTAAGTAGTGATTGAACTAAGTGAAATCTATTGGACCTCTGAATTAGGAGAGCAGAGAATGCTAGATCCCTGTCCTCTTCCTCTCACCTCCCTCATCCATCACTCAGCTGAGAAGAGATACTTCTTTCTCCTCCTCCTGTTTTGGATGAGCCCAAAATGCAATGTCATTCAGGCTCTAGTGGACTCCAACCATCCTGACTGGAAGTTTGATCCTGAACAACAGATGCAGTTTCAAGAAAAGGTCATATCCAATCTTTAGAAGTAGTAGATGATTGCTGTGAGACCTGAGCTGATATAACATTGGAGATTACATGCCTCAGAATCACCAGGAAATGAACATGTTCAATATAGTGCCTTTCTGTAACTTTCAAATGATATTGGAGATCACCAAGCTAGACATCTGTACCCTACAAATCTCCCAGATTGGAAGGAAGTTAGTGTTCTTTGCACTCACCCTACTCCATAAGAAACTGTTTTTTTCTCCATAACATGCTTTTTCAGAAGAGGAGGTGCCAAGTTTTGTTTTGTTTCTGTTTTGTTTTTCTTTTGTTTTGTTTTTTCTTCATCCCATTTCTAAATATAGGTTCTTTAACAAGGAGACAGCAGTCTCAAGGCAGATTCCTGACACCATAGGCAGAGCTGCTCTTTTGCTTCGCCTTTAAAAAGTGAAGGGAACTCTGGCCTCATATAAGTTATATGAAATTAAAGAATGTAGGTTGTAGTTAGGTAGCTCAGTGAATAGTGTGCCGGGCCCAGGCCCAGGAATCAAGAAAACTCAAGTTCAAATCTGGCCTCAGAAATTTACTGTGTGACCCTGGGTAGGGGGCCATCTCCAGTCATTCTAATCTTTATCTTACCACCAGACCCAGATAACTCTGGAGGAGAAAATGAGGCTTATGACCTTGTATAGCCCTTCCTCACTTAAATCCAATTCGCTGGCAAGTCATGGCATCATCTTTCTGATGTCCTCTTTGAGAAAGGGCAAATTACAACAATGACAACAACTCTGGGCGAACTTAGCCCTGTTTGCCTCAGTTTCCTCATCTGGAAAATGAGGTGGAGAAAGAAATGACAAACCACTCCAGTATCTTTGTC
This sequence comes from Potorous gilbertii, assembly GCA_028658325.1. Lineage (NCBI taxonomy): Eukaryota > Metazoa > Chordata > Mammalia > Diprotodontia > Potoroidae > Potorous > Potorous gilbertii. Next base: position 407,698,929 of record CM053769.1, read on the forward strand.
AAAAAAATAAACTCAGATGGGGTCACAAAAAGTGAGACAAGACTGACACAACTGAAGAGCAACAACAGCAGTTTATGTTTGTGTTGTTAACTTTAGCTAAATTATAAATTCTTCCAGGTCAGAGACTTTTTACTTTTGTATTTGTATCTCCAGACCTACCACAGTGCTTTGCAAATAGTCATCAGTCTTTGAGTCAATAATCATTTATTAATTGCCTACTATGTGCCAAGAATTGTGCTAAGCACTGTAGCAGGCAAATAAGACATGATGGTTAAATGACTGAAGACAAGTAGAAAAAAATGGAATTTGACCCTTAGTATCAGCCCAGGGAGAATCTTGTGATGCCTTTTGAGTTAGCCAGGATATGTCCCACATGCCAGCAGCTATTCAGTTATATCCCACAGGACATTCTGGGCATATCTGCGGTGGTTACTTGGGAAGGCATCCTGGTCTGTTTGACGATTGTAGTGGAGCACCCACAGTGTTCCCATTGGATTCTGTCCCATTGAGCAGAGAACAAACTGTTCTGCAAACTGGAAATGTTCACATGCCTGGAAGGAGTGGACTGAGCTTCTTGATGGACCAGGGCAAGGTGGCTTAATCTCAGAACAGCCTCTGACTCATCTGCCTCAAAAGAAGCAAATCTTCACATGAGACTCAGAGTTGGCAGATGTCATTCCAAACCCCAAAGAGGGCATTCGATGAAGCAAACCTACTTCAACAACCCTGCCCAGAGATGCAATTCAGTTTTGAAGGTGACATCTTTGCCCGGGTTTTACAAGCCATCCTATCCCAGCAAGAAGCAAGAGTATGACAAAAACTTTTCAAATGCATTCTACTCACCCAAGTGTTGCCAGCTGAAAATAACTGATAATCCTTTGGTGAGGGTGGAGGTTGCAGAGACTTCTCACTATCAAGCTAGCACGATAGCTTTGCCTAGAGTAAGTAAAACAATCCATTTTGTGACTGCTCATTGACCATGGACATATGAATTTCCCAACATTCCTCCCCCCATAGGAAAAACAAAAAACAAAAAAACCACAGAATCATTTTATCGACTCAGGTCAATGGGCCTTGTTCTTTAAATTCAACTTTTTGGCTATAAGCCAGTAAGTTAAAAAGACTTCAGTGGATGCATACCCTGTAAAAGAAAGGTAACTACTCAGCACACCCATCATCAAGATGGAATCATTTAATGGATGTAGTAGAGAAAGGATATATATATATATATATATTCAAACCACATCAGTCATGCAGTTACCCCACTCCTCAGACTTCCTGACTTTGAAGTACACAACCAGCCCACACCAAATGGCGATTGCTTCACATCAGAGAAGTAATTGAAGTCGAATGATTCAGTCCCTCTTCCTTAGTTACAACTTTTTATAGAGTGGTCTGGGGAAACTATACAACTCTAGTGATATAACAAAATATGCCCTAGGAATCAGTTAGGGCAGACAGAAAATTGACCATATTATAACTTCTTGTGCTGAATCTGCTAGTCTAAACGGAAGTTTCGATGAATGACTAATATTACTTAATTCAGGGTCTACACCAGTTCTCTTCATCGCAGACCTGTCTGCATGAGTTTCTTAATGATTTGAGCCCCATTGTCACATCATCACATAACACTGGATCATTGCAGTGTGGTGGAACACTACTTGACCATCCCTTGATCCCGTTATTAAGGATGAGATTGAGACCACCTGAATGTGGTTTAACTTGTCAGTCAGGCTTCAAGCTATAATACACCAACAGCACTAAAGATAATATTGCCTTGGGTCAGAGCGCCTCCCTCTGCACCCTTGAATAGTGGTTCCGTGTAACTGTTCTTCACTCTTATGTCAAAGAAATCTTAGCTCCTCTGAAGCCCAGGCCTGGGATGCCACTTTCTACATGAAGCCTTTCTGACCCACTTCCCCCACCCTACCCCATTCTTAATTATTAATACTCTCTCTTTCATGAAATTATTTTGTTTTTTCATTATATTTTGCATTACTTTATAAATTAGAAATACCTTGTAATGGTTTACACCAACACAGTGTAAGCTTAAAACACAATGCAAGTGTAAGATTGTTGTTACATTTGCTACTACTATTGTTTAAGCTCCTTGAGGGCTAGGACTGTGTTATTTTTGTCTTTCCCCTCTCCCTCCACCTAGTATAGTTGCTTACATTCATTCCGTAGGCACAAGATTTGTTGAATTGGACTGTTAAACTGAACTCCTAGGAATCTTCCCAGCATAATCAGGCTTTGTAGGACAGTACCCTCAAGGGTATGTCATTAAGTAGTACTCATTTAACATTAAATTAAGAATTTATCAACTGTGCATTTATCTGAACCCGTCTTGTCCCTGTTTTGTCTTTTCAAATGAATTCTGTTATTATTCTTCACTCTTTAAATGGATAAGTTAATATTTTTTCTATATATATAGTTAGATCAGCTGACATAATTTAATTCACTGGATATTTATGACGTTTCTGCTGTGTGCAACACACTGCTCACGATGGAACAGTTTATAATAAACTATAATAAAATAAAACAACTATAACAAAATAAAAAAATTATAATAAAGCTACAAGATATGACACATGTTACACTACACAGTATCATTTAATGAATATATTAGAGATATGGATCTTTGAAGATAGAGAAAAGAATAGTTGGTATGGGCTGGGGAAGTTTTGACTGAATCAGGCTTTGAAGAATAGACAAGAATTCAAGAGGTGAAGAAGGCAAGGGTGGGCAATCTAATCATGGGGGACAATATGACATAGTAACAAGTGGGTTCAGGGGATGGGGTTTCACTGGAGCATGACATACACTGAGAAGAGTTGTATGGAATAAGGCTACAAAGATGATAGGTTGCTGCTGCTGTTCCTAGACTTCAGATTCCTGGTTGCTTTCTGACTTTTCTTTTCCTTTTCCAAGTATGGGTCAGAAACCAGAGTTCTTGAGAACATACTTTCCACACCTAATAAAGGGCAGTGATGAGGAACTGATAGAGGTTCCTCCACAGGCATATGGCATTGGTAGACATATGGTGACATGCAAACTAAGAAAAGATATGCTAGGAATGGATTACCCCAGTCTTGGAGGCAGGGGAAAAAGTTTCAAGAGGTCATTAGTTCAAGCATTGAGGCATTAGCTTCCTAAAGAGAGATTTCCAAGCTTTGAATCCTGAGAGAAAGAAGACAGTTTCTTGCAGAGAAACTACTTGCAGAGTCCTACTTGGAGACCATAACCTTTAAGTTACTCGGGAAGTACAGGTTCAATGAGAAGAGGAGTTTGCCTTCTGGAATTGGGACCCAGGATGTGTTGATAAATGTTTAACAATCAACTTCTCAAAGCACTTTAGAGTATGACCTACATTATTAAAATTTTCTTCATCACTTGCTTAAGTATAGATGATCAGAACAATCAACACAAAGAATCAAGGCCCACTTTGAAGCTTTCCAATATCTGAGTTGTAAATGCTCACATTGAAAAGGTAGAAATCAGCTCTCTGTCGGATCTGGGGCTCCAGCGTACAGAAGGTGGGAGTGGGGGAACTAATGAGTTACAGAATTCTAGAAGCATTGATAGAGTTGAAGGGCACCTTGAAGCCATTTTTCCAATGTCTTCTTTTTACAGATGAGGAAACTGAAGTACAGACACATTGGGTAATTTGCTCAGGGTCATACAGCTATTAAGTGTCTAGGATGGAATTAAACCCAGATCTTCCTGACTATAAGTCTATTGCCCTATCCATTACACTATATTACCTCTCAGAAAAGGTGCATGGATGGGCCGGGAATTGAAACCAGGCCTCCAGTGTAGCAAATGGTAAGCAGGAAATTATTGTTTTCAACTAGCTCCTTAGTAATTTGCATGTTATATATTTTCTGGAAGGTGAAATAAAAATCATCCAGTATTCAGGACCCATATTATATTATACTTGTGTGTGTGTGTGTGTGTGTGTATATACATATATATATATATGTGTATATATACATACATATATAATATAACCATGGCTAGAGTAAGGAACTTTGATGCCCACATTCAGGGAAACCTAGACACAAGGTATGGCTATCTTTATGAGAGGTTTTCCTGAGGTATTCCAGGTGAGGGCACAAGACAAAGAAAGAAGCTGATACCTTTAGCTGTTAAGCCACTGTGATCAAATTTAATCTATGAAACTTGTCCCTGGACAACTCTGAGTCAGAGGGGATATTGTGGGGACTTATCCAAAATGCTTTTGGGGAGCTCCACACATTTTTGGGACTTGTCTGAGTTTTTCACTTTTTGAAACTAGTATAAATTGAGTTAAGATACACTGTTTATTCAATCCTCTGATTGGATTATCCTATATGCAGTAGAAGATGATTAAAGAAATGTTTTATCTGCAATAATCTGTTACCTCACCTAAAGGTGAATGGTTGATTATCTGCCCCAAGTTTCAGATTCCTAATGGGAGATTTCAACATCTCTTGGTCACTCATCTGAGACTGGTCTTATCCTTTGAGGAAGTATTTTTTTTCTCTTTTACACATCTTTCCTTGGCAGGGGGGCGGGGGGGAAGGTACAGGGACAGAGTGAGGTTTATAAGCCAGAGTTGAAGCAAGAATTTACAAAGATCAGGGAGCCATGAGAAACTTTGGTTTCTTGTCCCCAACCTTGCTGTTATTTGCAGTCACTTCAGTTTATCTCACTACACAACAGCTGCCTAGAGTTTCCCCCACTGTCAATCATTTAACATGTTCCTGCCTGCCTTAGACCAATTTTAGCAATCAGATTTGTCTCTATTCATGATATGCCTCTAGGCTAGGGCCTTACAATTGTTGAGATATTCTTTTCTAAACAAAGTGAGAGGGAAAGACTTCAAGGTGCTGTTCCAAAGACAAACAGTTACCATTGACATTCACTCTAAAGAAACCTCTTCACTGAATGGGCATTGCTTTACTCTAAGTGAAAAGACCTTAGCATAAAAGGGCCAGGGTCTCCCATTGGATCCTGGTCACTGGGTCCAGATGGCTCTGGAGGAGAAAGTGAAGCTGATGACCCTGCACAGCCCTCCCTCACTCATTTAAAAGTCTACTGCAAATCATGTCATCATTTCCCTGATGTCATGATTCTCTTCAAAAGTATAAGACAAACAATCTTCTTTTCTCATATTATCTTAAGTGTGATCTGTAAGTGTAGTAGATAAAGATTAAAGAATTTGTGTGACTATGTTTGGGGGAGAAAGTGCAAACTCTAGGCCTCTCTGCTATGAGATTGTTGGACCTTTACAAAAGTCTCAATTTGGGAAAAATATAAAATCTGTGTCAAATAGACTTTTAATGAACTTTTAATGAAAACTTAATATCTTTTAATGAAAGTTATTACAAGAAGAAATCAGGAAAGGGACAATACCTGAAGTTCCCCCTAGTACCTAGGGACCTCTCCAGAATAAAATACATGGAAGAACATGGTCATGGCCCCAAAACACCCAATTGATTTCCTGGGACAACAAAAAATTTACCTGGGTGTGGAGGTGGAGGGGAGGAGGGGAGGGAATTCATTATGAAAGTACTTGACCACTTGATAAGTTCCCAATTGATTTGATGAAATTCCAAGCTATTTTACTTTGTCTTGAGTGCTTTCAATGGAGGTAGGTATGTGCCCTGCCATTTTGCTGAGAGAAAACAGAGAACTCCTCCAATTAATTCCCAAGAATGAGATCTTACTCTAAGATGCTTTAAGCAAACAAGAATAACTTTTTTCAGAGGAATTTCACCTCCCCCATAATCAATAGAAGCAAATTAATTTTGATTTTCTCACTTCCCCATATCTAGGAATAGAAATAACCATCTTGAGAAGAATATAAGAATGACATGTGTTTGCCCAGTTGAACAGAGATGACTTCTTGACTGTCTTCTGCCTTTCTGCTTCCTTTTCTAAGCGCAAGTCAGAGAGTTTCGAGTTCCTAGAAATGGACTTTTCAGACAAATTGACCAGCATGCCTTTTTCTGTACATAATATTTCATGTCCTATGTCCACTGCACAGGTTCCAGTCGTCTCTGCCTGGAATACCCTTCCTCCTTACCCCTACCTTGAAGCATCCTTAACTAAGGGCCTTCAAAGCTCAGCTCATGTTAGTTCCATCAGAAAACCAACATTAACCCCCCACACCATTTCAAGTAATATTTTCCAGAAATTATTCTATATATAACTTGTATTTAATTTTCTCTATGCAAGTCATTTTCTCCCCACAGGAGATAAGCCTCTTAAGGGTAAAGACTGGGCCATTTTTGTCTTTGTAACCTCATATTTAATTTTTTTATGCCTCATTTCATATTTAATGATTAGAATAAAGAAAAATGGCTCGCCATCCAAATATATCATTTCCTTTGAATTTATAAATATATTGTAATGTTTCTGTGACATAGACAAACTTTTTATATTTATATAAGAATATATACATGACACAGAGAAGCTTCTTATGGTTATATTTATTATATTTTTGATATTCTAAAATAAAAATGGCAGAACTTTAAAGCTGGATTGGACCTTCCGGGTTTTTTTTTTAATGTTTATTTATTTCTAGTTTTAAACGTTCATTTCCACAAAATTTTGAGTTCCAAATTTTCTCCCCATCTCTCCCCTCCCCCCACCTCAAAACACCATGCATTCTGATTACTCCTTCCCCCAATCTTCACTCCCTTCTATGTCACCTCTCCCTTCCCTTATCCCCATCTTCTCTTTTTTCTTGAGGGCAAGATAGATTTCTATACTCCATTACTTGTATTTCTTATTTTCCAGTTGCATGCAAAAGCAGTTCTCAACATTCATTCCTTAAACTTTGAGTTCCAACTTCTCTCCCTTCCTCCCTCCCCACCCATCCCCAATGAGAAGGCAAGAAATTCAATATAGGTCATATATGTGTAGTTTTACAAAAGACTTCCATAACAGTCATGTAGTGAAAGACTAACTATATTTCCTTCAATCCTATCCTGCCCCCTATTTATTCTATTCTCTCTTTTGATCTTGTCCCTGCCCAAAAGTGTTTATTCCTAATTACTCCTTCATCCCATTTACCCTCTCTTCTATCATCCCATCAGCTCCAATTATCCCCTTCTCCTCTACTTTCCTGTAATGTAAAATAGATTCTCATACCAAATTGACGGTACAAGTTATTCCCTCATTAATCCAAATGTGATGTGTCACTTTTTCCTTCTCACCTTCCCCCTTTTCCCCTCCATTGAAAAAGATTTTTCTAGCCTCCTTTATAAGAGATAATTTGCCCCATTCCATTTCTCCCCTTTTCCTCCCAATATATTCCTCTCTCACCCCTTAATTTTATTTTTTTAGATATCATCCCTTCCGATTCAGCTCACCTTGTGCTCTGTCTCTTTCTCTCCCTATACATATATGTGTGTGTCTCTGTCTGTGCATGTACAATCCCTCCAACTACTCAAATACTGAGAAAAGTCTCAAGAGTTACAAATATTATCTTTCCATGTAAGAATATAAACAGATCAACTTTAATAAGTCTCTTAAGATTTCTCTTTCCTGTTTACCTTTTCATGCTTCTTTGATTCTTGTGTTTGAAAGTCAAATTTTCTTGTCAGCTCTGGTCTTTTCATCAAGAATACTTGAAAGTCCTTTATTTCATTGAAGGACCATTTTTCCCCTGAAATATTATACTCAGATTTTCTGGGTAGGTGATTCTTGGTTTTAATTCTAGTTCCTTTGACTTCTGGAATATCATATTCCAAGCCCTTCAATCCCTTAATGTAGAAGCTGCTAAGCCTTGTGTTATCCTGATTGCATTTCCACAATACTGGAATGGTTTCTTTCTAGCTGCTTACAATATTTTCTTCTTGACCTGGGAACTCTGGAATTTGGCCACAATGTTCCTAGGAGTTTCTCTTTTTGGATCTCTTTCAGGCAGGGATTGGTGGATCCTTTCAATATTTATTTTGCCCTCTGGTTCTAGAATATCAGGGGAGTCTTCCTTGATAAATTCATGAAAGATAATGTCTAGGCTCTTTTTGTGATCATGGCTTTCTGGTAGTCCCATAATTTTTAAATTGTCTCTCTTGGATCTATTTTCCAGGTCAGTTGTTTTTCCAATGAGATATTTCACATTGTCTTCTATTTTTTCATTCTTTTGGTTTGTTTTGTAATTTCTTGGTTTCTCAGAAAGTCATTAACTTCCATCTTCTCCATTCTAATTTTTAAAGAATTATTTTCTTCAGTGAGATTTAAAACCTCCTTTTCCATTTGGTTAATTTTGCTTTTTAAAACATTCTTCTCCTCATTGACGTTAGCCTATTTTTAAAGGTGTTATTTTCTTCAGCATTATTTTGGCTCCCCTTTAGCAAGCTGTTGACTTGCTTTTCATGATTTTCTTCCATCACTCTCATTTCTCTTCCCAATTTTTCCTCCACCTCTCTTACTTGGTTTTCAAAATCCTTTTTGAGCTCTTCCATGGCCTGAAACCATTACATATATATTTTAGAGGTTTTGGATACAGAATCCTTGACTACTTGGTCTTCCTCTGATTGTATGCATTGTTCTTCCTCATCCAGAAGAATGGAAGAAAATACCTGTTCACCAAGAAAGAAGCCTTCTATAGTCTTATTTTTTTCCCTTTTTGGGGCATTTTCCCAGCCAGTTACTTGACTTCTGAGTCCTTTGTTGAAAGGAGGGTATACTCTGGGGACCTGTAAGTTCTCACTTTTTCCAAGGTGGCATAATGAAGGGATAGGATTTTACTCCTCTCCTGGCCTGAACTCTCACCTGGGAGTAACCCCAAGCACTCTTTTCTGCCCAGGATCTGAGTAAAATTCCCTCTCCAGAGACTCCACCAGCTCCACCAGGCTAGTCAGAGCTCCTCCCCACCCCAGGGCTGCCACTCAGTGCTGAGATCCAGATCAAATGCATGATTCCCCCAGGGGCTTTAGGCTGAGGGCTCCTAAAAGGGACAGTGTGCCACAGCAACTGCTACTGCCCTGGACTGCCAGGCCTTACTATGTTCCCTTCTCACCCAGATGAGACCTTTGAAGCTGCCTTTGGCATTTGTGGAATGAGTAATCTGGGAACTGCAGCTGCTACCAGGGATTCCACGTGCCCTAAGGACTGCTCTGGTACTGTCCTTGCTGCATGGCCAAGGCTGGACTGCACTCCATTCTGTGACCCATGCGATAGACTTCCTGTCAGCCTTCTAGGCTGCCTTGGGCTGAAAATCTCTTTCACTCTGTCATTTTGTGGCTTCTGCTGCTCTAGAGTTAGTTTAGAGTCATTTTTTACAGGTATTTTATGTGTTATTGAAGGAAGTTTCTATAGATCCATCCTTCTACTCCCTGGACCTTTGTTATGATCCAGTGAAATTCATATCTGAAAAATAATTCCCTCTACAACACATTCTCACAAGAGACCATTTTCCTTAGAAACTTCCAAGTTGCACTACCCAAAGTAGTGCATTCCACATTTCTGTTGTGGAAATGTTTCCAGACTTATTCCTATTATCCAGCCTAAGTAATTGTTTTTCTTTTTTTATATTTTGTCTACAGTTATTTTATTGTTTCCCTTTTTAATAAAAATTTATTCCTTTTTTTAGCTTTCAGCATTCACTTCCATAAGATTTTGAGTTCCAAATTTTCTCCCCATCTCTTCCCTTCCTCCATCCCAAGACTGCATGTAATTTGATATAGACTGTACATATACATTCATATTAAACCCATTTTCATATTAGTCATGTTGTAAATAACTATTACACCCAATGAGGAAAGAAGGAATAAGAGAGAGAGAGAGAGAGAGAGAGAGAGAGAGAGAGAATGAGAGAGAGAGAGAGAGAGAGAGAGAGAGAGAGAGAGAGAGAAACAGAGACAGAAACAGAGACGGAGAGAGACAGAGAGCAAATAATATGTTTCAATTGCATTTAGACTCCTTAGATCTTTTTCTGAATGTGGACAATATTTTTCATCATGAATCTTTTGGAGTTGTCTTAGATCCTTGCTAAGAAGAGATAAATCTTTCAAAGTCAGTCATCACACAATGTTGCTGTTACTGTGTACAATATTCTCCTGGTTCTGTTCACTTTACTCAGTATCAGTTCATATAAGTCTTTTGAGGTTTTTCTGAAGTCTCTCCACTCATCATTTCTTATAGACCAAAGTATTCCATTACATTCATATACCATAACTTGTTCAGCCATTCCCCAGTTGATGGGCATCCCCTCAGTTTCTAATTCTTTGCCATCACCAAAAGATCTGTTATAAATATTTTTGGACATGTGGGTCTTTTTCCCTTTTTTGTGATCTTTTTGGGATAGAGACCTAGAAGTTGTATTGCTGGATCAAAGGGTATGCACATTTTTATAGCCCTTTGGGCATGATTCCAAATTACTCTCTAGAATGACTGGATCAGTTCACAACTCCACCAGCATTGCATTTCTGTTCCAATTTTACCACATCTTCTCCAACATTTATCATTTTCCTTTTCTGTTACATTAACCAGTCTGGTAAGTGTGAGGTGGTCTCTCAGAGCTGCTTTAATTTGCATTTCTCTAATCAATAGTGATTTAAAGATTTTTTTTTCCTATGACTATGGATAGTTTTAATTTCTTCATCTAAAAACTATCTGTTCATATCTTTGACCATTTATCAATTGAAGAATGGCATGTATTCTTATAAATTTGACTTATCTCTCTAAATATTTGAGAAATTAAGCCTTTATCAGAGACACTATAACCTCATACTTTTAGCATAATGCCTAGACCATGTTGTTCAGTCATGCCCAACTCTTCATGACCCCACGAACCATAGCACACCAAGGTTTCTCTCCAGACTATCTCACGAAACTTGTTCAAGTTCATGTTCATTGCTTCCATGACAATTTCTGCCTATCTCATTTTCTAGACTGTTCCACAGTAAGTACTTAATACTTGACTGACCAATAGTTATTCATTATAAATAAATTATAGAGGGTCTTGAACACAGGACAGATGAGTTGAAACTTGACTCATGAGGCAATAGGGATTCATTGAAGGTATGAGCTAAGGAGCGACATTAACGGATCTATACATTAGCTAGATTGGAATCGTAACTTTGATGTAAATATAGAAGGAATCTTAAAAATCATCTAATCCTACATAATCTCACATTTTATAAGGAAACCGAGGCTGAGAGAGGTTAATAATTTGCCCAATGTCTCTCAAGCAAAAATAGCAGAGCCAGAATTCAAATTAGAGTTCTCACTTCAGAATCATGAAGGCAGTAAGTTTTGATATGAGGCTGCTATAAAATAGTCTTGTACTAGGATAATGACAATGTAAATAGAGGGTAGGGGATTTCTCCTCCTTGGAAATTCTCAGGCAGAGGCTGGATAATTACCTATAAGCAATATTGCAGGGAGGACTGTTGTACAGGTTGAAATAGATGACATCTAAGGTTCCCTCTAACTGAGATTCTATGGGACAGAGAAGAAAGATCATATAGTGGAAGAACACAGAGCTAAGGGATATATCTTTGATTCCTAGGACAGAGGGAGCTTAGGAGATGTCACCAACAGTAAATCAACTAATAAAACAATCAATAAACATATATTAAGCACTTATTGTACTATGTGCCAGGCACTGGTAGTCTTTTCATACCTTGCACATTCAAGCTGATGACCTTTTGGCTGAAAGTCACAACTATTATTTGCCAACAGCCATCTGTTTCTATTGGAAGACTTCCTCTTAGACTTCTGGTTGGCCAATGTCTTATTTTCAAGAGGAGTCCTTAGACCCTTTACCCACCCACTTCCTTCACTAGAGCCCCAGTCCTCCCTTCACTAATCTCTGACTGCTAGATGCCAGGCTAGTCAGTCTGCCTGCCATAGTGGTTCTGTACTCACTCTCAGCCAAGTTGTTTCCTTTGAAGTTGTGTTCCAGTATGTCTGAAGCATTTCCTACTCCTGATGCTCTTTGTTGTCACCACACTTAACTTCAGCACATAATAGCTGTCTAGGGATCCCGGCTGTCTATCATCTCCTGTGTCCTGTCTGGTATAGCCTAACTTTAGTAATCAACTGTGCTTCTCCATTTATAAATTGACTCTAGATCAAGACGCTGAAGTTGATGAGATCCCATGGTACCATATTATCCTAAGTGTGGACTGTAATTGGATCAGATAAAGCCAATTTCATTAAATTATCATTTATCAATTATCTACTATATGCCAGGTTTTTGGAAGACAGTTTCCCAAAGTGGATGCTCCCTCCAAAGACAAACATTACCAAAGTATACTTTTTGTTTTTCTTTCCAGTTCCCTTTCCAGCATTGAGCCACTATTCACAACACAATTCTGTGGGTTTTAATGGGAAAGGATAGCAAATGGAACAAGGAGATTGCCACTAGCACTATTATGCACAGATATTTGTCAATTTTAGTGGAAATCAATGTATTTCCTAAATAGGTCTTATGTTTAAAATAAGTATTGAGATATACAAAAACAAGAATCACGGAATTTCAGAACTGCAAAGGAAATCAGAAGTCATGTGGTTCATATGGCAACTGAAGAATATGCCCCATAAAACATCCATGACTGATGATCACTAATCTCCCCAAAGACCTGTTTGGGTGAGGGAAGACCAATTTCCTTCCCCAAGGCCCATTCCACTTTTGAACAACTCTAATTGTTAAAGAAATTTTACCTGTCATTATACTGATTTGCTTCTCTATAAATTCCACCCACTGCTCCAAGAGAAACAAAGCTAATCCTCTCTTCCACAGGGCAATCCTTCAAAGATAGCTGTCATGTTCCCCTTGAAAATTCTCCTCTCCTTTCCTCTTCCTCTTTTTTTTCCTCTCCTCTCCCTTACTCTACTCCCTCCTTCCCTCCATCTTTCTCTCTTCTTTCCTCTCCTCTTCCCTCTCTCCCTTCCTTTTCTTTTGCTCTCAGCTAACCAGAACTGATTCTATCTTCAGCCAGCCCCTGGGTTACTGGGTCAGTGGATTTGAAATGGGTACAGGGAGAGGAAGCTGTGTTTTCTTTTTTTTTAATATAAATTTATTTATTTAACTTTTTACATTCATTTTCACAAGATTTTAGGTTCCAAAATTTTTCTCCCCATTTGTCCCCTCCCTCACCCCAGTACACTGAGCATTCTAATTTCCCCTATCACCAATCTG